>ML661889.1:3635026-3709515 GCA_007570785.1 Antilocapra americana | reverse complement strand
GTGTGTGTGTGTGTGTGTGTGTGTGTGTGTGTGTGTGTGTGTGTGTGCGCGTGTGCGTGCTCAGTTGTGTTCGACTCATTGAGACCCCGTGTGTGTGTGTGTGTGTGTGTGTGTGTGTGTGCGTGTGCGTGCTCAGTTGTGTTCGACTCATTGAGACCCCGTATGGCAGACTGTAGATCACTCCAGGGGATCTTCTTGACTCAGAGATCAAACTCATGTCTCCTGAGTCTCCTGCACTGGCAGGCAGATTCTTTACCTCTGAGCCACCTGGAGTAGTTTTATTTTGTGAGTTTTACATCTCAAAGGTGTTAAATAAGAAGAATCTATTAAAAATAAGCATTTCCTTTGATTAAAGAAAAATTTTGATGCTTCAGTTATTGAAACAATTCAAGCACAATCCTTTTTTAAACTAAATTAAATTCAAAATCCAACTACTGAGCTCTTGCTAGAAACTTGATAAACGTTAACTCATTTCATTCTTACAGTGGCTCTGTAACCTACAGATATATTTATCCCAACTTTAGGGATGATGTCTACAAGCTGACCATCTCTAAAATCTTTGGATGGCTTGGACTCCAAAAGCTTGGGCCGCTGTCAATTTTTGATGATCTGTCTCACCACATAGAATTGGTATTCTTGTTCTGGAAGAAGTAATCTTAATCCAATTGCTCCAATATTTAGACTATATGGATCTTGAAATTCTCACCTAAAGAAAATAGTAAAATATTAAAGGAACGAGTAGGAAGAAGGGGATAATGGTGGTTAGTGTTTAAAAACATTCTAGAACAAGAAGTAGGATGATGAACACATTAGAAAAAGAAAATATTGAACCTTTACCAAGGTACTTTGTTTCACCATTTTGAGGGGCAAAAATACCTTACATAAAGGAACCAATTCTGTCTGTTTCCTAGCCAGTTGTCTTACTTTTATCCTTCCTTTTTTAAAATTTATTTATTTTTTATTGAAGGATAATTGCTTTACAGAATTTTGCTGTTTTCTGTCGAACCTCAACATGAATCAACCATAGGTATACATATATCCCGTCCCTTTTGAACCTCCCTCCCATCTCCCTCCCCATCCTACCCCTCTAGGTTGACACAGAGCCCCTGTTTGAGTTTCCTGAGCCACACAACAAATTCCCATTGGCTATCTATTTTACATGTGGTAGTATAAGTTTCTATGTTATTCTTTCCATACATCTCACCCTCTCCTCCCCTCTCCCCATGTCCATAAATCTATTCTCTATGTCTGTTTCTCCATTGTTGCCCTGTAAATAAATTCTTCAGTACCATTTTTCTAGATTCCATATATATGCATTAGAATATGATATTTATCTTTCTCTTTCTGACTTCACTCTGTATAATAGGTTCTAGGTTCATCCACCTCATTAGAACTGACTCAGATGTGTTCTTTTTTATGGCTCAGTAATATCCCATTGTGTATATGTACCCATAACTTCTTTATCCATTCATCTGTTGATGGACATCTAGGTTGCTTCCATGTTCTAGCTATTGTAAATAGTGCTACAATGAACAATGGGATACATGTGTCTCTTTCAGTTTTGGATTCCTCAGGGTATATGCCTAGGAGTGGGATTGCTGGGTCATATGGTGGTCTTATTCCTAGTTTTTTAAGGAATCTTCATACCATCTTCCATAGTGGCTATATCAATTTACAATCCCACCAACAGTGCACAAGACCCTGAAGAGCCAAAGCCGTCTTGAGAAAGAAGAATGGAGCTGGAGGAATCAACCTTCCTAACTTCAGATTATACTATAAAGATACAGTCAACAAGAGAGTTTGGTACTGGCACAGAAACAGAAATATAGACCAATAGAACAAGATAGAAAGCCCAGAAATAAACCCATGCACCTATGGGTACCTTATTTTTGACCAATGAGGCAAGAATATACAATGGGGCAAAAACAACCTCTTCAGTAAATGGTGCTGGGAAAACTGGACAGCTACATGTAAAAGAATGAAATTAGAATGCTTTCTAACACCACACACAAAGATAAACTCAAAATGGATTAAAGACCTAAATGTAAGACCAGAAACTATAAAACTCTTAGAGGAAAACATAGACAGAACAGTTGATGACATAAATCAAAGCAAGATCCTCTATGACCTGCCTCCTAGAGTAACAGAAATAAAAACAAAAGTAAACAAGTAGGACCTGATTAAATTTAAAATCTTTTGCACAACAAAGGAAACTATAAGCAAGGTGAAAAGACAACCCTCAGAATGGGAGAAAATAATATCCTTCCTTTTTTTAAGTGCTCAGATTTTTGTCTTTTCTTTGATCTTTAGTCAGTTCAGTCACTCAGTCGTGTCCAACTCTTTGCGACCCCATGGACTACAGCACACCAGCTTCCCTGTCCATCACCAACTCCCAGAGCTTGCTCAAACTCATGTCCATCGAGTAAGTGATACCATCAAACCATCTCATCCTCTGTCGTCCCCTTCTCCTCCCATCTTCAATCTTTCGCAGCACCAGGTTCTTTTCCAATGAGTCAGTTCTTTGCATCAGGTGGCCAAAGTATTGGAGTTTCAGCTGCAGCATCAGTCCTTCCAATGAATATTCAGGACTGATTTCCTTTAGGATGGACTGGTTGGATCTCCTTGCAGTCCAAGGGATTCTCAAGAGTCTTCTCTAACACCACTAGTTCAAAAGCGTCAGTTATTTTTCTCTAGCTGTGGCGAGCAGGGGCTACGCTTTAGTTTTGGTATATGGGTTTCTCATTGCAGTGTCTTCTCTCGTTGCAGAGCACAGGCTCTGGAGCACATGGGCTCAGTAGGTGTGGTCCTGGGCTCTAGAGCACAGTTTCAATAGTTGTGGTGCTTGCGCCTTCTTGTTCTACCGCATGTGGGATCTTCCTGGACCAGGGATTGAACCTGAGTCTCCTGCATTGGCAGGTGGGTTCTCTACCACTGAAACATCAGTGAGGCCCTTCGTTTTAATGTAATAAGACACAGGTGCAAAAACTGAAAGAAGGAACTGGCTGGTTTCATGATCATTTCTTCCATCTTTTCATCATCATTAACTCTTCTTGGCACTCTGTTCTTCTTTCTTTTCAATAAGTCCCTTCTTTCTTTTCAATAAATCACTAAAGCTAAGATTTAAAAGCACTTTACCACCTCCTGATACACTACAGTAGTTTAATTTTCATATCAGTCTAACCCAAATTGGTTTCTCATCAGCAGAGCTCAGCTGCCACTAACTTTCCCACTGTGTTCAGCAAATGGAAATTTTCAATAAAACCTGTATTATCATTTATCTCCACTGTGGAAGTATTAAGCAAGCTGGAATGTAGTGATTTCTTTAATATTTTAAATCATAACACAATTGTTAGGACAGTGAATATTTCACAGTTTTCCTGAATGTGAGGTTGGATTTAAAAGGGAGCGATCATTTAAAATCTGACCATCAGGTCTCTAGCAGACATTGGTCCATTTTGATTCATATTGCCTGGACATGTTTATACACTACTTACCTTCTTCTCAGTGCTGTTATTTTCAAGAGTTGGCCCTCTTTGATCTTTAGTGAGTGTATTTTAAATGGGTTTCTGTTTCAACTTCATTGAACAGACAATGACAGTTGCCTGTGTTTGCGTCACATTTTATAGTTTTCAGAGAACTTTCATGGCATTATCTATTTAATTCTTATTAAAACAGCAAACACTTGTTGCACACTATGAAGGTATCGTAGTCCAGCTTTTTGAGAGGCCGGGGGAGTAACTATGAGAGCACATCTTGAGTCATGTGTTATGAGCTTTAACATATATACATACATATATAGTATGTATATAGTACTATATGGACAGTGGGTACCTAATTATTAATTATCTTTTTCTCTGGTAGCACATCACATTAGCACATTAGATTTTAATTTGATATAGTGAATCAATTAGCTTCTCCAACTCAGTTGTAATAGAGAAAACACCTTATTCATCTCAGCATTCCCAGCATCAAACACAGGGCTTTGAACATGATAGCAAATTACTCTTTTATGAATGACTGAATAAAATGAGTATAGGTATATAAAGACACAGACATTCATTTTATACATTATAAATGTGTGTAGATATATAGATATTTATGTATTTATATATAATATATATAAAGTATATTTAACATAACATATATATGTTTAAATTCAGAATTCCAGGAAAGAGGATGTTTCATGTAACAATTGAGAAACAAATTGTTTTCTGGTCAACAGAAGTACTGTCTTTGTGTTAATACAAAGCCAGTACATAATAGGTGGCATGTTAGATTTGGGGCTTCCCTTATGGCTCAGATGGTAAAGAATCTGCCTGCAATGTGGGAGACCCAGGTTCAGGAAGATCCCCTGGAGAAGGGCATGACAACCCACTCCAGTATTCTTGCCTGGAGAATCTCATGGACAGAGGAGCCGGGGGGCTATAGTCCATGGGGTCGCAGAGAGTCTAACACGACTGAAGAGACTTGGCACTCATGCACATGTCACCTTTCAGCTCCTTACATTGATGTAGCTGTGACGGTTAAGGTCAGACTCTTGAGAAAGATCAAATCCCCAAATTTCCTTTCATTTTAAGAAGTGAGATCCTTCAAGTGTTTCGCTCTCACTCTTCCTTCCCAACATGACTAAAATTCATGTCTCACCTAGGAGACTATTTTGTCGTCTGTCTCCAGTTAGTACATATTTCTGGCTTGTTAATTATGTGCCACACACCCGTTTTACATGTATTTTCTTCAACTGCTTGCTTCTTCAGCTTCAGCTGTCTGCTGACTACTGCCCTAACTATATTTGATTGCCTATTGAGGGTGGGGCGTAAAGGAGAGTTTTACTGACATGAGGAGGAAAATATCAATTCAGAACCTTACCTGTAAGTTGCATAGAAAATACCCAATCAGATCTCTGGCAGGAATCCATTCCTTCCCTTTGCTCTTTGATATGTCATATTTGGAGAAATATTGGATGGTTTGGAGTTTTACTTAAACAAATACTGAATGTAAGATAAGAATACTGTTTATTTTTGTAAAGACTCTCCAGAAAGAAATCTTTTGTTCTGTGCCCTTTTGTCTAGTTAGGTAGATGAATGCATTTCAGCACCAACTTTATTTATGGCACATCAATTTAGCTGCAGTGTTTGCTTTATTTCTGTCACTCTGGCTCTGGCAGTGGGTTTCTAACCCCACACCTGTGGGTCTTCCTTGTTCAGAAGTGGGGATCTCATGTGGGCTTTATTATGGGGCCAGTGAGAAGCCTCATGCCATCTCAGAGTGGGTCCTCTTTGTTGGCTCTGCTAGAATGAGTGTTAGCTGTTTTCCTTGGGCTAGGTGTCCTATGGGGACATACTGTCAGCTGCTGACTTCACTGACCCCACCGACTGCCTCTAGTGAACGTTCTTGCTAACTGCCTGCTCTGTGCTTGCCCGGATAGACACATGCTCTCTAGTCCTCGGAGTCTACCCTGCCTTCTTGTCCTTCTCCTTTAGCCAAATGTTTTGTTTCAGCCCCATTTCCTAGACTCATATATCATTTCCTAGAACAGTCATCCTCTGGCCATGATGACCTCCTGTATGGATCTCTTAACACCTCCCAGACCCTGAAAGTTTCCAACTTTTTCCCAGTTTGTCTGACTGTCCTGCTCAGTTTTAAGACAGTAATAGAAACCCAGATATGCTGCTTTGTTAGAAAAAGAGAGGGTTAGCAAGCTTTTTCAGGATCAGCAAAATGATGATTTACTCAAGATCCTTTTAACTGTATTCAGAAAAGCTCCTCTGGACATTTCATCCAGAAGTCACTAAGGCCAGGAATTTAGGATCCTGGGACAAAATCTCAGAGAGATTCCCTACAGCCCTTGTTTATCACCAAACTCTCCCTTCATTGTATACATTCCTTGGCTGATAGCTGAAACTGGGAAAGAGGAGGAAAGCAGTCATAACACTTAACCTCACGTTTGCTGTTGGCTTGTGAACTTTGCTGCATGCCCTGTGCACGCTAGCACCGTCCTTGATATGCTAGGATGTCAAAGTCTCAACAGGAAACAAAGGCACATTCAAAGGGGCTTATTAGGGGAGTTTAACAAATAGGCCATTTATAAGGATGTAGGCAGGTTTAAGGGAAACCAAAAGAGGATGGTGAAATATCCTCAGAGAATGTTAGCAACAGCTAGAAATCTTCACCAGTGATAGGCTTGTAGGGGCAGAGCAAGAAAAAGCTACCAGCAGTCTGAGAGAGCGGCACCTAGTATGGTGGGGGTTCTGGATTTCTCTTGAGGAAAGAAGCTGCTGCCAACCCTTGGTTGGCTGGGTCTCTGACCTTACTCTGCTTCCTTCTTCTCCCACCCTCCTATTCTCATGTCTCCAACCCATCTCTTGCAAGCGTCTCCTAGTATCTGAATCCAGTCAAAAGGCAGAGGGGAAAGGAGCTGGAATGATGCAAAGAGTATAAGTCAGACACTCAGGGGACAGAGAAGGTTGGGGAGGGCAGAAAGTGTATCTGGAGGGCTGGTGCTAAAGATATCTGACACACCGAGTCATTGATCCTCAGCTGAGGTTGCCTCTTTACACCATAAGAGGGTTTTTCACGTGGTAAGTGGAATATGTCACTGAACTCTCTCTTAGAAGCTTATGTAGCCATTTCCCCTCTGTGGATAGCTATTTTTCTAAGGAGTCAAATAGTATGGTAGGTAGAAGATGCCCTATGGTCTTAGGGTCTCCGTGGGTCTTTGGCTTCTAGATTTGCTCTATAGCTCTTTAGCCTCCCATGTCTTATGGAGGTTGCTCCCCATAAGCACACTGATGACCAAACTGCATTTTTCTTTGATGCCTTTTTAAATTGTATTCCTTTCAGCAATGGACATTAAACCACAAGCCAAACTCCTCTTCTCCTTATCCTAGAAATTAACCTTTTTAATGAGACATGTCCTGTAATTATAGGAAGTCTTAGAGGGATTTCTCCCTTCTCTTCCTTCCCCTGCTCCCAATGTATGGAGAATTTGAATACAGGGTTATTTGGTCTGGGGAGAGAGAAGCAGATTTTCTGGATGGGAACTGAGGTGTTGCTGTGCAGCTTTGTGATTCAGCATTACTTCTAGATATTCCCCCCCACCCCAGATTCAGATATTCTAGAGATATTGCAGTGAGCTATATACACTAGATCCAAAAGGGAAAGAGAAATGTACCATGAGCTCCAGATACAGGCTCTAAAATGGGGATCAGCATTGAAAGCAAAGGCTATCACTATTTTTTTTATGCATAAAGTTTAAAAACTCTATGTCAAGAGGGGGTTTTTAGATTTTCCTGAAAGGAGAGGTTTGGAGATGGTGCCCTCTCCTTCACATTGTGACATAGTTTCTCATCACAGCTGTTCTCAAGGAGCTATAGCAGGTCTGCCTGGTGCTCCTGCAGACAGCTGCCTCAGAGGGGAAGCCTGAGCTGGGTGATCACCCAGTCTCATGCTGAGACACCCCTGACAAGCCTCAGAAAGTGTACAATTAAACCGTGGAGAGAGGTTAGCACCAGTGCCAACCTCTTGACAGGGTCCCTGCAGAGAAATGTTCTGTAGCCTGCTCTCTGCCTCCTTTGGAGAGCTGAGAGCTTACAATGTGTAAAGTTCTCACTCCAGGTAAACCTTGGAGTTCTACAGTGTGTGCTAAGCAGCAGGTTTCCTATGGCTCTGACAGTGAATGTCTTTTGCACTCTTGGTCTATGAAGTTTGGTGTTGACTTTTCTTGGAATTAAGGAAACTGAGTCATGTTGGTTTGCCTGGGACTTTCCTGGATTTAGCACTAGAAGTCTGGTGTACTGGAAATCTCTGTACTCAGTCACCCACATTGGAATCTTACAACCATGCGCTGTGGAGGGAGGCCTCGACTCAGTTGGAAGTCCAAGAAGTCTGCTTCTCTCTCTCAAGATCAAATAACCCTGTTTTCAGATCCTCTGTAAGTTGAGGGGGTGGTGAGGGACGAGAAGGGAGAGACCGCTCTAAGTCTTCCTCTAACTACAGGACATGTCTCATGAAGAAGGCTGATCTCTAGGGTAGGACGGTGGAGGAGAGGAGTTTGGTTTGTGGTTTGAGGTCCACAACTGAGACTGTGGATGTGACATATTTGAAAGTCAGAGCCCACAGAATCAGATCTCCACTAGGAGTGTGGCTGCCATATCACATCCTTCTTCACCAGGTTCCCAGGGATCTGTGACCTGGAAGTACTAATTCCTGTCTCACAGAGCACTTTGGGTGGTTGTGGTTGAGCTGAGGTTCAAGTGCAGTAACGCATGTTAAAACTTTTAGTAGTTTATAAAACACTGCAGACACAGTTATTTTGGTTACATCATACTTTCTTCATTGATAGTCTCTGACTCTGGGCACAAGTGGACCTCTCAACTTTCTGGGAAAGAAAAGGATCTAATAAATATAATTAACTTATATGTTCATTAATATTTAATACATTTATTAATAATTTAATGTATTCAAAATATATTGTCTCTCCTGGTCCACTGAACATTGTGATAAGTACTTTATATACATCCATTGCTTTTAATCCTAAAAATTCTATGAAATAGTTATTATTATTCCCTGTGTCCCCTAGAATCATGTTCTTCATACAAGGGTCCTGTTTTCTTTTGATATAGACTCAGGGATAGTGAAAGCAGAAGATCTAGTATAAAGTACCTGGCTGGTTCCCAGAATGGACCAGCTATTTTGCATACCAGCATAAAATCCTATATGCATACTTCTAGCTGGTCAACCCATGAAGATAAGGTGAGGCTCAACCTACTCTCCTACCCTTGGTAGCCCTGCTCAGACCTTGAGGTCTGCAGGTTTAAGATGGCAATAGTGGTAAAGAATCTACCTGCCAATGTATGAGATGCAAGAGATGCAGGTTTGATCCCTGGGTTAGGAAGATCCTCTGGAGGAGGGAATGGCAACCCACTCTAGTATTCTTGCCTGGAAAATTCCATGGACAGAGAAGTCTGGTGAGGTACAGTCCATGGGGTCACAAAGAGTTGGACATAACTGAGAGACTGAGCATAGCACAGGAGTTGAGGTGAGCCATTTGACACAGTCCAACATTCTGAAAGACATAGGAGTATGCACTCAACTCTGCTGTAATATATGCGTCTGGAAGGTTGTATATTTTTCCTTGGTTACTAAAAGAATTTGCAGATAGTGTCAACAAAATTGTACAGACATGATAAATAATTTTAAAAATACATATTTATATGTATAACCTATCCTTTTATTATATTTTCATTCAATTTTTACTTATGATCAAGTTTAAAACTTTATTCAAGCATGCATCTTTACTTTCTATTGGGCTTATATATATTTTTTAAATGCAGATCTAAGTTCACTTCTTACCAACTCAGCCTTCACCTATTAAATTCGTCTGAGTCTGTAGATTATCCATGATACATATGATACAACAATTACATCATAATGTTAAACCATTTTCCACTTATCAGGAGATGTTTTCTCAAGGCCCTTAGAACTGACGTCCAAGGCACCAATTTGCTCATAAAGAGAAACTGAAGGGAGATCTTTTATTTGAGGATAGCAGTTAAGTTTGAATTATGTTCTCCAAAGTAGAGTTTTCTCTCCATAAGTCAAATCAAAGTACTAGAACTTTCAAAGAAACTAATTTTACATTAATTTAAAGAAATGCAAATCAAAACCACAACAAGGTACCACTTTACACCAGTCAGAATGGCTGCCATCCAAAAGTCTACAAGCAATAAATGCTGGAGAGGATGCGGAGAAAAGGGAACCCTCTTACACTGTTGGTGGGAATGCAAACTAGTACAGCCACTATGGAGAACAGTGTGGAGATTCCTTAAAAAACTGAAAATAGACCTGCCGTATGACCCAGCAATTCCACTGCTGGGCATACACACCGAGGAAACCAGAATTGAAAAGAGACACGTGTACCCCAATGTTCATTGCCGCATTGTTTACAATAGCCAGGACGTGGAAGCAACCTAGATGTCCATCAACAGACGAATGGATAAGAAAGCCATGGTACGTATACACAGTGGAATATTACTTAGCCATTAAAAAGAATTCATTTGAATCAGTTGTACTTAGGTGGACGGAACTGAAGCCTATTATCCAGAGTGAAGTAAGCCAGAAGGAAAAACAACAATACAGTATACTAATGCATATATATGGAATTTAGAAGGATGGTAACGAGAACCCTGTATGTGAGACAGCAAAAGAAACGCAGATGTATAGAACAGTCTTTTGGACTCTATGGGAGAGGGCAAGGGTGGGATGATATGGGAGAACGGCATTGAAACATGTTAATTATCATACGTAAAATCAATTGCCAGCCCAGGCTTGATGCTCAGGGCTGGGGCACCGAGATGACCCAGGGGGAGGGAATTGGGAGGGAGGAGGGAGGGGGGTTCTGGAAGGGGAACACATGTATACCCATGGCAGATTCATGTCAATGTATTGCAAAATCAACACAATAAAGTAAAGAAAATTAAAAAAAAATAAAGACTCATATATACATTTATATATATATTTACTACCTTTCAATGAAAATTCGTAGCTACACAAAGCAGTAAAAATAATATAATGTTTCTTCCTAAATGATGTTAAAACAGCTTCTTAGACAAATGAGTTAAAAGACTGAGCCAAAACTATTTCGAGCTAGTCACAAGGGATGAGACCTTTCAATGTGCTGATTCAAGATTCCCTTTAAGGACTCTGTCAGTGTAAGAAAAGTGAATGGTTAATCATTGTTAAACCAAATACAAGGGAAAAATAATGTCTGGTTAAAGATTATTAGGCTAGCCAGTCAGCTGGGTGGGTAACCTTGGCTTCCCAGAGGTCCTTAATCTTATTTAGCTCTATCAGTAAATTGCTCAAGCATTTTAACAGCAATGCCTGTTACATCCCAGAGGAGGCTGTGAATTATATCACGTAAAAAAGTTCTGCCTTAGACTAGGTTTGGGACAATTTGTATTCTCAGTGTGAATGTAGCTTTTGTAACAAAAGTTCTTATCAGATTTTTGTTCTAAAATACTATTTTTTTCTTAATATTTGATTTAAGGTAGTTAGTCCTTTTGAAATAAAAGTATCAAATATTTCTTACCTTAAAAGAATATTTCAGGATTTAAAAAACATGAACGAAAAATCTGATGCTTGTGAGAAATAGTAAGATTTCATAGTGGATCATCAGTACTAACGTAGAGTACAGATGTGATTTTTAAAAAAGCCAAAAGTGTCTAGAAGCAGAGACATTACTTTGCTAACAAAGGTCTGTCTAGTCAAGGCTGTGGTTTTTCCAGTAGTCATGTATGGATATGAGAGTTGGATGGTGAAGAAAGCTGAGTGCCGAAGAACTGATGCTTTTGAACTGTGGTATTGGAGAAGACTCTTAAGAGTCCCTTGGACTGCAAGAAGATCCAACCAGTCCATCCTAAAGGAGATCAGTCCTGGGTGTTCATTGGAAGGACTGATGTTGAAGCTGAAACTTCAATACTTTGGCCACCTGATGCAAAGAGCTGACTCATTGGAAAAGACCCTAATGCTGGGAAGGATTGGGGGCAGGAGGAGAAGGGGACGACAGAGGATGAGATGGCTGGATGGCATCACTGACTCAATGGACATGGGTTTGGGTAGACTCTGGGAGTTGGTGATGGACAGGGAGGCCTGGCGTGCTGCAATTCGTGAGGTCACAAAGAGTCGGACATGACTGAGCGACTGAACTGAACTGTCTACTAATTAATAGGCAGTATGTGGTAAACTAGGGCTTCCCTGGTGGTTCAGTGGTAAAGAATCTGCCTGCCAGTGCAGGAGACCCAGGTTTGATCCCTGAGTCAAGAAGATCTCCAGAAGAAGGGAATGGCAACCCACTCAAGTATTTTTGCCTGGGAAATCCCATGGACAGAGGAGCCTGGTGGTCTACAGTCAATGGAGTTGCAAAAGAGTCAGCAAACAACAGAGCAACTAAACAACAATATGGTAAACTATACCACTGAGCAATGATAATGTCCTTACCATGGGAAATTCTACAGGACCACAAATGGTTTCTCCAACAAATTGCGATGTGAAAATGAGAGAGAGAAAGAGAAAGGGGGAACCTATAAAAACCACTCAAAAGACATAACGAATCAATCAAAACATGTAGACCTTGTATGGATCCCAGTTCATACAAACTCACTATAAAATAAAATTATGATGTTCATAAGGAAGTTGAAAATTTTAATTCTTACTGGAAATTTAATGATATTAAGGAACTATTAATTCTTAAATGTTGATAATGGTATTTAGTTTATATATAAAAAATTAACCTTACAGTTTAAAAATACATAGTGAAAAATCTGCAGTTAAATCTATACAATATCTAGGATTTACTTCAAAATAATGCAAAAAGAATATAAGTAGGTTGGAAGATAGGTGAATATAGTCAGCTTGAGTTAACAGTTGTAGCTTGGTAATGAGTACATGGAAGTTCATCATGCAAGTCTGCCTACTTTTTTGTATATGTTAGAATTCTCTTTTCATAGAAAGCCTAAATAAAACCATGCCGGCATGATTGGTTCTCTGAGCGGCTGGTACTTTCAGTACTTCTTTGACCAGACTCCTTTTCTAGAGCCCACAGCCAGTGGAGCTCTGTGCACAAAAATGTAGGTTGGAGGGCATTGATGCCATGTAGAGTAACATGTGCGGAAGTGGTACGATAATATGATGTCAGCAAAACCCTTCCTTTTAGAGCATAACAGAAGGAAGATATTATGGCTAGACACAAAGAAATGGTTGTCACTCTGTGCATTGTAGTGAAAGTGTAGCACTCATCACTTAGAATTTGGAATTTATTGGTTGTGGATAGAAAGAAAGGGGGCAAGTGAGAAAGAACATCGTCTCAAGTCCTGCTGTGGACAGAACTCTCCTTACTTAGTTTAAAAGGCACCAGGCCTCTTATGAGAAGCAACTAGCATTCCAGTCAAATGCAGGACTGATGGTACTGAGAGGAGGACCTTGTCTGGAAGGCTGGTTAGCCACCTACCTACTAACAGAGAGTCTCAAGCTGACAGTTTTCAACCAGACTTGTATTTATTCATCACTCTCTCTGTCTTTGTAACTTCTCCCTTCTTCCTCTTTTGCATCCTTCTCTTTCTCTTTTTCCTTTTCTTTTGCTTCTTTTCCATAAATGTTTCTCCCAAGAGCAAATTCTTTGGTGTGACTTGCAACAAGGTTAGAATAAAACGCTGATGTGTCTTGTGATTAAGTTGAGAACTTGCTTTCTTCAATTTTTTCATCACATGGAAAGAAGTAAATTGTTCTTTGGCATATGATGAACAAAGAAAAGGAAGCTTGGAATTTGTAGTCTAGTAGCTCAATGTCGGTAGTTGGAATCCTGGGAAAGAGGGCAAAGAAAAAGGGCCTGGCTAGAGGAGGACACAACCAGGGAGAAATTCACCTGCCTAACATGCAACCTGACCTTTTTTCCTGAACTGTGCTGTTATTACTGCTCTCCTCTCGAGTCTCAGTAAATGAAATGCTATCCTTGAAGTTACACAGGCCCCCAACCTGGTTTTATCCTTGCTTCCTCTCATTCTTTTACATCTACATTTGGTTCATCAGTAGACCCTGTTGGCAGACCTTCAACACTTATCCGTAAACTCAACATCACCCTGCTGGGACAATGGTTCCAGCCACCACCTCTATCCTGCGTAATTCTGATAACTTCCAAATTCGTCATCCAGCTTTCACCGTTGCCTCTTTTAGCCTCTTTCCAACCCAGGAACCAGATGGTCCTTATAAAATGTGAATCAGACTTACTCCTCTACTCCAAAGCCTGCAGCAACCTCCCAGTTTACTCTGTGTAAAAGCAAATGCTGTCATACTGACCTACTGACCTGCACAACCAGCTTCCAACTTCTCTGATCACACGTCATCTTTCCCTATGTACATTCTCACTGTGCTGCAGCCCACACTGGTCTAGCTGTTCCTCCATCAGGGGCTCTGCTGCTCCCTCTGCCTGGGACGTGTTTCCCCCAGAGTGGGGGGTTGGGAGGGCATGCCTCTCACCATCTCCTCACTTAAGACTTTGCTTAATGTAAAGACCTCTCAGTGAAGCCTTCTTGAGTAGCCTGTTTAGAAATTCACTTTCCTCCCAGCACTCTGCTTACCCTTTATTTGCTCTTGTTTAAATCTCTGTGTATTTATTATTACCAGACACAGTCTATAATGGCTTATTTATTGTGTCTATTATCTGAGTATTTATGCTGGAATGTAAGCTCCATGAAGGCAGAGAATTTTTTTCCTGTTTTGTTTACTGCTAAATCCTGAAAACCCAAGCAAGACCTAGTCTGTAGTAGGTGCTTAAAACATACTTGCTAAATGAATGCATGAATTCCCCAGACTATTAAAATCTGGCATTTACAACACTCTTTGTTTAATATTTATTTATTTGGCTGCACCAGGTCTTAGTTGAGGCACACGGGATCTTGGTTGTGTTATGCAGGGTCTTTGATTGAGGCACACATTCTGTAGTTGCAGTTTGTGTTCAGTTGCTCCACGGCATGTGGGATCTTAGTTCCCTGACCAGGAATCAAACCTGCATTCCCTGCATGCAAGGGGGATTCTTACCACTGGACTGCCAGGGAAGTCCCTCGCATTTACAACATTCTTACATGAGTGTTGCTTTGTGGGGATGAAGCAGAGTGGCTGAGTACAGAAGACGCAGGGTGCTGGTTTCAGTCAATGAGATGTTGAGCTCATAACACCAAGATTTAGGGGGGACACACATTTCAAGTAATAGATGACACTAGAACTTGAGCCCCTAGGAAGGGCCTTTCTGATCCTTCTACAGTAGCCTGAACTGTCTTATTTGAACCTTTAAATAGAGGCAGTCAAAGATTTGGAAATGCTTGGGAACATTTGGTTACTTTAATAAAACTAAAGTTACATTTTGAGAAAAAAGATATTTTCTAATACTGGACATTTATACATCTGGTATTTTTGCAATTTGTTGGAAAAAAGGTTTAAATATTTGAAATTAGACATCTGGAAGCTTAAACAGCTTAAAATTAAAGACAAAGTTCTGTTTGAGATCTGCCAGGCACAATATACAACCTGCCGTATTGAAGCTCTTGGGGGTAATAGTTGAGCTGGACCTGGTAGGGGCAGGCCCTGTGTGTTGACTAATGCTCTGGGTCCTGAGAGTAGACAGAGCAGGAATGGAGATACTGGCGAGGGAAGTTGGGGAGACTTTGGTGGGAGGTGAGGCAGCCTAGAGAAAGGCTCATTTCTATGTTGGCCCAGCTGCCTTGCAGTAACCAGACTGTCACAGGGCTCCTAGAAGGAAGCTATCTTGTTGGTAGTAAGAAAAAGATAAAAGTTTAATTGAGAGGGAAAAGCCACTCTAATACATAAGTAGAAACAACCTATGCCCTACCCTCTCTCCAGGCTCTTTTGTTAATCTGTCATGCAGTGGGCCCTCTTCCTGCCCTCTTCAGTCATCTTTCAGCCCACAGATCACTGTCTTTGAGATTGCTCCCTACTTCTACTCCTCTCCACCCTCCACACACACCTTTTAAGGCCTCTCTTGATATTCAAGTTCATTTTTGTCTTATGTAAAAATATTAAGGCCCACATTTGCCAGGGCTGGCTGGGTTGCTGAATAAACCTAAGAGTGGGTACAGAAGTCTGAAGAACTGATTGAATATTCTTTGTTGGCATTGGAGAAGGTGGCAGCCACATCAAAGGAAAAAAATTGTGGCATGGCTCCTGTGGGCATAAAAGGAGGGCCTGATTTCCCTGAGGGGTCTCAGCCAGATTCCACCCTGAAGGTATCCAGGGGTAGTTGTGCATCCAGAAGAAGCACTGGCAATGCTGAAGGCACTGGCTGGCAAGCTCACCAGCGGCTAAGTGGGCATCTGGCACATGTTTATCTACATATGTCAGTGTGTATGTCTGGGGAGACTCAGGGCAGCAATGGGCTGGAGCTCAAGTTGAGATTTGTAGGAAGGCCACACGGTCTCCAGCAAGGCAAACGTCCCAACAAGAGTGGAGGTGAAGCTGTTAGGTAGCTAGGAGGCACCACTGCATCTGGCCAAACTTAAAGAGAAACCTAGGCTAAAGAGAGGCTTCCTTGATGTCTCAGCAAGTAAAGAATCCACCTGTAATGCAGAAGATGCAGGAGACATGGGTTCGATCCCTGGATCAGGACGATCCTCTGGAGGAGGGCTTGGCAACTCACTCCAGTATTCTTGCCTGGAGAATCCCATGGACAGAGGAGACTCGTGGGCTACAGTCCTTAAAGTTGCAGAGAGTCAGACATAACTGAAGCAACTGAGCACACACATAAAGAGAAACCGAGGACAAGACACAGGCATTAGGAGCAACAGGAATAGCACAATCGCAAGTGAACAGACTAGTGACCAGGACCTGCAGAAGACTGAGGAGCTTGATGCCCCAGCCCTACCTACCACGAAACTGCAAAGTTTAAGAACAACAGCCCAATCCCATGTGTACTCATGTATTCAGATGCCATCCTGGAGTGGAACCAGGAAGGGGGATGGAAGACAGAGACGTTACTGAGTACCTTTATCTAGAAGGGTAGAGCGTTAAACACAGGGACTCTAAATGGTTTCTTTGGACCAAGGTTTATAGCAGATAGGACCTTAATTATTTTTCTCCTTGTTACTCAGCAGTTGGAAGTTCGCATAGTTCATCTATTTATCTAAAACTACCAGTTTTCCTTTTTACCCATCTATTAGAAGAAGAGTGAGTAAATTACAACCTCATCATACATACATGATTGTCAGTAGCCGTGTGTCTGGTCAGTTCATACATTTGAAAGCTTCTGACTGTAGTGGGAGAGCAGAGAGAGGGGAGATTCAGACCCCGTGTAGACCTGGGTTTGAACCTGTCTCTTCCACTGTGTTTCCTCCCTGTGGGAACTTGGGTGAGTTACTTGACACGTATGAGCTGTGTGCTTGTCTGTGAAGTAGGTTTCATACCGCTTACCTCTGAGACCTGTTCTGAGATCAGATGGCATCTGAATATAGAGTTAATCAGGGCTTGTCACATGGTAAATGCTCAACAAATGTCAATTTCTTTTCTCCTCACAC
The DNA here is from genome assembly GCA_007570785.1 of Antilocapra americana. Classification (NCBI taxonomy): domain Eukaryota; kingdom Metazoa; phylum Chordata; class Mammalia; order Artiodactyla; family Antilocapridae; genus Antilocapra; species Antilocapra americana. Next base: position 3,692,437 of record ML661889.1, on the reverse strand, counting down.
TGATTAATTTTCATACTGATAAACAAATGACAGATTGTTTCCTAGTTGATTTAGTCCAATTAACTCCCAGTAAATTGACCTTAGTTTTTGATGGGATCATCCAAATTGGAGTATTGACAGGTTAGTATACGCCATGCTTTATTTTAATCCCGTTCCAACTGGGACCTGTAAATGTCTCTGTGAATCTTCCTCTGTCCCCATTTAAAGCTAGAGATACTGAAGACAGCTCAGTCATTTGTGTTAGTGATTATCCAGAAAGCACAGGCGTTGGTGTATGAGAAGGGGCAGCACTGGTCACTTTGCCTGTCCACTTACTTCCTCTGTCCCTCCCTCCTCTCCCCACCCAGGGTGACTTTCCTTACACCTGACCCTCTGCATCACATCCACTCTCCACCTTGCTCTGAGGGCATAACCACCGAGGCAAGGGACTCTGGGTGGAACAGTGAAGTTCTTGGGGTCCTTTTGACGTCTCCTCAACTCACCCTCCAGCTCAACTAGGATGAAAACTCAGTGCAAACGCCACTTAAAGCTGCCAGGTGGGGCAATTTTCACAGGAAGCCATTCTTTCCCATGGCACGAGATTTGACTCACATCATTTGACCTGGGTAACAAGTTGAACTGGCTTCCCAGGTGGCTCAGTGGTAAAGAACCCACCTGCCAATGCAGGAGATACCACAAAGGTCAGTTTAATCTCTGGTTTGGGAAGATCCCCTGGAGGAGGAAATGGCATCCCACTCCAGTTTTCTTGCCTAGGAAATTCCATGGACAGAAGAGCCTGGCGGGCTACAGTCCAAAGGGTAGCAAAGAGTCGGACACGGCTGAAGCAACTGAGCACGACAAGGCTGAATAAGAGAGTGCTCTACCATGTCTTGCTGTTTGGGACAAAATGTTTAGCATTTGTTTCTACTGACCCAAGGAACTCAAAGCAGAAGAAACAACCGTTGGAAAGATAAGCAAGGAGGATTTAATAAATCATCTGCACAATATTTTAAGTGACTTTTTTTTGCTCCATGAAATTAGGATTCTTTAGAACCCTATAAAATGGATACAAATATAGTTCATGAATCAATGGGCCTGGCCTCTCCTGGGCTGTATTTTATGTTGCGTAAAAGGCTTCTGGTGACTAATGTGAGGCAGACAGTGGCAGGTGAGCAGGGAAAGGAGAGGATGAATCTGCCATCTGCATTGTTTCATTTAAAGAGACTAGAACAAGGGTTTTAATTTTAGGGCCAGAGCTTTATTCCTGACAAATGATGGAGTCAATTTGACTGGAATAGAGTTAGTTTTACTTTCTGGATTTCCTCAGCCTTGTTTTTTTTTTTGGGGGGGGAGGTGCTTTCTTTCAGTTTCCTGGAGCTTAGGACTGTCTGGTCTTCCTGAGCAAATCAGAAGAGATTGAGAGCCAGTCTCTCCTCGTGGAGCCGGGCATCGGTTGTGTTTGCCCTGCCGTGAGTCTGTGCAGATGCCTGTGGTCGCACCGTGATTCACAGAGGCTGAGTGACACAGGGTCCTGATCCTGTTGTCTTTGGTGGAGAATGACCTCATCCTTTTGGAGACAGGAGTAGAAGCTACTAACCCCAGGGAGTTTGCTGGGGCAGGGGTACCTGAAATAAATTGGGGATGAGAAGAAAAGAGACGTAACATTTGAAAACCTAGATGTAGTAGCAGGATGTTAGACCTGGATGGAGCCCTGGAGCCGAGGGAGGGCAGACCTGGAACCAGAGTCCCAGCTTGTCGGGGGGTGTCTGGGGCTTGTTCTCTGGAGGATCAGCTGCCCACGAAACCATGCATTCTGGTCTGCTCAGCATTCTCCTGGGTCGTGCCTGTTGCCCAAAGCAGTTGTGATAACACCCGTTCTGTTCTTCAAAGAGTCCTGATTTGGATGATAAATTCTGTCACCCTAGCTGTTCACCTTACTAGATCTTTCATCAGCATCCCAAAGAGGGTGCTATGCTTGACAGTCCAGTAAGACATACTATACAGAAAGCTTCTTAAGGACCAAGAAACTGGTATAGAATGAGGCAAGAGTTTTCTTTGAGAGGCTTTGGGCTTCCTAGCTCTGACTATGTGTTCACTTTTAATCATATCCAAATTCCTTTTGATCCTCTCTTCTTTCTGTCTGGTTAAAAAAGAATTGTTTTAAAACCATTATTATAGTATAAATTACTTTTTTACTTAAAAATATACTTAAGTATTTCTCTATGAACGAACAGGTTGTTCCATTTCCATTTTGTTGGCTACTTCAAACAATGCGTACACACACACACACACCCCACACACATATGCTTCTGGTTTGCTGTACTTATTTCTGTTTCCTTATCTGTACATGAAGAAATTTGTGGCAGGATTAAATGAGATAGTGCTTCTAAAAACATTTTATAGTACCTGGTACAGAGTAAATGTTCAATAAAATTGGTTGTTGTTATATTTAAATATTTATTTCATAAATTATTTTTTTCTCAGAGAGGCCCATTCCTGGGCTTTCTGACTAGAAAAAACGGTGCCCCTATATTGTTTCAAGGTTATAGGCAGGATCATGCATCACTCAGAACCTTACTGAGGGTTCAAAGTGAGGTTCCCAAAGTTCATATGGTCTACAGTTCCCCTCAGTTCCCAGTTTCAAAGTGGATGTGATGATTTATTCATTTCTGCAGGGGCCAAAATGCCACTTGAACGTTGTCATTGAGACACTAGAGTTTCATCTCTGAAGTATAAAATTCAAAACACCTACAAAAGTGGGGTGGAGAGAGAAGAGGATAAGAAGGGACCTTCAAAAGGCTGTGAAGCAGAATGAGATGGAAAGAGTGGACCTGCCACTCTTACAACATGAGGGCTGTTTGGAGGCACTCCTGTAGCGACCGGAGTAGGAGACGGCAGGGTAAAGGGCTGCCTCAACTTTCATGTTGGGAAATATGTTTCTCAGATGTTGTTTTCAGCCAGAAATTGTCAGTATGATAAAGAGACAGCTGTCGAACTTCAAAAGAGTGACCTCCTGCCTTCTAAATATCTCTCTGCAGTCCATGGCTTCCGAAAGGAGCCATCTCTGGATGAAAACCGATTTTCTCTTTGCTGTTTTTTTTTTTTTTTCCTTAAAAGCTTTGAACAATATGGCAAAAGATAAGAAAGGAGGCTTTTGCTCCAGATGTGCAAGGTTTCCTAGAAGAAAAAAACATCTAACAAGCTCCTCTACCACCTGTCCTGGTAAGTCAAAGAGAGGATTTGACTTCACATGAGAGAGCTTATCAAATAAATACTCTGCTTGTCAGAATTTTCTCTCTAGTTCCCATCCTACAGAGACACATCCTGACAAGCTGTAGAGTCTCTCCATTGACCAAAAGCAAAAAGTAATAAGAAAGACTAACTCAAAGTAGAGCTGGGTAAGACTGAGGCTTTATGGAGCTATTAAAAGCTAAAGAGGAAAACTAAAAACTAAAAGGAGTTGCTTTAGCATCTTTGCTGGAGATGCTCTAGCAAAGAAACAGGAAACATGTCAAGAGATAGAGGCAAAAAAGAGGAAAAACAACTTAAGACTTATTACTCATTTTTAATCTTGTCTACATTCAGAAGATTTATAAAACTTAAAACAAGTAAAAAATGAAAATATTAAATACATACAAAGTCTATTTTTCAAGGCCACAGGAGTGACAGATGTCACTGTTGTGGACTGAATGCTTGTCCCCCCAAAATTCATATTCTGAAATCTTAGACCACCAATCTGATTGTATTAGTAGATGGGGCCTTTGGGAGGTAATGAGATCATTGGGGTGGAACCATCCCAAATGGCATTAATGCCTTTATAAGAAGAGACTTGAGAGCTTGTTCTCTCTGATTTCTGTGATGGGAGGGCGCTGCAAGGCAACAGCCATCTGCAAACTGGGTAGGACCAGTCAGACCAAGGCCAGTGCAGGTCTCACAGGTGAGGGATCCTTCAGGGCTTAAAGAAGAGAGAAGGACTGGGCACAGGATAGTCCAGAAGGTTCATTCTGCCATTGGCAAAATGTTCATTAGTGAGAGAAGTTGAGAAACTTGAATAGAGTGGGGTCACAAAGAGTCGGACACGACTGACTTTCACTTTCACTTTGATTTTTAGTGTTTTGTCATATGCTTGATAAATATACCAATGAGGATAAGGTACTTCCAGTTATTCAAAATATTATTAATAGAACATTTCCTCCATGCCAGGCACTAAGTACTGAAGATAAAATAACCCTCATCTTTGTAGTCTGTTTTATCCCCCCCAGGATTCATTCTTTAGAACAGCATTCAGCTTCATTTTTAGGACAGGACTTTTACAACTGAGTTTGTTCTGTCACTTAAGGTGTGAAACATAGCTACTGCTCCAGAGGGGCAATGGTTGTGTTCAGGGCCCACCTTCCTCCTTCCATCTATCCAGGAATATAACAGCCTTACCTAGTATCCAAAAAAAGGGCTTAGGTTCCCATTCAGAGTCCTGAATCTAGGGTTCATGATAGAATTTTCCGCCTTGAAGGAAAGCTTGAGTCATAATCAGGCTTCTTCCATCCCTGAAACAAAACACAAATAAAAGAGAGTTATCAAAGTCCATACTAATGATATTATAGAATACAAAATTTACATTAGTCATGTTACTGTTCTCACTCATGTTCTATGATGATACATGTAAATTTCAAATAAAAAACTGTTTCCTACCACTTAAAATGAGGAAAGGGTAAGAAGTCACACCAAAGCCTATCTAGAAAAACTGACCTGCTGACTCTTAGGACCCAAGGAGGCCAGAGTGACACCTCAAGGTGATATCTCAACATGCTACAAAGGCAGTCACACTGATCTCTGAGTGGGGAACCTGTATATGGATGTGGGGAGTGGAGGGTTGAAGGCTGGGGAGGACAGCCATCATAAATCTTTATCAAATCAGCAGAGAGCAAACAGAATCCAGGGCCACTTTTCCAACTTCAGCCTATCAACTTAGAGCCGATTTGCTTTGTCAGTTTTTCAAGCATATTGTCTAAGATAGTGGCTTGTTTATTTATGTCTTGTATTTATGGATTGACTTTCTTCCTGAAGGCAACTTCAGTTGACACATCCATTTGTTCTTACATATTAAATCACTCCCCCCCCCCTTTTTTTTGGAGAAAAGAGATTCACAGCAAGTTTCAGGTAGACCCATGTGTTCTTTTTTGTTCTGTATTATGTTTTTCATTTGCCTCTGGGGGTAGATTATTTTCCATTCTCAGCACCTGTGTTTCCTCCTTCGTCTTTCTAGCGGCTTGTCTGAGCTGTTTTCCACCTTCCAAACCTCTAAACAACTCATAAATTCAGTTTTCTCTGGTCACAACTTTGAAATCACAAATTAAATGGTTTTGTCAGCTCAATAAAAAACAATAAAATAAAAAGGAGGATTAACAAGCCCCTGGAAGAAGCTCTATATCTTGGCAAGAAAGATTAGGCTTTCCCCCAAAGGTTCCATGGGATTTAGAGAAGAAACTGGCTGGATTTATTTCCTCGCATATCTTAAATATTAATAAGATGGCCAAAGCCATCTTAACTACTTGTATCTCTATGCATGTTTGTAGGCTCAGAGAGCTGTGGTATGGGGACCTATACTACAGTCATGGGACTCTTCTCAGCTCTATGGATATAGCAGCTAGTGATTCTCTTCCTCTGTCATTATTTCCCATTCCTCTTTATAGAAGGCAAACTTCTAGACTTCTGGAACATTCTAGGTTTCTAGACATCTTAGGCTTCCAGAACATTCTGTGGCTGGGTCACTTGTCTACAAATTAAATAGTATGTGGACTCATGCTTGGGAGAGAATTGGTCTCTGCCTTGCCCGATCTTTAACCTTCATTCTCACTACTGGTTCAACGTGAGATTCTGAATGGGACAGGAAACTCCAGCAAGGAGCCACCTTCCTTGTGAAAATGTCACCTCCTACTTCTCCTAGTCAGGCGGCCTGGACCATCCAGTCTCTGCAGACCTTTAGGCATCAGGCCTTTTATGTCCCTGCTGGAAGGAGGTACATGCTGGCTGATTCTGAAAATGGGCAAATTCAGTAGAAGATAGAACAAGCAGAAGCTGATTCCTCAACAAAAGGGTTGTTGGGAGTCTGGGATATATTTTGTCTTTGTGTCCCTAGCATAGTGTCTGGCATGGACTAGATACTTAGGAACTGTTTGCTGAATGACTTTAATTTGAATAGCTGCTTTAAATTGCTTTGTCAATGAAGACAGGTGGTTTTACTGCCTTGCTATACAAAGGTGGTCTTTTGAGAGAATCCTAGGCCTCATTTATCTATCCATCCAGTTGGCAAATACTACCAATCACTTCCTATTTGCCACTTAGCACTTTATCTGAAATTGCTCAGTTCATTTATACTCTCTATCCCCACCCACCTGGCCCAGAACATAAGCTCTAAGAGAGCAGTGATGTCGCCTGTTTATTGCTGAGGGGCCTCGAGTGGAGCCTGGGGATAGGGAAGGGCCCTCAAAACATGACAGCTTGATCTTTCTTCCAGCTAGTATTACACAACTTGCAAATGGCTCCAAATCATTCCATATACAAAAACCCAGTGGTGGTTGGGGGAAGCGGCTCTTGTGTTGGCCTTGGCATCTTCTTCCATCACAGGCCACTTCTTCACCTATTAATCAGCCTTGCTCTTACCCCAGTCTGTGTCCCACACTGACCCTGCACCCTATACCAGCTCATTGGATTAGAGCGAATATACAGATTTGAAGGGAATGGCAACCCCCTCCCGTATTCTTGCCTGGGGAATTCCATGGACAGAGGAGCCTGGAAGGCTACAGTCCATGGGGTCGCAAAGAATTGTACATGACCTAGTGACTAACACACACATACACACAGATTCTGGAGACTCTTTATTATTTTTGCAAAGTTTAATTTTTAAGATATAGAGTCTGGTATTTTTTTCATTTTAGTCTTTTATGTTCTTATCATATTTCATAAAATCCATAAAATGCTGGAGGTCAAAGGTACAACTTTTCCTCTGGTGGAAAAATGCTTTACTAATGCCTTTGGCAAAACTGTTTTCTCTGTACCACTGGGTTAGGATGGGTCTTATAAACCTCCCAGACTTCAGGCTAGAAAAAAAATTACTTTTGGACTGAAGGCTGCCTGCAAGATTTTTCCAGTTCCCTGGAATGTCCTTTACTCTACAGTTGTTTTCTGAGTCCCTGTGCTGAACCCACTTTCCATTACAGAGAGAGAAGCTAAGAGAGAAAGATATTTGCATAGAACGCCACAGTTTACAAGCTTTTTCATATGTTATCTTTTTAAAATCTTTGCTATTAAACTGTGAAATGTGTGTTGTTCCAGTTTTAGAGATGAGGAAATAGCTGCTTAGAGAGTTTAAATAACACACTAACCAGAAATGGAGCTGTCATTCCAAGCGATCACCTCCTGAATATGAGCTCTATGTGTTTACCGCTCCCAAGCTATGTCATAAATGAGTTTATGAAGTTTGTTGGTTATTTTGTTTCCTGGTTACTTCCCTGTGGTCACTGTGGATCCCCAAACTTGGTAAGCTGGTTCACGTCTTTAAGTCTCTACATAACGCTCGGCCCCCTGCCTGGAAGAATTTGGCTTCTCCTTCATTTGTTTAGGTAACTCACATCCATCTCTTAAATCTGGGCTCAAGGGAGAAGCATAGGGGTAAGCAGGGGTCCTGGAGTCACTGTCTGGGCCCAATATTATATCTTGGTGCTACCATTTATCTTCTGATAGACTTAGTGTGGCAAATTAACCTTTGTTTTTCCATCTATGTGATGGGAAGAATTTTAATGCTTATTTTCAAAGGCTGGCGAAGAAGGAATGCAAATATCACATTGCTTAAAGAATAGTCAGTTTTCTGTTGTTCCCTCTCAATTTAGAACCACGTTACCAGTCTCCCCTGCTTTTCTGGAATTGCCTCTTGATGGTCCTGGGGTTTCTAGTCAATCACCCTCCTCAGAGAAGAAAATGAAAGGGGGGAAAAAGAGACAAGAAAAAAGAATAGCATGGAACAAAGAGAGAAAATTATCCTATATAGAAAAAACTTTGCCAGCGGAAGGAAAAGAAGGAATATTAAAATAAATGTATCAGTGTTTTTCTGGGAAGGATTAGGGAGAGGAGAGGAGATAAATAGCTAAAAATGGCACCGCCTGTCCTGGCAGACATGTCCTGGCTCAGAAAGATCTGCTCTGAGTCCAGGAAGCAGCATAGGAGTCTGGAACCCAACTCTGAGGGAGGAGAAGGAAAATATGAGAAGAGCTGGCTTGCAAGGAAGAAGGAAGGGTGACAGGAATCATCTTTGTACAAATCCAAGTGGCAATTGGGATGTATTTATATTTTTAAAAATTATGAGTTTTTTTAAAAGGGCAAGTTTTTATACCACTTTTTTTTTTTTTGCTTAGTAACAAGACTGACAAAAGACATGTATTCAGCCAAGATGTCAGTTGTTCAGCTCATTAAAATATTAAGTGAAACATTGATGACAATTACATAGCACTGAGCCTTTTTGTCTGCCAAAGTGTGCCTTTCAATGCATAACAAAGTAGGTCAGAAATTTGTTTTGTTATTTTCTTTTCTTTTCATCTTAGATTTTTTTGATGGAGCTCCTTGTAGTGGGTAAAATGATTGCCCTGTGTGGTGTGGAAAATTTGAGGATGGGAACGCTAGAGTGACTCAGAAGTCTGATGGATGGCAAAGAAAATCTCCCTTAACTTCTCTCTGGAATAGCATTCGTTCATCCAAAAACACTTGCTGACCCTCTGCTTTGTGTCAGGCTTTGTGCTGTGTGTGTGTGCTAGTTGCTTCAGTCATGTCCAGTTCTCTGTCCATGGGGGTGCTCCAGGCAAGAATACTGGAGTGGGTTGCCATGCCCTCCTCCAGGGGATCTTCCCAGCCCAGGGACTGACCCAGTCTCCTATGTCTCCTGCACTGGCAGGCAGGCCACCTGGAAAGCCTTGTGCTATGTGTTGGAAATACAGTAATGAGCAAGATAGATATTGATGAATACCATCCTCATGATAAGACCTGTGGCTCCTAATCAGGTTTGTTTATTTGGATAACACCTCATGTTCACAATATGGAGAAGGCAATAGCACCCCACTCCAGTACTCTTACCTGGAAAATCCCATGGACGGCAGAGCCTGGTGGGCTGCTGTCTATGGGGTCGCACAGAGTTGGACACGACTGAAGCGACTTAGCAGCAGCATGTTTACAATATCTCTCCTAATCATATAAAATGGACATGGCCTAAGACTTCCCTGCGAGATTCTGCTATGAGAAACGAATACTGATAGTCGCTGAGATGTTGATGGCAAAGAGGAGTTCATAAGTAGCCTTCCTGTGGGCATTTGCACCTGGAATGTATGAAGGTATACTTCTGGAAATATACAAACCCTTAACATACAGGATTGAATTTCTGCTAACGGGATGTGGCACTCCCATGGGCATACTCATAGTTTGATGGCTATGATGCAGTTAGAGCTGGTATTTATTGAGTGCTTACCAAGTGCCAAGAAGAGTGCTAAACATTTTCAATGAACAAACTCATTTCATCTTTAAATTTTGTTATATATCCAGAGCGCAAAGGATCTGAAATTATGCTCTATTTTCAAGCTTTTGGATGCTGGCAGAGGACACAAGTCTCCTGGGTCAGAAACAAAGGACTTTATTACTCACAGTTCAGCTCACAGCATGAGCATCAACATGGGTATGCCTAGTTCCTCCAGCCCTGAAGTTACATGGGAATGCCATCATATAGGGGCTTCCCTGGTGGCTCAGCTGGTAAAGAATCCGCCTGCAATATAGGAGACCTGGATTTGATCCTTGGGTTGGGAAGATCCGCTAGATAAGCATATAGCGTGTGGTGTTATAGGAAGGGAACCCTAAGCTTAGGAACCCTGAACCTTTTATAATGGGTGGTAAATACACCTACGCTTTGCTCTGAGGGAGATGTGCTCTCTGTCTTGCATGGCTGCTTGCTTTGCAAAATGCTTGAGAAGTGTGGAACACAGGGCTGTCAGGGTCTTAACAAGATATGTAGGAATAGGAGAGACTCATAGAGGACAGTATCCCCACAATAAGTACTATGTGTATCCTCAGAGTCTACTGAATAAACTGAGACTAGGGGCAGGGGCAGTGTGTAAGCAACTTGCCTTAGGTCACAAAATTAGCACATGTGTGATCAGCATTTGAGCTAGGCAATCTGATTTCAGAGCACACGCTCCATGTAAGTAGTGTTTTAGTTTGAATCACTGAAAGCTGAATCTGAGACAAGAACTTATGTGCAGGTAGGTGTATATAGGAGGTATCTGGGCAAGTGCCAGGGCTTACCCTGTCTAGATGGCACTCTTCACCTACTTATTCATTCCCATGTTTTTTTTTTTAATTTTTCAAGAAGTTTGATTAAATGATATCTACAAGATTCTTTTTTTTAAAATGTAAGTTTATTTATTTTAATTGGAGGCTAATTACAATATTGTATTGGTTTTGCCATATATTGACATGAATCCACATGAATCAGCCATGGGTGTACATGTGTTCCCCATCCTGAACCCCCCTCCCGCCTCCCTCCTCATCCCATCCCTCTGGGTCATCCCAGTGCACCAGCCCCGAGCACCCTGTATCATGCATCGAACCTGGATTGGCGTTTCATTTCACATATGATAATATACATGTTTCAATGCCATTCTCCCCTATCATCCCACCCTCGCCCTATCCCATAGAGTCCAAAAGACTCTTCTATACATCTGTGTCTCTTTTGCTGTCTCGCATACAGGGTTATTGTTGTAATACTGTATTACAGTATTGGTGTTTTTCTTTCTTGCTTACTTTACTCTGTATAATAGGCTCCAGTTTCATCCACCTCATTAGAACTGATTCAAATGTATTCTTTTTAATGGCTGAGTAATATTCCATTGTGTATATGCACCACAGCTTTCTTATCCATTTGTCTACTGATGGACATCTAGGTTGCTTCCATGTCCTGGCTATTGTAAACAGTGCTGTGATGAACATTGGGGTACATGTGTCTCTTTCAATTCTGGTTTCCCCGGTGTGTACGCCCAGCAGTGGGATTGCTGGGTTGTATGGCAATTCTGTTTCCAGTTTTTTAAGGAATCTCCACACTGTTCTCCATAGTGGCTGTACTAGTTTGCATTCCCACCAACAGTGTAAGAGGGTTCCCTTTTCTCCACACCCTCTCCAGCATTTACTGCTTGTAGACTAGTGGGGACCCCCAGCCGCCCCTCCATGCCATGCTCTTTCCCCACCCCCAGTTCCTCACTGCAGGGGGACTGTCCGCTGTAAATAAGAGCATATATAACATGGATAAAGCTCTATCAGGCCAAAGTGAACAATAGCAATAAATAAAGCTAGATACTAATTTGAACAGACCTTCATCAGTAAATTTATAAAAAGATTCATTTGAGAAGGACTAACTCACTAGGAAGTGTTGAGATCCAATGAAGAGATTATAAATATGTGTATAAATCCTATTTTTCCATGTTTTAAATCACTGTGTCACTGGACTGGATCTGATGCACATACAGACTTGAAAAGGTTGACCACCTCCACTGCAGAGTTTTGTAAATAGTTATTTTCTATTTCCTTATGGTTTTATATTCTCTCATTTTTATAACTTCCCTTAATTAGCCAATCTGTATTTATATAACTGTTGGGTAAACCAAACCAGGCATGTAAAAATGATACACTCATTTCCCTGAAGATAACTTCAGCAATAATTATATACTTGTTTAGCCAGGTGAATGACCAACTGAGACTGAGCTGACAGTGCTGATTTTGATAATTTTTGCTAGAAATATAATATATGGGAGGCTCAGTATGTATCTTCAGAATTCTACTTATTTACATCTTAGAATGCTAAGCCAAGGTTTTAGAGATCAGTTTAGCCTTCACGAAGACAGACATAGAGATTCACACAGCAAATCTAAGTAGCATGACCCAATCTCTTGTCTTATCAAGGTACTTTATGCTTTACTTTCCAACTCCACATCTGCTTCTAAACCAAGTGGAAATGTTTTGAGAATTAGAATAAAAGAAGACAGAGAACTCCGAACTTCAGAGCTGAGATTTGCTGCCAGTGAGCTGTGCAAGCTTAAGCCAGACACAGCTTCGGTTTCCTGGTCTATTAAGTAGGCCTGGGGTACATGATATATACTTTTCTCCCCTAGTACTAATTGGAATATGATTCTAATACAGTACATTCTGTTGGGAAGCCAGTACCTAGAATTAAGTTGTGTACTTTTTTTAGTTAAAAACAAAGACTTTGGAGCCAGACAGACCTACATTTGAATCCTAGTTCTGTTGATTATATAACTTTGGGCAAATTGCTTAACGTCTTTCATTTTCTATATAATAGAAATGATCATACTTTCCTTGCCATCAGTATTTCCACATAAACCAAACAGAAAACCTTCTTCGAGCTCACATTTCTATTTTGCTATCACCATACCACTTCCTTTTCTTTTATATAGAAAAGCTTCCTAAGGATTGTCTCACTATTGTTTCTACTTTCCCATCTTCATTTGACCTTATAACAGTGTGACTTTTAATCTTATGACTTCTGCTGATGCTTTTTTCGCCAAGGTCACTAAGGACTACCTTCTGACTACATCTAAAGAACACATCTCAGTTATCTCCCAGCAATGTTCAACATAGACAGCCACTCTCCTTCTTGGGACATTCTCTTCCTTTGGCTTCCAGAAATGTGCCTTCTACCTCCTTTTCTTTTCCTTCTCTGTTTCCTATGGGCCTCCTCCTTACCTGTTTTCCCCTTATAGGTATTGTTTTCCCACAAAGTTCTATTGTAGATTCTATTTTTCTTTCTCTATAAAATCTTCAGCATATCTTAAGTATTTTCATGTCTGTAAGGACCACCTAGCACATATGCTGATGACTCCTGAATCTTTATCTGTAGCCCATAGTTCTGAGTTTCAAATTCACATACGTAACTATATCTTGATTACTTCCACTTGCTTGTCCCTCAGGTGTGTTCCCCAACATGTCCAAATAAAACTAATTATCTTTCTGCCCCCATTAGTTCCCCTATTTTGGTGGTGGAATCTCCATTCACTTAGTGGCTCAAGACAGAAACTTTGGCATTGTTCTTCTCCTCTTGTTACCTTCAGCCCCTAGATTCAGCTAAGCAGGTCTAATGTTGAGTATCTCTTGAATCCATCTGTCTACTCTATCTCAGTGACCATTTTCTGACTCAGACCACCATTGTCTCTCATCTCCATTGCTACAACATTGTCCTTATTGATCACATCCATCAGTCTTGCTGCCATTCTTCACACTGCAGCTCAGTCACATCATTTCCCTTATTATAATCTCTCAAGAGGTTTACATTGCCTTCCAACTAACATACAGACTTTTTACAATGACTTATAAGACCCTTTGTGATGTGGACTCTGCTCACCTCTCCAGCCTTGTCTTTCCCTTCTTTCCATGTTCTGTCCCCTACACACTTGAGGCTCCATTGAAACAGAGCTTCTTCCAGTTGCTCCAGTTGAAGAGGAACTGTATATGCTTGTTATCCTCTTAGCTGGAAACTTCCTTCCAAACTCTTCCCTCATCTATCTATATCTCCACCTCCAGAAAGCCCTTCCTGGTCTGTGAATCTCCTGCTGGCTGTACTCCCTATGTTCCTCCCTCTGTATTTGCTCTGTCATCACACTTGCTACCTTCTTTATACCCACCTGCTTGTTTGCCACTGTCTCCCACGACACTAACCTCTGTGAAAGCAGAGTCCCTGTCTGTCTCACAGGCATTCCCTGCACTTGGCAGAGCCTGACACATGATGGGAACACAATCCACAAATAAAGTGTCTACTAAATGAACAAATCACACACTAGCTAGTTTAACAAGTGCCACTCTTTAACTGTAGTTAATAGTAGATATTAGAATATTTTTTAAACTTTTGGGATCACCATGGGTATGATCTGTTGGCTTCTATCTGTACTCAGGAGCCCTGTAGCCTCACAGAGAGGACTCTGGTTTTCACAGTGAGAGGAGGGTGGGAGAGGGAGAACAGTATGGTGGGACTCACTAGTCACCACCTTGGGACCTTAACATGGCTTACGATGGAGCAGCTAGAATTTGTTTTATGCACTGGAGTGGTATATCATCATATTTTCTATGGTGAAAAATCTGGGAAAAATGAAATGATAAGAAAAAGTAGCCCTGATATAAGCAAGCTATCAAAACAGGTCTTATAAAGATGGTTCTACAATTAAGTAAGGAAGTGGAAATGTTTGCTTTAAAAGACATAATGGCGGCAGGTATTTGGTCCCTATAACATAGTACTAGCGTTACCAAGAAAAGGGTACAGTGCTCTTAAAAATGGTTCTGGTATGATGCGTTGTATATCTTCTTCAGTTTATGTCTTTTCTTAAGTCAGGCTACCAACTGACATTTATAAATAAGATAATAAGACTGTGAGACTTTTCTTTATTGTCTTGCTTTTTTCTATATCTTTTCTGTGTATTTCTACTGTTTTTCCTTCCCCAGGGGATCTTCCCAACCCAGGGATTGAAGCCAGGTCTCCCACATTGCAGGCAGATTCTTTACCAGCTGAGCCACAAGGGAAGCCCCAGAATACTGGAGTAGGTGGCCTATCCTTTCTCCAGTGGATCTTTCCAACCCAGGAATCAAACTGGGGTCTCCTGCATTGTAGGGGATTCTTTACCAACTGAGCTATGAGAGAGGCCCCCCAAAATATGGAATGCTTCACAAATTTGCATGTCATCCTTGGGCAGAGCCATGCTTCCCTGCAAGCTCAGTTGGTAAAGAATCTGCCTGCAATGGAGGAGACCCTGGTTTGATTCCTGGGTCAAGAAGATCCGCTGGAGAAGGGAGAGGCTACCCACTCCAGTATTCTTGGGTTTCCCTTGTGGCTCAGCTGGTAAAGAATCTGTCTGCAATATGGGAGACTTGGGGTTCGATCCCTGGGTTGGGAAGATCCCCTGGAGAAGAGAAAGGCTACCCACTCCAGTCTTCTGGCCTGAACTGTGTAGTCCATGGGGTTGGACACGACTGAGCGACTTTCACTTTCTATCGTTTACATAACCGTGCCTGAATAAAATAGGACTTTTTGCTGTGTAAACAGGGAAAAACATATATAATCAGACTTAGAAATTAAACCTAGTACTAATTTTCAATCCTAGTCTGCTTCCTCTGCCAGTGTGTGGTTAGAGGTTTCGTACCTTGCAGTTCCCAAGTGAAATTCTACATTTCCATGTCCCCACCTTTCTAACATTAAAGATGGCAAGATGTTAGACAAAAACATTGCTATTGGAACAGAAGGCTTAGGAGGTAAATATTCTCGATCATTCATTCATCCAAAAATATCTATGGAGAGCCTGCTGTGTGACAAGCTCCTGTAACATTATCTAGTGCTTGGACATGTATCGGTGAAAAAAACCAAGTCACATCCCTACTGTATAAAGCTTATATTGTGACTGGGGGAGAGAGAATCAGAAAATAAGGAAACAAGTAAACAAGATAATTTTGAAAAGTGATGAACTGTATGAACCCAGAAGGATGATCATGTGCCATGGATTGACACCCTGGGAAGGTGGGGCGAGATTGGGTTAGATTGAGGCTGCCGTAGCCAGGCGGCCTCTGAGCTGAGCTAAGTGGTGAGAAGGAAGCAGCCATATGAGGAAGGAAGGGAAGAGTGAGGGCAGATTCCCACCCCATTCCCTTACCTGTGGGCCTCAAGAAGGCAGCACATGAGGTGTCTGAGAGGTGCAGCCTTCCACAGGCCATTTCAGGGAGCAGGACCAAGTGGTTTGCTGACAGGGCCCAACGCAGCCTAAGTAGAAAGGGACATCATGGAAAATAAGTGAAGAAAGCAGTGGGAGAAAAGTCATACAAAACACCCTTCTTCTATAAGAAGTTTTGTGTTTGGTAAAAGGTTTGTTTTTTTCATTTTAATATTTAAAAACAATATAATCTGTGTGTGTGTACAATGTGCTCAGTCATACCAGACCCTCTGCTAGTCCATGGACTGTGGCCCGCCAGACTCCCCTGTCCATGGGATTTCCCAGGCAAGAATACTGAAGTGACTTGCCATTTCCTCCTGTGGGGGATCTTTCTGGCCCAGCCATTGAACCCGTGTCTCATCTGTCTCTTGCATTGCAAGATTTTTTTTCAACTGCTGAGCCATCTGAAAAGCCTAAAACTAGATAAAAATCCCAAACAACAAAAAATGCTCCTACGTTGCAACAGTTCAGTTACAGTTCAGTCGCTCAGTCGCGTCCGACTCTTTGCGACCCCATGGACTGCAGCACACTAGGCCTCCCTGTCCAGCACCAACTCCCCGAGTTTGCTCTAACTCCGGTCCTAAGTTGTTACCGGCGTTTAATTGGAACCTGTGCTTATCCCATTTGTCCACTAGAGGGCAGCATTGCCTATCAAATGCACTGGAGATTTAGTATCAGGAAACCAGTCCCACGGGTACAGTTACTTTCCCATCTCTGTTTCCTGTTCCTCTTCTATCTTTCTCCCATAATCCACCTTTTAACTCCCTGTCATCCACCTATCCAAGGACACAATCTCCATATTCTGGCTAGGCTTTTTGTTTAAAGAAGAACCTCTGATTCATTAGGAAGAAATAAAATCTGCACATTTAACCTTGTTGAAAGTGTTTCGACCATATGCCTCACTGTGGACCCTTTCAATGGGCAACAAGAATCTTGGGGGTCTCCAGGGACTCTTGCTGGCTCATTCTGCCCAGTTCTTCAGGATCAGGCCCATTGCTAGGGGCCATGGGAGTTTAACATTGTTAGGTTAGGGAGCAAAGAGCTTTGTTTCCTCTGTGTGTTGTTGGATTGGCTGTCAGCTGGTAAGACGGTGGCAGCAAACCTTGCTTCCATGGGCGTGGGGACCATGCTCACTTCTTTCCCAGCATGCCGAACCCTAGTCACCTGCTGCGCAAGTTTCATGTTTTATGTTATAGCTTTATTTTTAAATTGGGCCTTTTATGAAAAGTGTGCACAACAGTGAGTTCAGTAAGAGAAAAGTGGAGGAGAAAGAAATGGCAAAATTTTAGCTGTAGCTACACAGGCAGATTAAATATAAGATTTTAAAATAGGGTGTAAGAATTATGTACAAATAAATTATGAGAATTTATAATATGGGTTTTGCTTCCTTCCAAAGAAGGATCCAAAGCATCATGCAGCAGAACACATCGCTGTGAACACTGGATAATTTATTCGTTCAGGGTGTATTTAGTGTTTTCCTTTTTTCTTTTTTTAAATTGAAAGTTAATTCATTTACAATATTTTAGTGGTTTTTGCCATACATTGACATGAATCAACCATGGGTGTACATGTGTCCCCCATCCTGAACCTCCCCCTCACCTCCCTCCCCATAGTGTTTTCCTTTTATGTGCCAGGAACCAGGGGTATACAGCTCAAGGGCAGGGCTTTTATGAAGATTTTATTGTACTTAAATAAAGATATGAATGAGTTCAAAAGTCATATAAGAATGTGTGTGTGTGTGTGTGTGTGTGTGTGTTGGTGGTTCATAGCTGGACTTCATCTCCAATACACTTCATTTTATAGATGTAGAAATGATGGCTCAGAAATACTGTGACTGATTCAGGGTGATACAGTTTGTTCACTTGACCACTGAAGTTTGCTTTAAGCAAACTGGAAAACATTCTAGGTTCAGACAGTAAAGAATCTGCCTGTAGTGCAGGAGACTGGGTTCTATCTCTGGGCCAGGAAGATCCTCTGGAGAAGGGAATGGCTACCCACTCCAGTATTCTTGCCTGGAGAATTCCATGGACAGATGAGCCCCATGAGCAGGCTACTGTCCTGCTACAAAGAGACATGACTGAGTAACTAAGCATGCACGCACCCAATTATTTAGCTCTGAGTGCTTGAGAGAAAGGAAAGAGGATGGTTTGGAAAGGGAAATTTCTTCGGGTGGCCACTAATTTACTGAAGAAATGATCATATGGATCCTTATATCATGGCCTTGGAGGGACAATGAAACAGTCTTCAAATGACTTAAAAAAAAATCATCAGCTCTTCATGAAGTTATGCCATACAGTATTGAGTTGTATTTCAGTGAAGGGATTTCTGTTTCAAGCTACTACATAGTCCAAAAATGTAACTTTTAAAAATCTAACCTGACATAATTTAATCTAACTTGAAATAGAATGAAACCAAAAGAATCTGGAGGAATACTTGATTCTCTTAAAGCTCGATATTGAGCATCTACTCAGCGAATATGATTAGTGAAATTCTTTCTATGAAACCAGACTCCAGCCCCTGACCAAGTTGCCTGATCCAATTGGCTGTCTTTGTTGTTTTGATAGCATGCTTCTGGGCCCAAGTTGTATGTCTAATTGCCTCAGTATGCACTTTTTGCTTATGTAGACTTATCTTAAGAGAGAGAAGTAGGAGGGAATATTCATAAAAGAAAGAAACTGGGAGGAGGACTGCATGTGTTGTCTGTCATACTTTTCATTAGAACATACATTCCTAGAGCTGGGATTCGGTCTTGGAGTTTTGGTTCTGCTGGTAGCGTGCTGTGTCAATAAAATTTAACCCATCAATCAACAGGACAGAAAATCCTGTCTTGCCAGGAATAGTACTTCCTATTTGTCCCATAGAAAGACAGTACAGAAGCTAAGGGAAATGGCAAAAAAAAAAAATCCCCCAAAATATCAAATAAAAATATAATTGAGTAAAAACAAATTGATAACAGTGAAGTATTCAGGGAAAACTACTGCCTGGTTCAGTTTTTCCCCTTGACGTTATCCTCACTCTAATGGAGATTTGTCCCATGGTGTCCAAATGGGATACCCCATTTCCCGCCTAGAAGATGCTGTTCAGAATGGGTCAGGGTGCACCGTTCATCTTCCTAACAGCTGACCCAGAAGCTGCTCACGGCCACCCCCAGCAGTCTTGTCATCTGTCTGTCAGCGTCACCACCAGGGAAGCAGCTCCTGAGCTCCCCTGGCCCAGCCTCACTTGGTCAGAAAACAAGAACAATTCATCTAGGGAGGGATAGATAGGAACCTGGCAAGACAGACAGAGCACTGTTGACTACAAAGAAGAAAGGGAGAGCTGGTGAGGAGAAAGCAAGTGAGACAGGCAAATTGAGAATGCTTCCTGTCACAAACCCTCTTGAGAACTGATGAAAGCTACCAAGCCTTTCTCCAGAACAAGAACATATGCACAAGCATACCCAGTTTTGCATACATTTCCATGAATCCCCGCCTTCTTTACACACACACGCACACACACCCCTCTTGTTTTAAAACGTTATATTATAGAAGCTATGTTTCCAAATCTTACTAACAATGAAGAAATTATGGAAAACTCTTTAATCATGGCAACTGTTTAGTATTAAAGAATTTTCTTTTTCCAGTTGTAGTCTTACATGTACAAGTGTATCTTTCAAATACACTCATTTTTAGAAGCAATTTCTAGAACTCTAAGAATGGCCAAAATGAACAATTGCAAGGGTAAAAATACTTATCCGTGTTTTACTCATGTTGCATAGTGCAGCTTGTTTGAGATTTCTACAAAAAGAAAAAAAAGGCTTCATTCTATTACCAAATTCTAGAGGACTAAAATTACCTAATATTCGACTATTTGGGGCTCTTTTAGGAAAATTAAAACTCACAAAAGAGAATAAGTTTGGTTATCCACCAGTCTCATGCACCTTGTATCCTGAATGGAGGAGGCACAACCTCAAGGCCAGTTAAAGACATGCTGACTATACAAATTGTGGACTTGCCTAGTTGCTCAGTGGTAAAGAATCCACCTGCAATGCAGGAGATGCAGGTTCAATCCCTAGGTTGGGCAGACTCCCTGGAGAAGGAAATGGCAATCCATTTCAGTATTCTTGCCTAGAGAATTCCACGGACGGGATTTGGGTCGACTACAGTCCACGGGGCCGCAAAGAGTTGGACACAACCTAGCAACTAAACACCACCACTAACTACAAGCTGCACATTCTTCCTCTGTTTCATTGTAGGAACATGAGGCTCATCCCGATCTCTTCTTGAAAGCCAGTCTAGGGTCCTTGGCTTATCTTTCCCCCCAAATCATGCAGAATAGAGATTTTCACTTGAAGATGGAGCACTGAGGCAGCAGTGCCTGGACTGCCCACAGCCAAAAACACAGAAGAAGTTCTGTCTACCCTCATAGTGCTTGGGAAAGCGGAAGGGGCACCGGTAACAGCTGGCTAAGAGAAGATGTGGGGAGAAGTGAGGGGAAATCAGTAAAACTGAGATGAGAAAGTAATGTGCTCTCCACGCCGTAAAGGAAAAGCATGATGAAGGCCCAAGTTAACTCCCATAATGCTTTCAGGGATCAGAGAAATGACACTGTCAAAATAGGGCATTAGTTTTCTGAAGCCTACAGGCTCAATTTTATTTATTTCGAGTTAACTCCCATTTTAATACAAAAGAGATAGCATACTCTACATCAGAGGGAGAAAAACTTTTCCTAATGTATCCGTTTCTCTTCTGAAGTGCAGGAGCTGTCGCCATATAATGGTTCGTGGTGTTTTCTCGACTGTGTTTGCTTTTCTTTGCATCAGGAAATGCACAATAAACAGACTCAAGCCTGAGTCTGCTTCTCTATGCCAAACGGCAGTCGTCTGATTTTGTGTGTGTTTCTGAATGCATTGTTAGTTTTAACTAAGATCTATATATGTTGCGTGACTGATGTTTCAAAGCAGGAGAGAAAGAGACATGGATATGAAATCAATCCTTGGGTAAATTGTATCAAAGTGTAACTACAAGCTGTTGAGAGAATTGGGCTGGAGTGGCCTTTGAAGAATTATTCAGTTTTCTCTGGTGACCATCTCATTTCTCTCGGAAGTTGTCAGTGGTTCCTGGAACTGCTCATCCTCTTCATGAGGATGGCCCAACCTGTTGGCTTTTTGGATATTGTTTCCATAACTGTGAGAGCAGATCAAAATTACCATCTTGCTGAATTACTGGTCTTCTCATTCTTCTTCATGTACTTTGCTTATTTACGAGCCTAAGTGTTATTCTGTGGGTATAGAAGTCAACTGAATGTCCTAGAGTGGGTAAGAGCAAGAACTTGACAGTCTGGGTTCAGCTCCTGGATCTGCCATTTACTGAAAGTGAAAGTAAAGTCACTCAGTCGTGTCCGACTCTGTTCGACCCCATGGACTGTAGCCTACCAGGCTTCTCCGTCCATGGGATTTTCCAGGCAAGAATACTGGAGTGGGTTGCCATTGCCTTCTCCATCCATGTGATAATTACTTAAGATCTCCATGCCTTGGTCTCCCCATCTGAAAATGGGATGATTACCTACCTCACAGGGATGTTAGGCGGAGTAAATAAGTAACATAAGGAAGTTGGTTAGATGAGTACCCACTACATAGTAATTCTTTATTATAGAGAGCTTCCAATGATGATGATGATGGTTCTTATTTTTCTAATTACAGCATAGTTTCCTCTGGGAAACCGCTAACCCCTTCCTGATGTTGTTCAGATATAGTTAAAGGAGGCTGACCCCACCCGCTTCTGTTCTAAGGGTGGGGACGTAACCCAGACCTGGCCAATCTTTGAATTCCACCCCCCTAACTACAGAGATTGGCTCAGAGATGGGAAAAGGACATAAGTTGATCCAAAGAGGGTGAATCACAGGAGTTTGTTTAGAACTATTGGAAAAGGGACACTATCTTTTGTTTTGGGTAGTTAAGAAGCAAGGTGTAAGCCTTGCAGCTACCGTGTAGAGTCAGTCCGTCTGAGACTGAATCTAGTGTAGAGGAAAGCAAAGCCAAGAGATGGCCAGAGAAAGAGAAGCCAGTTTAAGTCATAGGACCCCGTGTTCGCAGCCATGCTGTGAAGCCCCGAGCCACTCCTGCATGAATCAGTCTGTGCTGGGCTTCACTGACTCTCACTGGCTCCTCGCAAGTCCTCTACCTTGTTCAGACTCAACCCATCCTTTGAGACGCAGTGCCTTCTGGAAGTCTCTGAGTTTCCTTGGCACCTGCTGTCTGGGCCACCAATTTAGTACTCATTATCCACATTAGAAAGTGGAATACTTTGGTGAATGTATTTACCAAGTCTGTGGTTTGGCTCCATTTTCACTCTTTGGTGATTTCCATAGCGACCGGCACATCTGCTGCTTCACGTTTGCCAGATACTTATTGCTTGAATGCCTTTTATCCTCTTATGAACACAGAGGAATACACGAAGTAAACCCTAACAGCAGTATAGGGTTGTTATGTAGGCAAATGTTGAGAGAGGAGCCCAGCCCCCTGTCACCTGTGAGGAGCAGCAGTGATAGAAAGTGGACTTGTTTATATTTGTCCCAACTCACTGGAAGCTTCATAAGAGCAAAGGCTGGCTTTATTCTTAAATGAATTTTTGTTGAGGTATAGTTGCATTGTGTTAGTTTCCATTGTACAGCAAAGTGAATCAGCTATACATATGCATAATAGTAGTAGTGTTAATCGCTCAGTCATGTCCTACTCTTTGGACTGTAGCCTGCCAGGCTCCTCTGTCCATGGGATTCTCCAGCCAAGAATACTGGAGTGGGTTGTCATTCCTTTCTTAGAGGATCTTCCCCACCCAGGGATCGAACCCAGATCTCCTGCATTGCAGACAGATTCTTTAGTCTGAGCTGCAGGGAAGTCCTCTGTATGTATACATACATCCCCGCTGGTTTGGACTTCCTTCTTGTTTAGGTTGGCACAGAGCATTGAATAGGGTTCCCTGTGCCCTCCTCCAGTCAGTGCTATGTGTTTCCAGTGCCTTGTACAGTCCCTGATACATTTTAGGTGCTCCATAAATACCTGTTGAATGAATGCTGCATTTACAGTGCAGAGAACTCTCAGAGCTATTACCTAGCCCTTACCAATGTGTAAGGGCAATATAGTAAGAAAGAAATTGCTGGTTCTATGTAGCCAACACCTTCCTCCCATTATTCTAAGCCCCTTCTACAATCACTTTATTTCTTTAAATCACAGGAATAAATAAAGCCATTCCTTAGGATGACAGATGAGGTGTAATGACAATAGCATGTTTGGGATTTCTAAGTCTGTGAAAAGACCAGTATGAATTCCAGACCTAACAAAGAAAAGCAAACCATCATTAAGATGAGTGAGTGGGAGGGTATGAAAGCTGAATCACAGATTTAGAAAAAGGCACTGCATTGGAATGTTCAACACATACACGAAGAATTCTGGGGTTTTGGATCTTTCTTATTTTCTTAGGTAACATTGTGTAGCATTAGTTCCATAACAGCTCTATGTATCATAAATTGAAGAAAATATAAACCACTCTTTCTTTGAATTAGTTGATTCTTCTCCACAGAAAGTATTCATAAAATACTCATCTCCTTTTGCAATTCCGTATTTTCCATTCACTTGCTATCATCCTAAAATTATTTTTAGTGTATCAGTGCCTTTCATAAAAAAATTCATTTGCTCCAACAGTGTAGAATCCAAGCTAAACCAGATAGCCAATAATTTGACCCCAACCCCTTCAATAATTTGACCCCAACCCACTTTCTATGTGTAAACGTTTCCCTCTCTCTCCATCCAAGCCTCTATTCCATTCACCTTGGTCTCTTCCCTCTCCTTGCTTCTCACTTTTATTCTTCTTCATCTTTCTCTCTGTCCATTCCAACATGTGGTTTTATTTTAAGCAGTATCCTTTAACCACTCCAACGAAGATGAACTTACCTTCCTCAGTTCTTAGAGTATTTATGGTCACTTGTTCCTCTTATTGTCATCTTCTGTTATTTACTTTGAATCCTTTGACATCAGAGATCAGACCTTGGACTCCTTTGCATTGTGCTTTACATATAATCTGGACTATTTCCATGGTTATTGTAATAACTTGGGTGATATCCGTTCACTATTCATGCTTGGGGAGGCTTTATCACTTTTCAGTTAGTAGGGGGTGGCAGAGGATGAGATGATTAGATAGCATCACCTGCTCAATGGACATGAATTTGAGCAAACTCTGGGATATAGTGAAGGTCAGAGGAGAGTGATGTGATACAGTCCATGGGGTCACAAAAGAGTCAGAGATGACTTAGTGACTGAACAGCAAGAACAAGAAAAAATGCCAATTGCCATAAAATTCTCAAATTTGTTAATATCCCTCATGACCAAAATTAATCAGAATTGCTTTCCAAATTATATTTCTAAAAAGATCTTAATCTTTCTCTACCAAGTACTTTATGATTCAATGAAAAAAACAATTCACCAGGTATCCAAAAGAAAATGAAGATTGGGATATGCATAAACTAATGAGTGGCTATCAAAATATGAAAAGATGAGTATCTTCACTCAAAATTAAAGAAGTTCAAATTAAAATCAAATTCTGTCTTTCACTTCTGAGACTGATAAAGATTAAAAAATTAAAGTTTCCAATGAATGATATCGACAAAGATGTAGAGAAATAGGAATTTATGTATACTGTCCAGAGTACAAATTTGGTATAGCCTCTTTGGAGGGCTATTTAGGAACATACATGAACATTTAAAATTTCCCCAACCTTAGAGTTCGAAGAAGTTCACTTTTAGGCATTCTCCTTACAGATATAATCATATAAATGCATAAATATATCTATGTGTTAACAGATGTTCATTGAGGTATTATGTATAATACCCAGTGCGTTTCAGTGGTGAATTAACCCACAGTTGAGTGCCAAGCTGTGGTGAGGCTGGGACTTGAATCCAGGCAAACTGGCTCCATGCTTATAAAGGCAGGGCCTTATTACTGCCAACTGAACTTATTTAGGGCCCTTCTCTTAGGAGCTCAACATCCTCTGTAGACATTGTCTTGTTTTTTTTGGCCAGGAGGAAGAGTAGTTAGGAGTAAGTCATAAATATTACTACAGTCATTAAACAAGTTAGCAATAGAGATGAGACTAGAATTCCTATCTTCTTGACTCAACCCATAAAACACCCTGCCATTTCTCATCTCCGTTTTGAGTTGACACACATTTATTTAACTCTGACATGTCTGCCAAAAAAAAATGTTCTAATGAATCTTTCAGGGTGTTCTGATAGCTGCTCTGTTTTGAAGTGTATCTGATGAATGATTTATATATTAGATTTATTAAAAACACGTCCATTACTTTGAGGCCTTGGGTGGATATTTAAAGGAAGAATATGGCATATTCAACCTAGCAGTTATGGTTTCCCATAAGTAGCTAAGGGATGGGCCACTAGGGGATGTCAGATTAAAAAGATGTCTGAGAAGGTGAGTGGATTTGGCCTCTCTAACTCAAGATGCAGAAACAGAACCACCACAGAAACTAGTCTTGCCTCCATTCCCTATAGCTTAAAACTTCATGTTTCTTTTGCAAAGGCAAGCGACTGATTCTACTCCTGCTTAGTTTGACTTACAAAGCTCCCATTGCATTTGGACAAAATGCAATTCTGACAGTAGGATACAAACACCAAACGTGCCTAATGAAGTTAGGAAGAAAAATGATCAGAAGTATAAAGAACTTTCAAAAGCAATACTGGTACACAGATTCATAATTCCTTCTAGGAAGTCAACTACAGAAGGGGCACTAGAGGACAGACATAAGGGTTCAATTCATTCTCCCTGTCTCTGATTTTTAATTAAATTTTAGGACATGACAAAAATATTCTGGGGTTTGGGAGAGAAAAAGGTAAAAGGGCTGTTAAGAACACAAGATTTTAAGATTCATCTAAGAAAGCTTGGCTAATATATCAACCTGGATTAGTCTGCCAAAAATATGAAAATATAAAAACATCATAAATTAGTCAGTTGTCCATGGCTATAATCTGTTTGCCTGATGCCAGATGTACTTATGATAGGAAAAACAGTTGGCTTTAAAACAGCTGGAAAATGTTAAGCACTTATATAAGATAACACATTTTTTAAAAAGTATCAAATGGATTGGTATCTTATTAGGGTATTCAGTTTAACAGAAGTAGCTATGATTTAACTCGGACCAATGGTAAATTTTTCCATTTTAGCATTTCAGTGTTCATTTAGGGAACTATAATACCATGCAGTACAAACCCTTTATTAAATCAGTGCATTCATTATCTGAAATAAAAGTTTTATTCAGTCGCTGTATTTCGACAGACTAGACTATTGCGCCTGAGTAGGAAGTGATGGATTGAAGAGAGTGTCCTTGAAGGAGAGGGGCTCAGACCTCCGTTCTTGCACATTCTCAGGAGGCAGTTTCCGATGCTATCAAGACTTCAGAATTGCAGGCACTGTGAGCCAGCCCCAGGTGCTATAACAAATCAGTGCATCAGCCAGCTAACCATGTAACTGGAGAGAGGAAAGAATGAAATCATTTCTGCTCAGAATCTGCCGATGTCATCTTTTAATCTATTTAGGGTGATCGGCTCAGCTGGCTTTATGGCAGCCCAGCCATGTGTACGGTAAGGACTCACTAGAAGCCGCCATCAAAGTTAGTAAATCTGTTTCTGCTCTCTGCAGGCTCTCCTCGCTTAGCCTAATCCTTCCATCTCTCTGCTGCCCAGCAGTTAGAGAAAGAGCAGGAAGAATTCTGAGTGATGAGAGAGAGAATGAAACAAACGAGGCACACATGCTCATACACAACACTGATCTGGAAAAAAATTACTAATAGGTCTTTTCACAGCCTGATATACATAAGCCTTTTTTAAAGGCTCCTTTAAAAATTGCTTGCTTTCCCATAACTGCCTATAACGTTGTGCTGATAGTCTTCTAACACAACTTTGTATTTTGGATGCTCTAATAGCCGTCAGCATAGACTTATTTTTTTTTTAATTGGAAGTATACTTGACTTACTGTGGTATGTTGGTTTCAGGTATATAGCACAGTGATTCAGTTACACATGTATATATGTATTCTTTTTCAAATTTTTTCCCATTATAAGTGATTAGAAGGTATTGATTATGGTTTCCTGTGCTTTATAGTAGGCCCTTGTTGTTTATTTTATATATAGTAGTGTGTATCCCAGATTATATAGTAGTGTTAATCCCAGACTCCTAATTTATCCCTCCATCCTCTCTTCTCTTTTGGTAACTATAAGTTTATTTTCTATGTGTGTAAGTCTCTTTCTGTTTTGTAAATAAGTTCATTTGTATCATTTTTTGGATTCCATATATAAATGATTTCGTATCCTTGTCTTTTTTGTCTGACTTAGTGTAACAATCTCTCAGTCCATCCATGTTCTTGCAAATGGCAATATTTCACTTTTTTTTTATGGCAGAGTCATACCCTATTGTATACATCTACCACACTTCTTTACCCGTTCATCTGTTGATGGACATTTACCTTCCATGTCTTGGCTACTGTAAATTGTGCTGCTATGAATATTGGCATGCATGTATCTTTTCTAAATAGACGTCTGGATACAGGCCTTGGAGTGAGATTGCAGGGTCATACAACTCTGTTTTTAGTGTTTTTTAAGGAAACTCCATTCTGTTTTCCATAGTGACAGCACCAATTTACATTCCCATCAACAGTGTAGGAGGGTTCCCTTTTCTCCAGCCCTCTCCAGCATTTAATGTTTGTAGACTTTTTGGTGATGGCCATTCTGACTCCAGTGAGGTGATGCCTCACACCATATTTGGATGCATACATTGCTACAAAGATCTCTGGGAAATGCTCTTCGGCAGTAGATCTGGAAAATTATGAAGAAATACTCACCAGTGTAATGTGTGTTAAAAGATGGTTCTGCTGCATTCTGAATATTTACTAGCTATTTCCATTTATTTACACACATAAATTGCATCACCATACTGATGTAAACTGTTTCTATTAAAAGCCTGAGGAAGTGAAAGAGGGAGAGAAGAATATAGTGGCTTGGTAAGGGTAGCATCAGCAGTCCCTAACCCTTAAAACAATCCTTCCCACGGGGATGATTTCAAATTTTCCCACGCAGAAAAGGAAGGAAAAGAATTCTTGATTGGAGAGGAGTTACCATGTCTTGAACCTCTGTATTGCTTCCCCAATTTATAACACTCCAGTGGAAAGAGTACAGGGGATAGTGATGCCCCCTCTGAAGCAAGGAGGCCCAACATCAGGCCAACTCCAAACTGAGGTCATGGTTAGTTTCATCCACTGCGGTTTTCCACCTGGAGCTCAAATGCAGTGCATTGGATCCCAGGTAATTGCTTTTTCTGGGCACAGTATGAGAGTGATTTATGAGAGAGGAGATGGAAATAGGTAAGACCTCTAAACATAGTGTCTTCCTACTGCTTAAGGGTCTCCCTGCTTACCCCTGACAAATGTGGAAATGGAAGTTTGCAGAATTCTAAAGAGGCTTTAGTCAGTGCTCCTCATTTTGGCCTGGAATTAGGATGCTTTGAAAAGTTAGCACGTTTTTTTTTTCAAATGAAAGAATCCCTTCATGTCAATGGGTGTTTCATAGGACCCAGGGTCAGAATGTAGGCTGATATACTAGGTAGTAAGCACCAGTCACCCTTAACTAGGCTAGCGTTTATCCACATGAAATGATTAATATATGTACCTTTAGATTCCTTTCTCAAGCTTTTAATGACTGCAACCTCCCCCAAATATATTTGTTTCCTGTTTTCTCAGTGCTAAAAAAGGGAGTTGTTTTTCTCTTTCCTTATATTGACATGAGGGCTTGGCTTTTGACAATTTAAACTCTGTAAGAAACCCTGGAATTTGGAACCATTGTCTTTATTCACTCATTAAGGAACAAAGTCCCTTTCCAAAATAAACAGACTTGAGGTCTAGAGTGTGGGAACCAGAAGTAGAGTTAGGCATAGAAGCGCTGTATTTTTGAAGAAACTCATCATGAAAATAGTGCAGAGAGGCTACAGCTGTTGCTTTTAAGGATAAATGAGGTAGTGGATACTGTTATGGGCTGAACTGTGTTTGCCCAGAATCCATACTTTGAAGCCCTAACCTCCAGTACTTTATGTGGCTAGATTTGGAGACAGACCTTGAAAGAGGCTCTGCATTTTGACCCTTAGCAAATGTCAACACGATAAAGAAGATACTGAAGGAACTAGAGGAGCTTGGGGAAAAGACAATTACTTCTGCTTGCTGGGTGTGGTGAGTGGAGGTGGGAGAGAGAGTTGCAGAGTTCTCATAAAAAGAGAGCGGCGTTTTGGGAAGCAGATGACTTGGGGGAGAGGTGGAAAGGTACCAGGGGCATTCGAACAGGAAGGTGTACCATGTCGCTGGGAAAGAGCGCCAGTGTGATAGAGGACAGGAAACACATGGGAGAGTTCTGGGAAATAAGACCTGAGAAACAGGTGTGGAAAACAGCTTGTGGAGGGCCTTGTGTGAAGGGTTCTGGATACTGTCATGTAGGCAATAATGAAGGAAAATATATGGTTTTTTAAGATCTTGAAATTTCTTTAATTTCTGCCCTATGTTTTTCTCACTTTCATTGCACATCTTTAGTCAGACTTTCAGTTCCTTCTCTCCCAGTCCACTAGGTTCCATCAGCCAAACTGCTCCTTAAAAGCCATCTTTTATAGAGGCTTAAGTGATTTTTCCATTGACCCTTACCCTTGAAAGGTAATGGATAGCCTTGATGTTCTAGACCCGGTGTAAGTTTTGTCACCAATTTGATGGATTTTGTAGGGCATGTCATTTTTGCAATTTGTTAAGAACTGACAATAATAGTCACAGAGATCAGCCCAAGTATGTTGGGTTTCAAAAAAAAACACTGACTAGGTGAGCAAAATGTGTTTAAAAGTTAATATATACCTCATCCTCTGGCCTGGGTGTATTCTTTCTCTCTCTTTGTATCTGAACCAAAATAACATCTATCAATCATGGAACATGACCAAAAAGTTAAAGTTATGAGATTAATTGGAAATGCATGCCGTTTCTTGGAGAAGATTCAGGAAGAATTTTTATTGATTCATGTTTATATATTACAGGCAAAAATGAAAGTTACATTCACTCTTTATTCAAAATAAACCTCACCACCTACATGCAAATAGCTATACAGTACCTTTTGACTATGGTAGGGAAGCTAAAGGACACTGCAGAATACATATCTAAACAGTTAGGTGATGGGAGAATGTGCTGATGTCTAAAAAGACAGAAATAATCTTTTATCACCACATTTTCTGCTCCTGTGTCCTACTGGTAAATTAGAAGTAAAGGTACATGTCTCTCTAGCTGTCTCTTCAGCACAGCAATAAAAAAAGCTTCCATTTTGACCAAGAGTTAGTTTTTGTGTTCTTAAGATTTACTCTTCTAACACATTTTTTAAATACATTAGATAATTTTAATTATAGAAAGGCCATTCTTGCAGAAGCAGTATAAATGAAGTGGTTAAGAACAAGAGCTCTGGTGTCAGATCTTCCTGGTTCGAGCCCTGGTTCTTCAGTTTATGGTGACCACATCCTAGTCATTTTTATCTCTGCACCATAGAGGACCACTCTGAGGAGGAAATGAAATAATGCAGGTAAAATGCATACTTAGCACAACAGTGGATGAAACTAATAAGCTGCTATATAGAAAAGAACGTTCTCTGCTAAATACTGGGCCTCAAAAGTGAGTTGATAAGGAGACCATATAGAATGCCAAAGACAACTGTCATGTACAACTACAACCTTTCTGATCAGTGGACAAGAAATGATAATGATGAAGTAATTGGTAAACCATAATATCAGAAAAAAATCAACCAGTGACTCAGAAGAAGCTGACTTTACACAGCTCTAGCAGGAAGCTAAAAGTTCAGAGAGTTTGTGTTGCTAGGGAACATTTTTGAAATCTTGAAGGGAAACACATGTTTACATCTAGGTAGAAAGTCATCTGGGGTATTCTTGTTTAACCAAAGGCCTATGAATTGCAGTATTAAAATCCTTAGGACAGCTGTGCGTCAGTGACACAAAGACTTCAGAATGGTGATGAGAACAGTTAGTGTGGAGAGCTTGCTCCCAAGCAAGCTAAGTGCTTGCCAGAATGCCACATGGATCATTTCTCCTCAGGGTAGATGCATCATGGGTACCAGAACCAGTTCAGGTGCCATCTTGTTCATCTCTACCTCTAACAGGGTCTGGAACACTAAAATGGAAAAACAGAAAATGATGTTTTCACTATTGACCTTGCACAGAGCAGATGCACCATCAATAGCTGTTGAATACATTTATCTACCATTGATCTGCCACTGCAAAGTCAGTTTCTTTTGGGGTAGGACAAGGATAAAGACTCTTGTGTCTTCGTGGGCCTGACACTCAGCACCCACTGTGTCTGGTTCTGTGGTATGTTTTCCCTGAGGAGTTCTCCATTATCACACCAAGTGGAACCAATGTTAAAATATTTACCAGGTCTCTGACTCGTCTTCTTTTTCATCTTAATAGAAATTCTACCTGATGTCTTCCCCTAGATCTGAAAATGATGTTCAGGTTAAGGTTATTTAAAATTAGGAAAGGAATGCAATTCAAATAAACATTCAATACAAAATATAATGATGATAAAACCAATATCAGAAGGCATTTGCTATTAATTTGGTGATGTCAATCATAGAGGTGAGGCATGAGATATTACATATTATAAATATGTGATTGGAAGAAATATTAAGTATATGTTTTCATTAGTAAATAATAAAAGCATGAGAAGAAAACAAATCTTTTCTACTATCATCCAACTTTTTAGTACAATAAAAATTTCTCATATGGTAAAATTTCCTCTCTAAACTGAGACATTCTCTTGTAACTAAAACTGTCATGAAGTTGCCACATTAGACTAATGACCTTTAGTTATAATTGGAATAATTGAATTTTAAATTGTCAAGAAAACGGAACTGAAATTCATAAAATTTGCCAAGAGAATAGCTCTTTGATATGCATTTGACAATCTGAAAAATACGACAGCTTAAAAAAAGTGAATCTGCTATTGCATTATCCAAGGGCAAAGCAAGCACTTGAATATTCTTTTTAAAAGCATTTCCCCCTCATGATCTCAAGATTAAAAAATAGCTCAGCCACTTTTGTTGAATTTGCAATACACTTTCTTTAAGTCTTCTTTTAGAGAAGCATTTTATCAGTTAAATTTTTTACATGAATCTGATACCCAATGTAAGAATCATTTATAGCTACCTTATTGTAATCACTTTTAATGATATACTCACAATGATTCCCAATCTCCAGTCAGAGTATGGAAGAAATAAGCAATTATTTAACTGGGTAAAAATTATAATGCGTAGGAATGAAGTGTTTTAAATTTCTGTGGATTAAAAAGACTATCCATTCCTGAATTTATTCCACATTGAAAACTTGACACTAAAGGTGAGAATTGACAGAAATGGGGCTGATCAATATTGAACTTTAAGGGTCAAAGGACTTCATGTTTGGTGTAATAAGCAACTTAGTTTAAGTATTACAGTATTTCAGTAAAGTAACAATTATTAAGGGTCAGGCAAGGTTTCTATTATAAACTCTAATTCAGGGAGGCTTGGGGATGTGTTGTTCCAGAGTCTCTAAAGGTATATAACAGTATGATTGAAGCAAGATGATAGTTTGGAAATAAACAGAGAAAGTGAGTCATTATACTCAAAGTTGAAGAATTAAATTATTTCCATTCTCCAGATTTAAAACCCATCTTTTCTTACCATCTCCATGGAACTTTTATGAGATCTTTAAACCCAGGAAGCTTTAGATGAGAGGTAAATCTCTTTTGAGTTTTTAAGTGGCTTGAAATCTTTACTTTTGAAAATTATCTAGCACATTCAAGTAGGCTGTAAATTATAAGTACAACCAAAGGGAGCTCTATATCTGTTCAGCCAGATATGGTTCAATGAAATCTCAGAAACACCCTCTACACTTTCCACTTAGTTGTATGTAGAACATTAGTAACACATGGAAATCATTATTTTTTACTCAAACATACTTGATCTTGTTGGCCTACTGAATTGCTTAAGGTTTGGTTTTTTAGCAAATCTGTTTATATAACTAAGAAATAGTGCCTTAATTATTTACAATAAAATTTTTGCTGAACACGTTGTGACTTAAACTTGGAAAAAGCAAACAATAAAGTAAATAGAACATATACCAATTCCTTTATAATAATAAAATACTGAAATAAATGATTACATAGAAGTGTATATTGCTTGGCCTAAAATTTAACAACATAATTTTAAAAAATAATAATTAGGGAACAAATTAACATAAAATAGTTTAAATTAACATGGAAAAGTTTAAGATTATGGAATTTGGGTTTGAAAGAAAGGATGGCTTATCTGAACAGAGTGGGAGAGGCTAAAGTGCTAACTCTAATACTTTCTACCCATACTGAGCTCCATAGAAGCACAATTTCTGAATCCTCAAGTCCTTCCTAGGCTGACACTGAGTGGTCTGCCCCCTTGTGACCTTTCTTCTAGAATTCAGAATGTATAGATACCTTCAAACTACAGAAGTGGGCATTGATCAGTCAAGGAAGAAGCCATGCGCTTTCCGTTTCCATTACGTTAAACAAAATACTCATTAGTGCTTGGCATCTTCCCAAGCAGACACAATCTAGGTGTCCACTGAGGCCTCATTGTGCAGTTAAGAAGTTTACAAAGACTTTCTAGACATCAGCTAGAGACAATTAAGGAATGAATAAAACTACTCCAAGGTAAGAAGGCCAGAATTACTGGAAATGAACACACATAGAATTTCAACTGTAAACTAGACAAACTATCTCTATATTTATAAAGATCAGATTAGAAATTTAAGGAGAGAAGGACTAAAGAGCCTTCTGCTTGATCCTCATTACTCTCCTTTACCATGGTAGTATCCAAGCGTATTAAAACAAAACCACATCTAAATATGTGGTAGCAAAACTAATCTGATGGGAATATGTCACCACAACATAATTATTCCTATCTTTACTCAACAAGAAAATTAAGTGCTAGTATTACTGAGAGGTCACAATATTGTAAGTTTGCTCTGGAATCCCTATCCATTAAAACAATGGAAAGTTTTATTGCCAAACATCCATTCCCAGATCCAAAATAGCTCCTAGAAAATTCTAGAAAGCAACTACTTGCGTGCAGGTCAGACTTAACAAAAGAATTTCCTCAAGTGTTTTTCCTGCCTTCCCTCTTTCTCCCATCCATCCATCCATCCATCCATCCATCCTTTCATCCCACAAGCATTTGTTAAGCCAGGTGCTGGGCCAAGTGCAGGGGCTACAATATGAGTAAGACCGACGAGGCTTTATGTGAACAGGAAGTCACAGGCTAACACATAAGGCAAAAGGTTTTATGTGATCTCTGTTTCTTTCAGTATTAAAATAACTATATTTGAGAAATCTTTAGGGAGGACCAGTACTTCAAAATTCATTCATGTTACCTGTCCCTCATCTTCTTTAGGGGAATGGGAAGAAAAGCTTTTTATGGCAAAACTTTTCTTAAAGAGACATTTGTCTTTCTACTTTGATTGATAACACTCTAATCTACCAGAAAATCATGGGAGCAAATGTTCAATATAAACTCTTCTCAAAAGGATGCTGTGTTATCTAGCCATGAGGAATGTATGAAAGAACACACAAAAGGAGAGAACATACGCTTCACATGGACCGTGCAAACCTCCTTGAGTTTGCCATGATGTACTCTCCCTGCTTTTTAACTCAAAGATACCATTCTATCAGTACTTAACACAGATCTTTAAATCCCACAGCTGATAATGCTTCCCAGCTACAGCTGGATGCATCTGACAAGCAGCATGTAGTAGGAAACCTCATAGGGGATAAGGTTCCTAACAGTCAACTAAAAGTTCAAATCCCTCAAGAGGTGCCCCTGGTGTGCAGAGCACTTAACCCTTCGACCAGTACCAACATGACTATTCACAAACTATTGATGTCCCTAAATCCCTGGCAGATTGCAGACAGTTCTTATATCCATTGACGCCTAAGCATATGGCCACTAATGGGATGGATTAAAAAAAAACACATACACACATTCATGCTTTGCCACATGAATATAAAGCCACTGAAACGCTAGAAGGTGATTGAACTGGATGGAACAGTGTTAAATACATGCTTAGCCTCATGTTATGGATCATTCCCATTGACATCTATCTGCGTCCTTGGTACAGTTTAATTAAAGCTGTCTGGAACAAGTCTGCTCTCTAAATGATTGCCGAGCAATGAAAAGGTGAAACAGGAGGAGGCTTGAGGCCTTTGTGTGTGTGTGTGTGTGTGTGTGTGTGTGTGTGTGTGTGTGTGTGTGTGTAAAGCATTCAGATTACTGTCTCTGTGGCTAAGAATAGCAGCAGGGAAGAAATTCGTTTCCAGAGTTAGCTAGCCATTAGGCTTTTCTGTAAGAGAAGGCAAGGTTCCTTCTGATGTCATTTTAAAACACCAGAAGTGAAGTTAGGTAATACCAGATCTTAAAAATTCACACGGAGCTATAGTCTGGTCCAAAATAGAGATTCTTCGCCAGTCCAGGTTCAACGCATGAGACAGGGTGCTCAGGGCTGGTGCACTAAGATGACCCAGAGGGATGGGATGGGGAGGGTGGTGGGAGGGGGTTTCAGGATGGGGAACACATGTACACCCATGGCTGATTCATGTCAATGTATGGTAAAAACCACTACAGTATTGTAATTAGCCTCCAATTAAAATAAATAAATAAATAAATAGAGATTCTTTTTGTGTGT
Organism: Antilocapra americana; assembly: GCA_007570785.1. Classification (NCBI taxonomy): domain Eukaryota; kingdom Metazoa; phylum Chordata; class Mammalia; order Artiodactyla; family Antilocapridae; genus Antilocapra; species Antilocapra americana. The sequence continues at coordinate 3,656,864 of ML661889.1, read as the reverse complement.
GGGGGGGTTCTAAAGCAGTAAATATTACAGCAAACTTTTCTTATTTGTAGATACTTTGCAAAATATAACCCCTAATTTTGCCTAAAATAGTCCTTTTCTTCAGATAGTTTTGTAACTACATGGCAGGAACACCATCTATTTGGGTTTATAGCATATAGAATACTAGCATGGCAAGTAGATAGCTTCAAACAACTGTATTTCTTGACTAATCTTCATGTTTATGGCACTGTTAAGGTTCTAGGGAAGCTATAAACAAACATAGATTCAGGAACATAGTTAAGGGATTTAATTTTAAATTAGTTAATTGTACCTACTTCTTTTCTATGGTACTTTTCTCCCCTTTGTTATGATTTTATTTAGAGGGATACAAATTATATTTGTTCTTTAATACCAGAATTAATTGTGCTTTATAAAAGTGTCCAAAGGACTATGGCACGTTTAAAAATGTCATTCATTGGCTTCTCCGCACAAATCCATCAGTCATGATGTGGGCTTATCTTCATTTAATATTAATTGGTATCTACTTCATATATGACACCGCGTTATGCCCTGTGTTGTTCTTCCCCACCCCTACCCCTAATCACTCTCTCTCTGTCTCTGTCATAGTATGTTCATACAGGCTGGCAAAAGGTAATAGTAGCACTAAACAGAAAAACACTCCTAAATTCCCTTAGGATGCTCTTCAGGAGTGCAGATTATCCTAGCCCTGATGCATAACAGAAATTAGTTGGGCCTAGAAGATATTATTTTTAAGCAAACAGGTCATAAGTTAAAGCCTATTAATAGGGCAACATTTGAGTGCTTAGTGACACTATGTTGGGAACTCTGGGAGACAGGAACCAAGCAAAAGCATCCTCAGCAAACTCAAACATAGGGAAGATGTATGTGGTGAAAGTCACCAAGGAATGATGGTGTCAGATGAGTGAAACTAAAGACTACAGGGTGAGCAAAAGGGCCCATGAAGGCACCAGACATGTGAATGAAGCTGCCTTGAGCTCTCCAGACAAGCCAGCTATCAGATAAATTCCAATGAGTAACTCTCATTAATGCTAAATGGAGCAGAACAATTGCTCAGCAGAATCTTGCCCAAATTTCTGATTCATAGAATCATGAGATATAAAACAATGGTGGTTTTTTTAAGTCACTGTGTTTTGGAGTATTCTGTTATTCAACAATATATAACTAGAATGGAGGCTAGGCAATAAAATGAATTTGTCATGATAGGCCCCCAAATTAGAGTTATAGGTGTGCCTTCCCTAGTGGCTCAGCGGTAAAGAATCCACCTGCCAAGGCAGGAGATGCAGGTTCTGTCCCTTGGTCAGGGAGATCCCCTGGAGGAGGAAATGGCAACCCACTCCAGTATTCTTGCCTGGGAAATCCCACGAGCAGAGGAGCCTGGTGGGCTACAGTCTATGGGGTTGCAAAAGAGTCAGATATGTCAGCAACTAAACAACAGAAAGTAGGAACTAAAGAGAGGCACATGTTTTAGGGAAAAGATCCTCAGTTTTCCTTTGTGTTTATAACAGATTGACAGATTTTTTTTTTTCTGTAAAGGACTTTGTATGATCTGTTACTCTACTGTGTCACTGTAGGGCAAGAGAAGCCACAGACAATATGTAAATTAATATAGGTAGCTGAGTTTTAATAAGCCTTTACAAAAACAGACTGCTGGCCAAAGTTGGCCATGGATCATAGATTGCTCATCCCTGGTTTATAGTGTCTGAGATACTGAGGAAAATTCAATTGGAAATATGCTGTACATGGATGACACACAGGAATGGGGCTCTGTGACGAGTCAGGGCTGGAGATGTGGATTAGAGAATAGAGAAAATTTTTGAAGAGAGCCTAGGATACTACTGTTGTATCTTCTTAAGGTTACTTTTACTTTGTTTTTTCTTTTAAATGGTATCAGTTAGGATATTTGGTAAACACAGTAGTGGACTGAGGGATTACTTGACTCTTTAGGTGGTACCACTGAACCAGGGAGACATCCAGAGGATAAAATCAAATAGATTTTCAGGTATATTAATAGTGGTCCTAGGTCCATTGTCAATGGTTTTCTAATCTGTACAATTTCAAATCAATGCATTTTGTGAGTAAATGGACTTTTCTAGAACTATTTTTTCTATGTGTGGCTAGTATTCTAATTTTTAATTTATATCACATTCATAATTTATTTGAACAATTATGAGTTTGGAAATATTTCTTGCTTATATTTGAAAACCATCTATAACATTAATATCCAAGTATTTATATCTTAAACTATCTTGAAAAGTCAGTGGTTATTTTCCATAATTTATGATATATTGAAGGCATTTTATCATGCTGTTTACTGTTATGTCATGGGAAAAAAGTGTGACCTTTAAAGGAAAAAAACAAGCAGTTTTTTAGTTCTCCTGCATATCTGTTAAGTTTATGGATATTTATTTTAGGCTTTATAAAAATTCTATCAGGGAGCTAAACAATTTAGACTCATACAGCATGTAAATTCTATTAAAGAAGGGCTCTTTACCCTTTCACCTATTGCCCTATATGTGCTTGGTACAGTGGTGCAACTATTCAGAAAAAATACTAATAGTCTGCTTAAAATCCTTAATATAACTGATGCAGTCGTGCTAGAGGGGGTCTGGTGAATATTCAAAGGGCTTTTTATCCATCTAAAGCAAAGAATGGTTTGAACAATTCTGTTTTTGGCCACAAAAAGAGCAACCTGGTTAAGAGGTGAAGGTTTCTTGTGGCTCCTGCATTTGATAAAGTACAGACCTTGCCACATTCCCTCGTAGACCTGTGACCTCAGGCTCTGGCCTTTAGACTTTTTTCCTTCTTGAGAGAGAAATGATTAGTAAGGTCCTTCTGTTAGATATGTTAGCAGTTTCTGCTAAAAAGATGATTTTAACACTACTGAACTGCAAAGAACACAAGGCAAGGCTTTACTCTAGATACTAAGACAAACCCAGTTTAAGCTGATGCCATAGCTCCTATGAAGGGCCGTTTGTTTAGCTCTAATAGTATTTTCTCTCTCTCTCTCTCTTTTTTTTTTCACCTTTGTAGCTTGATTTCAAACCCAGTCTGGGACACCTGCTCGATGTGAAATGAGATTGGAGGGTCTCAGTCCATTTGTGGCTGGCTGAAATTTTCCATCTTCCTTTCCAGAAGAATGGTCCATAAGGAAATTAAGTGAAGAGTTAGATGTCACACATGGATTCACGTGTAGGTGTACTGAAGGCCTAGATAATCTTCCTGTGTGAAAAGTACAATATAAATTCAGCCCCGGTTCATTGGTTCATTCACTTTGCCTCTCAGCAGCTCTCTAACACCTGAGGTCTCCTGTCTCCTAAAGATGATGCAACTTTAGGGACATCTTTTTACTATTCTAAGCCACTGCATAATTTGAACTGAGATTGTAAAGTGGCTTGAAATTGGCTGTGATTTGCTGCTTCATTTAAACAGGGATGTTTTGTATGAAAGTAGTGTAAGCGGTATATGTTCTGTGCTTTTCACATTATATAAATAGATCTTAAGTCTCCATAAATAACAATTAAAGAATTTTCATAGTCTACGAGTAAACAGATTACATGCCTTCAGACCATACATTTACTCAAGAGAGAAAATAGAACACCATAAGTTATTACAACCCAAGGCAATATTGCCTTAAGGTGGTATGAATTTTGATTCCAAAAGTCAATAGAGTCTTTTCCATATAAATTTAAAGCCACCCAAAATTTCCCTGAACTTACTAAATACACAATTAGTTTCTTGTTACAGATAATTTCTATTGATTCAAATCTGGTTTGTCAGCATGGATTAATCAGAATCGTCAGTGACGAGATCTGGGTGGCTCAAGGGATCAGTTCCTGGGCTACAGGCCTTTCATCCCCAGGTCACCATTTCCAATACTGGAAGGAGTTTTGAGAGGCCTTTGTGACAGCTGGTGTGAAACAAACCAGTACTTTCAACTAAGTCCCTCACACAAATTCACTGTCCCTTATAGTCAAAGATGTTATCACTTATTGTCTGAGTTATAGACTTAAAAGGTAAAAGATTATTGCATTATCAGTAGTGCTAGTTATTATTCTTAGATATGTTCACATTTACAATCTCCTGTGGTAAACAAAAGTGGTTTCTATCTTCAAGGCCTGCTGTATCTAGTTACGAATATTTATCTCTGGAGGACATTTTCCTGCAAATGAAACCAGCTGATCTCTGATTGGTTGCCTCAAACCATCCTATAGTCTTTCCTTTGTAATGTTTCTTTCCTTGAGATTATACGTGTGTGTCTCCTTTCTTTGTTTGCCTTTCAGGTCTTTTCCGAAGTGCAGCTTACAGTGTTCTTATCTTTTCTGATTAAATAAAAACTCCAGGTCCAGGTCCTCCAGATAGACAGATTCCCTGAATAAATATTATTCTTAGCAGTTCTTGGGTCAGGTGGTTATCCTTCACTTGTCTTTAGGAACCTTTTAACCCCAACCTGGGCATCCATAGTGACCTCCTGGGTCACATACAGGCCTGGTCTTTGGTTACCTGATCTCATCACAGCAGATGACACATCTGAAGATGCTTCATCCTCCATTCTGGCTGAAGCTCCTAATAGCCTTCTTTATTCAAGATAATGCAGGTAGCCTGGTTCTCTAGATCTTTCAAGTTCTAATACCATAGAGTTTGTTGCCAGGGGCCAAACACTGTTTCTTTCTTGACTTGGTTGAAAAATTAATACACTTTTGTTACAAAGATACTAGCTATTCTTGGTTAAGAGAGAAAGGAACCTGGGTTCCTCAGGAGAAAAGAAAAGAGATTTTAGCTTTCCTGGATTGTTTATGAAGTTCTGTGGCTTGGCTTTAATAAGGTGTTTTCAATTTCTGGCTCTCCTATGAAACTCTGGCTAACTGATGTGAAGAGCTGACTCACTGGAAAAAACCCTGATGCTGGGAAGGAATGAGGGCAGGAGAAGACGGGGACAACAAGAGGATGAGATGGTTGGATGGCATCACTGACTCAATGGACGTGAGTTTAAGCAAACTCTGGGGGATAGTGAAGGACAGGGAAGCCTGGCATGCTGCAGTTCACGGGGTTGCAAAGAATTGGACATGACTTAGAAACTGAACAACAACAACAATGAAACTCTACTATCTATTAGGAAGCTAAACATAATGACTGGTACCTATGCTAACTCCTGTACTTGAATTCAAGTTCATGGTTTTTAATAATGTAAATAATAGGAGGTATCTAGTGCTTCCTGGAAGTATGGAAGAAACAGTGTGGTTCACTACTCCTGGGCTATGTATATATAATGAAACCAGCTTGGTAGAATGTCTCAGTAATAGGAATCAATAGTAAAGACCAGTAATCCACGTGTCTTTGGCTACTTAATTTCAAGTCTCATTGCTGTGGAATTGGAAGGGAAGGTGTAGGAGGATCTAATTAAACAAAGCAATGTACCTTTAGGGAGTCTAGATGTCAGGGAAGTTGCCAGTTCCAGACTGCTGACAGAAATCATCCAAATTGATCTGAGTCCTGCCTCATAAAACTGTAGGTGTGGAAGGAAGAAGGAAGATCCTCTGATTTCAAGTAAATGAATGGAGTTGACCTAGCTAGTATTTTTCCTTTTTAGTGTAAGGAGAGCAAGCAGATAGTTACTTTTCATAAAACTTAGTTTAGGATGGAGCTAGTCTGGATTCTCCCTTAGAGAACCTACTCTTTTCCTGGAGATAGACTGTCAATAAGTTTAGTAAAAGCATTGAATTCCTTAGGCTTTATTTTCTTCCCAGTCTTCCCATAATACCTTGTTTATGTTTTTCAGTTACAACATCATGCTGAACTACAGCTGTTTACCTGGTTTTCCTTCTCAATGGATAATGAGGGCAGTAACCATATGTTATTCTTTATACACTCAGACCAAGGATAGACTGACATATTACCTGTACTCAGCAAATGTATGACAAAGGAGTGAAGAGGAGAAACCAGAGAGGAACACCAGGTCTTCCACACTTATTTTTAATCCTACTCTTTCCTTTTGGTGATGATGACTTAGAGATTGAATCATTCTGTATTAATGTAGTATACTTGGTAAGCATGTGGATGCCATGTGCTTAATCTGAATCATAATTCTGACACTTTTTAGCTATGCAAATTTGAGTAAGACTTAAATGTCTTAAATATCTGTAGAATCAGAATAATACATAATAATAATACATACCATGGGGATGGTATGAGGGTTGAATAAGTTAATGTAAAGGGCCTGGCACATAGAAATTCCATTATTATTATAATCACCATCAAAGTGAGAATATGGCCAGTTTGTTGTTGTTGAGTCTAGACGAGAGAAAGCATCTGTGATAGTGGATAAGAGTGCCAGGATTACCGCTGTGCACAAGACTAAAGGATCCATTAACCCACAGTTATTGTGTATCCTCTGTATGATTCAATTTACTAGGTGGAAATATGGGGCTTACTTTTTCTAATTTCCTTTAAAGAAAGAAGTCTGGTTATTTAGTCAAGGGGATCCCTTTTTTCTTCCAGGTGGCTAGGAGGCATATGTGTGTGTTTGTGTGTGTTTGAGGAGGAGGGTAGGTATGAGTGACTGATTTGAACTGTTTCAATATCCAGCGATTGTGGAGGCAGAGAAGGAGTAGAGTATGGGGGAGCAAAAGTGTTAAATGTCAACATTCTGACCAAACCAGAGAATGTGCCAGGATTCCCAGGTGCAGCCTACAGGTGCAAGGGAAAGGAAGCACCTTATGGACAGAAAGTTCTGGAGGAAATATGGTACTAGAAGGAAAGACAAATTACAGTTTACAAATAGCTGAGAAAAGAAGAGAAGCGAAAGGGAAAGGATAAAGGGAAACATATACCCACCTGAATGTAGAGTTCCAGAGAATAGCAAGGAGAGATAAGAAAGCCTTCCTCAGTGATCAATGCAAAGAAATAGAGGAAAGCAAAAGAATGGGAAAGACTAGAGATCTCTTCAAGATAACTGGAGATACCAAGGGACCATTTCATGCAAAGATGGGCACAATAAAGGACAGAAATGGCAAGGACATTAAGAAGAGGTGGCAAGAATACATGGAAGAACTATATAAAAAAGGTCTAAATGAACCAGATAACCACGATGGTGTTATCAGAGTCAGACATCCTGGAATATGAAGTCAAGTGGGCCTTAGGAGGCACTAATATGAACAAAGCTACTGGAGGTGATGGAATTCCAGCTGAGCGGTCTCAAATCCTAAAAGATGATGCTGTGAAAGTGCTGCATTCAATATGCCAGCTAATTTGGACAACTAGGCAGTGGCCATAGGACTGGAAAGGGCCAGTTTTCATTCCATTCCAAAGAAAAGCAATGCCAAAGAATGTTTAAACTACCATACAATTGCACTCATTTCACTTTCTAGCAAGATAATGCTCAAAATTCTTCAAGCTAGCCTTCAACAGTATATGAACCGAGAAATTCTAGATGTACAAGCTGGATTTAGAAAAGGCAGAGGAACTAGAGATCACATTGCCAACATCCATTGGATCATAGAAAAAGCAGGGGGATGCCAGAAAAAACATCTGCTTCTAATTCATTGACTATGCTAAAGCCTTTGACTGTGTGGATCACAACAAACTGGAAAATTTTTCAAGAGATGGGAATACCAGACCACCTTACCTATCTCCTGAGAAACCTGTATGCAGGTCAAGAAGCAACAGTTAGAACCAGATATGGAACTATGGACTGGTTCCAAATTGGGAAAGGAGTACATCAAGGCTGTATATTGTCACCCTGTTTATTTAACTTATATGCAGAGTACATAATGGGAAATGCTGGGCTGGATGAATCACAAACTGGAATCAAAATTGCCAAGAGAAATCAACAACCTCAGGTATGCAGATGATATCACTCTAATGGCAAAAAGTGGAGAGGAACTAAAGATGAGGTGAAAGAAGAATGGAAAAGCTGGTTGAGTTTCCTTCATTGTGCTAAAGCTTTTATGTTTAATTTGGTCCCATTTGTTTATTTTTGTTTTTACTTGCATTACTCTAGGAGGTGGGTCATAGAGGCTCTTGCTGTGATTTATGTCAGAGAGTGTTCTGCCTATGTTTTCCTCTAAGAGTTTTATAGTTTCTGGTCTTACATTTAGGCCTTTAATCAACACTTTGAGTTTATTTTTGTGAATGTTGTAGAAAATGTTCTAGTTTCATTCTTTTATATATAGTTGATTAGTTTTCCCAGCATTACTTGTTGAAGAGATTGTCTTTCCTCCATTGGATATTCTTGCCTCCTTTGACAAAGATAAGGTGTCCATAGGTGCGTGGATTTCTCTCTGGACTTTCTGTTTTGTTCCATTAATCTATATTTTTGTCTTTGTGCCAGTACCGTACTGTCTTAATGACCGTAGCTTTATATAGTATAGTCTCAACCTGGAGCCTATTACGCAGAGTGAATTAAGTCAGAAAGAGAAGAACAAATAGTGTATATTAAGGCACATGTATGGAATTTAGAAAGACGGTACCGATGATCCTACACGCAGGGCCGCAAAAGAGACACAGATGTAAAGAATAGACTTTTGGACTCAGTGGGACAAGGCAAGGGTGGGATGATTTAAGAGAATGGCATTGACACATGTACATTATCATATGTAAAATAGATGACCAGTGCAAGTTCAATACATAAAGCAGGGCATCCAAAGCTGGCACTCTGGGACAGCCCAGAGGGATAGGGTACGGAGGGAGATGGGAGGGGGGACAAATGTATACCTGTGGCTGATTCATGGCAATGTATGGCAAAAACCATTACAACTTTGTAAAGTGATTATCCAATTAAAATGAGTTAATTAAAAAAAGAAACAGCTAGTTTAAAACTCAGCATTCTGAAAAATAAGATCATGGAATCTGGTCTCATCACTTCATGGCAAACAGGTGGGGGAAAATTGGAATCACTGACTGATTTTATTTTCTTGGGCTCCAAAATCACTGCGGATGATAACTGCAGCCACAAAATTAAAAGACGCTTGCTCCTTGGAAGAAAAGCTGTGACAAACCTAGACAGCAAGCACATTAAAAGCAGAGACATCAGTTTGCCCACAGAGGCCTGTATAGTCAAGGCTATGGCCAGTAGTCATGTATGGGTGTGAGAGTTGGATCATAAAAAAGGCTTCACATAGAAGAATTAATGCTTTCATATTGTGGTGCTGGAGGAAGATTCTTTAGAATCCCTTGGACTGCATGGAGATCAAACCCATCAATCCTAAAGGAAATCAACCCTGAATATTCATTGGAAGGACTGATGCTAGAGCTGAAGCTCCAATACTTTGGCCACCTGATGGGAAGAACCAAGTCTTTGGAAAAAATCTGATGGCTGGGAAAAACTGAGAGCATGAGGAGAAGAAGGTGATAGAAGATGAGATGGTTGGATGGCATCATCAACTCAGTGGACATGAGTTTGTGCAAGCTCCGGGAGATAGTCAAGGATGGAGAAGCCTAGTGTGCTGCAGTCCATGGGGTCACAAAGAGCTAGACATGACTTAGTGCTTGGACAATAGACAGAAATACCTATTAGAGGAATGGAGGAACACTGGAGAAGGGAAAAGTTCTTAGCCTAGTAACTTTTGTACACAGCATCAGAATACTATAGTTTGATAGAAAGTAGCAGTACTGAGTGACTGGAAAATCAATATAAGAAAAAAAAATTCTGAAAAGACTTGACAATCTCTAGACTCTGTATCACTCTGGAGAAGTGCATTCATTTCACATTTAAATTTCTTTCAGTTGTCATTTTTTATTGATACTTAATCTTAACGTCTGTCTATATTATCTTGAGAGATACACCTCTATATTAACCTTAATATCTCTATATTAACCTTGTTGTTCTTGTTGTTCAGTTGCATAACCTTAAGTCACTCTATATTATATGCAAATACCTTACTTCATTTACATTCACAACTCTGCCAAAATAAATTGATACCTGGAACTATAGAGGTTTGGTTTGTCTTTTGCCATGTCCAGTTCTAAGTAAGCAACAAATGAAAGAACCCTACATACCCAGACCTTGATTTGAAAGATGTCTTGAAGATTTACAATATGCTAAACTAGGGAAAAATTTGGGAATAATCAGCACAATACATTTGGCTCTCCATTATAATCAGATTTTCAGCCTGCCTGTCGATAAAACTTTTTCTTTTTCACAATGGTTTACAACTTAAATAATTTAATACAACAGTTGTTATATTTTTATTGCAGGCTGATAAAACTGGAACCGTAAGTCTTCTCTATGCACTATATTACAAAAAATATGACACTGGAGAAGGGGAATGGATGATTACTAAAACTGTAATTCAATCTTCAAGTTCTGAAGATGTCATAAAAAAGGCTTCTGCTTTACTTGCACATGGCAGATACTATCAGGATGCCTCAAATGAACTCTCTCTGGGTATTCAGTCTCTCCTTTGGCATTATTTTATATACAATAAAAATAAAAATGGGACTTTACAATGCAAATGCAATGGTGATTCAAGCTCAGTAGTTCTTTTATCAAATAGGATTTTCTTTTATGAAGTTTCATTCTAGAATTAATTTTGATATCAGTGCCTGTCAAGCTGTGGAAATTGAGCTGAACCAAGTGAGTCTATTCCTATTTGAGCTGACATGTAGGAAGCTGTAATTAGGAAAAATGCAGAGTTTGTACTGTGCTATAGAAAATTAAACTCATCATGCCACATATTGTCAAATCTGGTTAAAAGTATAGGTATGATATGTCTAATCAATCGCCAGCCCAGGACTGATGCTCGGGGCTGGTGCAGCGAGATTTCCCGGGGGGGGGGAGGGAAGAGGAAGGGGGGTTCCGGAGGGGAAGCATATGTAAACCCATGGTGATATCATGACAATGTATGGCAAAAACAATTAAAAAAAATAAATTAAAAAAAAAAAGAAAAAAGAAAAAAAGTATAGGTATGATAAATAGCAGCATTCAATAAATTCCTAATCATTCATATATTTAAAAATTTACCACTTTTTCACCCTGCCATAATTAGTTGTCAGGGAATAATTTTCAAATTCTAGTCATTGCTATGATCTGAAAAGTCTGTAAATTAATAACAGATTCCTATAGTGTTTACTATTAACAGCGTTCTACAAAATTTAGGACTCTTGCATGTAAGGAAATGTATTCCTTATAGAAAAAGATGATGGTTATTTTTACATTTTTGCCAGTTGTTTTTCAGTGGACTTGTCTTTACTGACTTCATCCTAAGACCAAGAAACTTCTAATTCACCAAACTTCTTAATACGTCCAACATTCAGTTAATATATAGGTGATGGTGTGAATGAAATTGAATTTCTGGCTATTCAAAATGACACTTTGCCTCTGTATTAAGGCACTGCAGCAATACTTTACAAAATTCTTTTGCAGTCTTCACAGGATAAGAATAAATTAAGTGGAAGAATTGAACTTTCATAGTATTGCTGCTGAAGGATCAACACATATGGTTGGAAGATGAAATTTCCATTGATTCCCCAGCCTGAGAGAGTGCAGGCAGCAGCATGTGAGTTTCTGCATTTTGTCTCTCAGCCAATGCAACCCTGACCCATTCCATGAGGGGTGAAAGGTCACAAGTGCTATGTGAGTGGTGTTTAATTTTCACCACAACTGAGACTGCTAATCACATAACATTAGGGTGAATTATGGTGATTATTACAGGCTGAACACAGAGAGATTAAACAATAACAGCAACACAACCACAGCTGTGATGGTAGTGATGAAAAGGTGGTGCTTTCATGACCCCATGCTAAAGGGTTTGATTGGGATTCTGGAAGCCTCTGGTGAAAGACACTTTGCCCTCTCCAGGCTAGCTTTTTCTTAAACCACCTCTATATTAAGCAGAGTGACAATAACCCATTTTAACAGTTTCTAGTAATGGAAAGGGCTCAAAACATTCTCCTTCAGAATGCCCAAGTCTCATTAGTCTACAGAGTAAACATGCACTCCAGAGTCACTGCTTTCTAGAAAGTTTTCACTTTTTAAAGCTGTTAGCTTCTGCACCCTGCATGCATTATTTTTTTTTTTTAAAATTTTTACTAAGTATAGTTGATTTACAATGTTGTGGAAGTTTAAGATGTATAGCAAAGTGAATCAGTTATACATATACATATACCCAATCTTTTTTTAGTTAGTTTCATTTTTTATTGGAGTATTGTTGATTTACAATGTTGTATTAATTTCAGGTGTACAGCAAAGTGAATCTATTATATATATATATATATATATATATATATATATATCTGCCTGTTTTTAGATTCTTTTCCCATGTAGGTCATTACAGGGTATTGAGTAGAGTTCCTTGTGCTCTACAGTAGGTTCTTATTTATCTATTTTATATATAGTTATTTATTTTATATAGTTCAGTTCAGTCACTCAGTCGTGTCCAACTCTTTGCGACTCCATGAACCACAGCACGCCAGACCTCCCTGTCCATCACTAACTCCCTGAGTTCACCCAAACCCATGTCCATCTAGTCGGTGATGCCCTCCAACCATCTCATCCTCTGTTGTCCCCTTCTATTCTTGCCCTCAATCTTTCCCAGAATCAGGGTCTTTTTAAATGAGTCAACTCTTTGCAGCAGGTGGCCAAAGTATTGGAGATTCAGCTTCAACATCAGTCCTTCCAGTGAATACCCAGGACTGATATCCTTTAGGATGGACTGGTTGGATCTCCTTGCAGTCCAAGAGACTCTCAAGGGTCTTCTCCAACACCACAGTTCAAAAGCATCAATTCTTTGGCACTCAGCTTTCTTTATAGTCCAAGTCTCACATCCATACGTGACCACTGGAAAAGCCATAACCTTGACTAGATGGACCTTTGTTGGCAAAGTAATGTCTCTGCTTTTTAATACACTGTCTAGGTTGGTCATAACTTTCCTTCCAAGGAGTAAGTGTCTTTAATTTCATGGCTGCAGTCACCATCTGCAGTGATTTTGGAGCCCAGAAAAATAAAATCAGCCACTATTTCCACTGTTTCCCCATCTACTTGCCATGAAGTGATGGAACCAGCTGCCATGATCTTAGTTTTCTGAATGTTGAGCTTTAAGCCAACTTTTCACTCTCCTCTTTCACTTTCATCAAGAGGCTTTTTAGTTCTTCTTCACTTTCTGCCATAAGGGTGGTGTCATCTGCATATCTGAAGTTATTGGTATTTCTCCTGGCAATCTTGATTCCAACTTGTGCTTCCTCCAACCCAGCATTTCAACTCCAATCTCCTGATTTATCCCTCCCATCCTCTTTCTCCCCTGGTAACCATGTTTGTTTTCTACATCTGTGACTCTATTTCTGTTTTATGAATAACTTAATTTATACTATCTTTTTTAAGATTCCACCTATAAATGATATCATAGGTATCTTTCTTTGTCTGACTTCACCCAGTGTGACAATCCCTAGGTCCATTCATGTTGCTGCAAATGGCATTATTTGTTCTTTTTAATAGCTGAATAATATTCCGTTATATATATATGTATAACATTTTCTTTATCCATTACACTGTCAATGGATATTTAGGTTACTTTCATATTCTGGCTATGTAAATAGTGCTGCAATGAACGTGGGGTGCACCCTACTTGGAGTTTTAATTTGTTTGGTCTCATTTTTTATTTTCTATATATGTAGCCCATGTAATGGATTCTATCTTCCTTAGGCAAATTTGAGGAATAACTAAGGAAAAGAGCTATTACCAGGTGTTTTTTAAATTTAATAAAAATCGCTTAGATGGGAGGCTGACTGATTCATGAATCATTGAATAAAGCCAATTGTACCTTCAAGTCTACTGGGTTGAATTTTTTTTTCTAACATATACATATTTTTTCAGTGTAAATATTTTACCTATACCCTACCCTAATTAACCATACCCTAAATGTCATTATGTGAAGGTATTGGCTCAGACAGTAAAGAATCTGCCTACAATTCAGGAGACCCAGGTTCAATCTCAGGGTCGGGAAGATCCCCTGGAGAAGGGAATGGCAACCTACTCCATATTCTTGCTTGGGGAATTTCATGGACAGAGGCTACATACAGTCCATGGGGTTGCAAAGAGTTAGATATGACTGAAAAACTAACACTTTCATTTAAAACAAGAAGTCAAACACTAGATACAGAGTGAAGAGCAGCTACGACAAACCTAGACAGTGTATTAAAAAACAGAAAAATCACTTTGCTAACAAAGGTCTGTTTAGTCACAGTGGTGGTTTTCTAGCAGTTAAGTATGGATGTGAGAGTTGGACTATGAAAAAGGCCAAGCACCAAAGGATTGATGCCTTCAAATTGTGTTGCTGGAGAAGACTCGTGTTAGTTCCTTGGACAGCAAGAAGATCCAACTAGTCAATCCTAAAGGAAATCAACCCTGAATGTTTACTGGAAGGACTGATGCTAAAACTAAAGCTCCAATACTTTGGCCACCTGAGGCAAAGAGCCAACTCATTGGAAAAGACCCTGATGCTGGGAAACTTTGAGGGTGTAAGGAGAAGGGGGTGACAAAGGATGAGATGGTTAGATGGCATCACCGACTCAATGGATGTGCACTTGAGCAAACTCTGGGAGACAGCGGAGGACAGGGAAGCCTGGAATACTGCAGTCTATGGGGTTGCAAAGAGCTAGACACAACTTAGCAACTGAACAATGAGAAGAGTAGCTAATGCCTACAGTTCATTCTTGATATTTGGGTAGTCTGCTTTTCACATATTAGGGAGAAAAAAAGATCAGTAATGTGTCCATTTCCACTCAGTTGAAATGCCCTGCGTCAGGAGTTGTTTTCTTGAACAAAGAGAAGCAGAGACATCTTGAAGCCAGGAATTGAGAAACTGGGTCATCATCAGTTCCAAAGTTTACCTTTAGGGTTGATGTCAGGTTTTAAGGGAGCACTTATTAACTTAGTTCTTGAAGTAACTTAGGAGATGGAGGTTGTTTTATGTATTTCCCTGGTGGCTCAGATGGTAAAGCATCTGCCTGCAATATGGGAGGCCCAGGGTCAGGAAGATCCTCTGAAGAAGGAAATGGCAACCCATTCTGGGACTCTTGCCTAGAAAATTCCATGGATGGAGGAGCCTGGTAGGCTACAGTCCATGGGGTCGCAAAGAGTCGGACACGACTGAGCAACTTCACTCCACTGACACACACACACACACACACACACACACACACACACACACGTGTGTTGGCCTCAGCCATATTTATAAACTAAAGATAGCACACTGAATTTTACCAGAAGTCCAAAAGTAGTCCTGGTTGACAAAATAGATGAAAAGGCAGTACATGTATTCTGTGCAAATAATGCTATAAAGCAAAGAGTCTCATACGTTCTAGCTAAGGTAACTGAATATCTTTTAAAAAGATATCTTTTTAAAGATTTTTTTCCTTCTTAAAATATGATGTAATGATCCATTATGGAGGAAATGAAGGTCGCAAAATCTACAACAAAATCTGAATCATGAAGAAAAAGTTCAAAACTCTTTGGCATAGCTCAATAGAGGCAGCATCAAGTGCTTTTTAAAATACTCTGTTGTCAAGCCCAGCTGCTGTGAAGTTGGAATGATTCCCAACTACAGCCTAGGTAATTTATCTTGTATAATAGTAGCTCACCTATTCTGGCTGGTTTGATGTTAGCTTGTTGAGGCAGTTCTGGGTTACAAAGTGCTGGAGCAGAAAGTTCATGTTAACTTTCAGCTGATATGAAGATTATTTCTATTGGAAAAATATAAATATTAGGCAAATGGCTAATTAAATGCATACCTCTGATTCCTAAACCACAAGAGATAATGATAATACTCATCATAATAATAACCAAAACTAACATTATTTACTATAGGCTTTGTATTAGGTGCATTGCATGCACTGTCTCACTTACTTGTCATAACATTCAGAGGTTGTCTTTTCTTATTACCTCTATTTTACACATGAATAAATTGAGGCTTCAGTTCAGTCGCTCAGTCAGGTCCGACTCCTTGCAACCCCATGGACTGTACTGAAGTTAAATAACCAGGCTTTCTGAATTGGGTGAAAATTTGGGCTCTACCGAGTTTCAGAAACATTCTGGGATAAACTGAATCATCCTGTTCTTCTGTGATTATTGGCTCTTAGCAGCGCTGCAGCTTTAGGAATCAGTATGGTGCATGAGTTCTATAAATGTGCCTCTTAATAAGTTAATAAAACAGAGATATTCTTGTTGCCTCTCCATCAAAGTTTCAGGGAAAAATGAGAATATTAAATGCAGTAGGATAGAGACGATCTGCTCCATTTGCTCTGCAATGATAATCTTTTACAAAAGAAGATTTTTATTAATTCTCTGCCTTCTGGGGATATTATAATTTTCTAGAATATAGAACTGCCTTAAGCACAGTAATTTGCTGAGCTAGACTGAATCTCAAAATGTTTCAAATGAGCTGATAAACAACTGCATAATTAGCCATTATTAGATCAAGTCTGTATGTTACTGATATCCAGACGAACAAACCAATGGATAGGCAAATTATAGATATACTTTTAAAAACTAAGAGCCTGTGTTATATTTTTACATGCTTTGTGACTTGTCCTTTAAAGAATTAGAAACCACATTTCATTTGCCTCTTTTTAAAATAAGACATTTAGATTATTCTATCAAGCAAATCCTTAGAGACTTAATCATTAAGCACATATTTCTATGTATGAATAATGAAGGATTTGTGTTGAATGCAACTGACGCTTTAAAAGTGAATAGGTGGTGGGATTTTCCTTTTCAATTAAACCTTGCCTCAAATCTATTACTTGCATGGGTAATATTCGTTCATCCCCCTTTTGAGTTCTGGTTCAATTTCAGAGTACAAAATACATTTGATTCCGATTATGAAAATAACAGGTTTTGCGTGCTCAAACCAGAAAAGGAAAATACAGTAAGTTTTTATGATTAAACACATACACCTTATTCAAGTGGCTAATATCCAGTCCAAAATGTATCCATGTTATAGTTAAACCTCTCTTTCCTCTCAGTTTTCATTTCTCAAGAACTTGACACTGGATCCTAAAATGTTGCTCTGGGCTGGAATTTGTCATGCAGGGTTCCAGCCTTGGAATAAGTTGGTTTTTTTTTTTTTAATATTAAAATCGGCTCAGCAGTTTTGAGGATTAGGTAAAAAGAAATTGCAGAAAGCAAAACTTTTAAGCTGGTTTAATGAAACATAATTGTAGTTTATGTTCTGAACTAAGTGGCCACAAAGCAAAACAGATAAATGTGTTAGATCACTTTTGAGCAGAAAGAACTGCAGCAGCAGTTCTCCTGAAGAACTCTAAAACTAGCAGATTGATACTTTGTCTTAAATGGGTTAGGTGTCTTCCTGTTTGGGGAGCAGAACAGATAATTTCTTTGCAGATCAATGATTCTGTGATTATTTCTATCAGTATTACAGATCCAAGTAATAAACTGTAAGCTGCCAGTTTAAAACTGCAATTGGCATAAGACCATGTATGAGCCTCGTTGGAGGATGGATTTGTTGCTAAATTTAGAAAAACTATTTTGACCTTTGACGATTTTTAACAACCTCCAAAATTTTAATGCCTTTCTTATGCTTCCTCTGATCACTGATCCTACATTTGATGCCAACTAAAAGGTAAAATTTTATTGTTGTTGAGTTTGCATTGTGCTCTTATTAAATACAATGATTATCTACCCATATTTAGTTTTAGCCATGGATTCCTATTAATGTACCTATGTATTTCTTCAGCTAGTCCTTTCATTCTGTAAGCTGGCATGGAATGGTTATCTGTGTATTTACACAGTTCTAGAAGTAGGGTATTTATAACCTCAAAGTTAAAGTCCTAGGGCCACCTGCGCTACAAATCCACTGAGGAGTGCCACTTTTTTTTAAAGGTGTGTCAGCTAAACTCAAGTCACAATGAGAAAATACAACTTTTGGTTCAAAAGATATCAGTATGATTGCTTTGGTGTTTTTCAAGGGCATTAGAAGAGTTTTCAGCTATTTTAGAATGTTCCGACTTTGTTAGGAACACTTTGCTCTTGTATGTTTGATAGGAAATCTTATATGTATATAACTATTTGTACTTAACTCATAAAAATGACATGAGTATTCTCCTAAGTCCAAGATACCTCATTAGGATTTTATTAATGAGCCTCTTAAAGACACTACAACCCTGAAAAGGAAATTATTTTTGGTTCAGAATAAATGAAGCTACACACTTGTAGATCTGAGTTGATTTAAGACTCTGAAGCAAAGAAAGGTAAGAAGATTTCAAATTTGCAGCAATATACATCACAGCCCCAGAATAAGAATATTACATATAATTTGATTATACTATCACAACATGTAATGCTACACATTTTCAGGGTGAAGTAAATATTATTACAGAAATATGGTTCATTACTGGGCAGCAAGGTAATGCATAAATAAAATAGGTTAGGGAAATTGTTTCACCGAACTTTATTTTAATTTCTTTCTTTTCCTACATACTTTATCACTGACGTTTTTTAATTAAAACAAACTACAGTTTTGCTATTAACAAGAGACACAAAACAGCTTGTCTGACACTTGATTCTTATACAAACTTTGAGATAAAAAAACTATTTTCATAAATGTATTAACTTTAGTGGATATGTGAATATTTGAGCTTTTGACCTAAAAGGATTCTGAAAAGTCTTTATGATGGGTAACAGTTGTATTGTTACATTAAGACACTCAACAAACCAGCAGAAACTACAACTGACAGTGCTGTAATCAAAGGAGGAAAAAAGATCCCCAATCATTTAAGTAAGTTATTTCCTTACAAATGTGGACAGAAAACATTGTAAAATAAACTATCAAAAGTTAATAGACCATGATCATAACTGTAATTTATTTCTGACTTGTATAAGAAAATAAGTAAGAATTACAGGCAAAATAAAATATGAACCTAAATTCTGATGAACATGTTTCCAGTAGATAATTCTTCAGCTTTTAAGTTTCTGCCATCAAAACAAGAGTTAATAATTAAGAATAAGAAGCTATGAATCACCAGGAAAAATCACTGGACAGCTCACAGAGAGACAGAGAATACTCATGGCCATAGACATCCTGGTCTACAAAGAATAGAATGTTTGCAAGATATCTGCACCAGCAAATAAGGACTGTTAAAGGGTGGATGTGATTTTTGTTTTAATTAGTTTACTAAAATCAGTAGTGGGGACATTTATTATTTAAAATTAAGCTTTACTGGGGAGGAAACTAAGATGGCTGAGGAATAGGACGGGGAGAACACTCTCTCCCCAATAAATATACCAAAAGAACTTTTAAAGGCCGAGCAAACTCCAAAAAACAGGAACTGAATGCTGGCAGAGGACATCGGGCATCTGGAGAGGCGACCCAGTGCCGACGTGAGGAGTAACAGTGAGGAAACCTAGACTCACCCACCAGAAAACCACACAAGCCTTTCCACCCAGGAAACTTCGACAAACCACGCATCCAACCCCTCCCATAGAGAGGAATCCCCACAATAAAGGGACAACACAGCAAGATAAACAAGATGAAAAGGCAGAGAAATACCCAGCAAGTAAAGGAACAGGATAAATACCCCCTAGACCAAACAAAAGACGAAGAGATAGGAAGTCTACCTGACAAAGAATTCCGAATAATGATAGTGAAAATGATCCAAAACCTGGAAAATAAGTTGGAGTTACAGCTCAATAACCTGCAGGCAAGGATTGAGAAGATGCAGGTAAGCTTTAACAAAGATTTAGAAGAAATGAAAAAGAGACAAAATACAATGAATAATGCAATAAATGAGATCAAAAACACTCTGGAGGGAACCAACAGTAGAATAACAGAGATAGAAGACAGAATAAGTGAGATAGAAGACAGAATGACAGAAATAAATGAAACAGAAAGGAAAAATGAAAAAAGAATTAAAAGAAATGAAGACAACCTTAGAGACCTCTGGGACAATATTAAACGCACCAATATTCGAATCATAGGAGTCCCAGAAGAAGAAGACAAAAAGAAAGACCATCAGAAAATTCTTGAAGAGATAATTGTAGAAAACTTCCCTAAATTGGGGAAGCAAATAGCCACTCAGGTCCAAGAAACACAGAGAATCCCAAATAGAATGAACCCCAAGCGGGACACCCCAAGACACATATTAATCAAACTGGCAAATATCAAATACAAAGACCAAATATTAAAAGCAGCAAGGGAGAAGCAAAAGATAACTCACAAGGGGAATCCCATAAGGATAACAGCTGATCTCTCATCAGAAACGCTTCAGGCCAGAAGGGAATGGCAAAACATACTTAAAGTCATGGAAGAAAACAATCTACAACCCCGACTACTCTACCCAGCAAGGATCTCATTCAAATTTGAAGGAGAATTCAAAATTTTCTCAGACAAGCAGAAACTGAGAGAATTCAGTAATACCAAACCAGCCCTCCAACGAATGCTAAAGGATCTTTCCTAGATAGGAAACACGGATGGGATAGATAATCTGGAGCCCAAAACAATAAAATAAATGGCAGCGGGATCATACTTATCAATAATTACCTTAAATGTAAACGGGCTGAATGCCCCAACCAAAAGGCAAAGATTGGCCGATTGGATACAGAAACAAGACCCCTATATATGTTGTCTACAAGAGACCCACCTCAAACCTAGGGACACATATAGACTGAAAGTTAAAGGCTGGAAAAAGATATTCCATGCAAATAAAGACCAAAAGAAAGCAGGAGTGGCAATACTCATATCTGATAAAGTAGACTTTAAAATAAAGGCAGTGAAAAGAGATAAAGATGGACATTACATAATGATCAAAGGATCAATCGAGGAAGAAGAAATAACAATTATAAATATTTATGCACCTAACATAGGAGCTCCACAATATGTAAGGCAAATGCTAACAAATATGAAAGGGGAAATCAACAACAACACAATAATAGCAGGAGACTTTAATACACCACTCACACCAATGGATAGATCAACTAGACAGAAAAGTAACAAGGAAATTCAAACTTTAAATGAAACAATAGACCAACTAGACCTAATTGATATCTATAGGTCATTCCACCCCAAAACAAGGAATTTCACCTTTTTCTCAAGTGCACACGGGACCTTCTCCAGGATAGATCACATCCTGGGCCATAAATCTAACCTTGATAAATTCAAAAATATTGAAATCATCCCAAGCATCTTTTCTGACCACAATGCAGTGAGATTAGATATCCACTACAGGAGAAAACCTCTCAAAACTTCCAACATATGGAGCCTCAACAACACACTGCTGAATAACCAACAAATCGCAGAAGAAATTAAAAATGAAATTCAGTTATGCATGGAAACGAATGAAAATGAAAACACAACAGCTCAAAACCTATGGGACACTGTGAAAGCAATGCTAAGGGGAAAGTTCATAGCAATACAAGCTCATCTCAGGAAACAAGAGAAAAATCAAATAAATGACCTTACTATACACCTAAAGCAACTAGAAAGGGAAGAGATGCAGAAGCCCAGGTCTAGTAGAAGGAAAGAAATCTTAAAGATCAGGGCAGAAATCAATGCAAAGGAATCAAAAGTGACCATAGCAAAAATCAACCAAGCCAAAAGCTGGTTCTTTGAGAAGATAAATAAAATTGACAAACCGTTAGCCAGACTCATCAAGAAACAAAGGGAGAAGAACCAAATCAACAGAATTAGAAATGAAAACGGAGAGATCACAACAGAAAACACAGAAATACAAAGGATCATAAGAGACTATTATCAGCAACTATATACAAATAAACTGGACAATTTGGATGAAATGGACAAATTCCTAGAAAAGTACAACTTTCCAAGACTAAACCAGGAAGAGATAGATAATATTAATAGACCCATCACAAGCA
>ML661889.1:3459246-3630026 GCA_007570785.1 Antilocapra americana | reverse complement strand
AAGCATTCCCCCTGAAATCAGGGACAAGACAAGGGTGCCCACTCTCACCACTACTATTCAACATAGTTTTGGAAGTTTTGGCCACAGCAATCAGAGCAGATAAAGAAATCAAAGGAATACAGATTGGAAAAGAAGAAGTAAAACTCTCTCTGTTTGCTGATGACATGATCCTCTATATTGAAAACCCTAAAGACTCTACGAGAAAATTACTAGAGCTAATCAGTGAATATAGCAAAGTTTCAGGATACAAAATCAACACACAGAAATCCCTGGCATTCCTATACACTAACAGTGAGAAATCAGAAAGAGAAATTAAGGAAACAATCCCATTCACCATCGAAACAAAAAGAATAAAATACTTAGGAGTATTTCTACCTAAAGAATCAAAAGACTTGTATATAGAAAACTATAGAACACTGATGAAAGAAATCAAGGAGGACACAAACAGATGGAGAAATGTGCCGTGTTCGTGGATTGGAAGAATCAATATAGTGAAAATGAGTATACTACCTAAAGCAATCTATAGATTCAATGCAATTCCTATCAAGCTACCAGAGGTCTTTTTCAAAGAATTAGAACAAATAATTTCTCAATTTGTATGGAAATACAAAAAACCTCGTATAGCCAAAGCAATCTTGAGAAAGAAGAATGGAACTGGCGGAATCAACCTACCTGACTTTAGGCTATACTACAAATCCACAGTCATTAAGACAGTATGGTACTGGCACAAAGACAGAAACATAGATCAATGGAACAGAATAGAAAGCCCAGAGATAAATCCACGCATCTATGGACACCTTATCTTTGACAAAGGAGGCAAGAATATACAATGGAGAAAAGACAACCTCTTTAACAAGTGGTGCTGGGAAAACTGGACAGCCACTTGTAAAAGAATGAAACTAGATCACTTTCTAACACCATACACAAAGATAAACTCAAAATGGATCAAAGATCTAAGCATAAGACCAGAAACTATAAAACTCCTAGAGGATAACATAGGCAAAACACTCTCTGCTATAATCCAAAGCGGGATACTCCATGACCCACCTCCCAGAATATTGGAAATAAAAACACAAATAAACAAATGGGACCTAATTAAAATTAAAAGCTTTTGCACAACAAAGGAAACTATAAGCAAGGTGAAAAGACAGCCTTCAGAATGGGAGAAAATAATAGCCAATGAAGCAACAGACAAACAATTAATCTCAAAAATTTACAAACAACTCCTGCAGCTCCATTCTAGAAAAATAAACAACCCAATTAAAAAGTGGGCCAAAGAACTTAACAGACATTTCTCCAAGGAAGATATAAAAATGGCTAACAAACACATGAAAAGATGCTCAACATCACTCATTATCAGAGAAATGCAAATCAAAACCACAATGAGGTACCACTTTACACCAGTCAGAATGGCTGCCATCCAAAAGTCTACAAGCAATAAATGCTGGAGAGGATGTGGAGAAATGGGAACCCTCTTACACTGTTGGTGGGAATGCAAACTAGTACAGCCACTATGGAAAACAGTGTGGAGGTTCCTTAAAAAGCTGCAAATAGACCTGCCATATGACCCGGCAATCCCACTGCTGGGCATATACACCGAGGAAACCAGAATTGAAAGAGCCACGTGCACCCCAATGTTCATCGCTGCATTGTTTACAATAGCCAGGACATGGAAGCAACCTAGATGCCCATCAACTGACGAATGGATAAGAAAGCTGTGGTATATATACACAATGGAATATTACTCAGCATTAAAAAAAAATTCATTTGAAGCAATTCTACTCAGATGGACGAAACTGGAGCCCATTATCCAGAGTGAAGTAAGCCAGAAGCAAAAACAACAATACAGTATATTAACACATATATATGGAATTTAGAAAGACAGTAATGAGAACCCAACATGGGAGACAACAAAAGGAACGCAGATGTATAGAATAGACTTGTGGACTTTGTGGATGAGGGTAAGGGTGGGATGAGATGGGAGAAGGGCATTGAAGCATGTTAATTGTCATGTGTCTAATCAATCGCCAGCCCAGGATCGATGCTTGGGACTGGTGCAGCGAGATTTCCCGGGGGGGAAGGGAGGAGGGAGGGGGGACCCGGAGGGGAAGCATATGTAAACCCATGGTGATATCATAACAATGTATGGCTAAAACAATAATTAAAAAAAAAAAAAAAAGTGGAGGGTATCGGAGGGAGGGGGGAGGGAGGAAGGGGGGAGGGGGGTTCTGGAGGGGGAGCATATGTAAACCCATTGTGATGTCATGTCATTGTATGGCAAAACTAATAAAAAAAAAAAAGAGTTGAAAAAAAAAAATTAAGCTTTACTACCATTATACTAACTGCATTAGTTCTATGAAAATATTTCTGTTCAAGTATGGAGTTTCCTTAAAGAGTTAAAGATACAATTACCATTGATCTAGCAACTCCACCTCTGGGTATATACAGTAAAGAATTGAAAGCAGAGACAGCTACTTGTACATCAGTATTCATATAGCAGCACTATGCATAAAAATCAAAAGGTGAAAGCAACCCAAATATTCATCAATGGATGAATGGATAAACATATATATAAATTATAAACATATATACAAATTATATATGCAAATTATAAAAACAGTTCATGCAGCTCAAAATCAAAAAACAACCCAATCAAAAAGTGGGTAGAAGACCTAAATAGATATTTCTCCAAAGAAGACATACATATGGCTATGAGATGCATGAAAAGATGCTTAACATCACTAGTTATTAGGGAAATGTAAATAAAAACTACAATGAGGTATCACCTCACATGGGTCAGAATGCTAAGTCACTTCAGTCAGGTCTGACTCTATGCAACCCTATGGATTGGGCCCATCAGGCTCCTCTGTCCACGGAATTCTCCAGGTAAGAATACTGGAGTGGGTTGACATGCCCTCCTCCAGGGGATCTTCCTGACCCAGGGATCAAACCTGCATCTTTTTTTTTTTTTTCATTTTTTAAAATTTATTCATTTTTAATTGAAGGATAATTGTTTTACAGTATTGTGTTGGTTTCTACCAGACATCAGCATGTATCAGTCATAGGTCTACTCATGTCCCCCCCCGCCACCACCATCCCACCCCTCCAGGCCATCTCCGAGTCCCAGCTTGAGTTCCCTGAGTCATACAGCAAGTTCCCACAGGCTGTATATATACAATATACGGTAATGTATATTTCCATGTTACTCTCTACATGCATTCCACCCTTTCCTTCCTATCCTTTCCAGCTATGTCCACAAGTCCGTTCTCAATGTCTGTCTCCATTGCTGCTCTACAGATAAGTTCATCAGTACCATCTTTCTAGATTCCATTAAAATATGCAATTTTAAAATGTACATGGGCCAAGAAAACTTATTCTTAAAAAACTATCCACTGATGACCTCAGTCTATCCACTCCCATTACAGTGAACTGGTGGCAATGAATGAACATTTTTAAAGTTCACCTTTTACCTCCCCTCCTCCCACATCATACTTAAGACCAAATGGACATCTGAGGAGTTTGTTTCTCTCAGCCACCTTTTTCCTGTAGCAGCTTATCTGACCATTCCTCCCAACACCATACATGTACCCAGAGTTTCCCCTTGCTTTTTAAGTGTATAGGGTCTGTGCAGAAGTAAATGTGTACCTGCGGGCAGTCTGCTGCCCTCACCGTAGGTCCAGCTGTGTCCATCTCTCCTGAAGTGTCTAGGGCACGCCCCTAGCACAGATCCTAGGTGTCAGTCCAGGCATATGTCAGGTCATTCAAAGTTAACAGCTTCCATAACTTTCCATCAAGGTGGATCTCCCTGTGTAATCCCAGCAGGCCAACATAATTAAATTCTTTTTTTTTTTTATTGTTTTTGCCATACATTGTCAATAGACCCATCACAAGCACGGAAATTGAAACCGTAATCAGAAATCTTCCAAAAAACAAAAGCCCAGGACCAGATGGCTTCACAGCTGAATTCTACCAAAAATTTAGAGAAGAGCTAACACCTATTCTACTCAAACTCTTCCAGAAAATTGCAGACGAAGGTAAACTTCCAAACTCATTCTATGAGGCCTCCATCACCCTAATTCCAAAACCTGGCAAAGATGCCACAAAAAAAGAAAACTACAGGCCAATATCACTGATGAACTTAGATGCAAAAATCCTCAACAAAATTCTAGCAAATAGAATCCAACAACACATCAAAAAGATCATACATCATGATCAAGTAGGCTTTATCCCAGGGATGCAAGGATTCTTCAATATTCGTAAATCAATCAATGTAATACACCACATTAACAAACTGAAAAATAAAAATCACATGATTATCTCAATAGATGCAGAGAAAGCCTTTGACAAAATTCAGCATCCATTTATGATAAAAACCCTCCAAAAAGTAGGAATAGAAGGAACATACCTCAACATAATAAAAGCTATATATGACAAACTCACAGCAAACATGATCCTCAATGGTGAAAAACTGGAAGCATTCCCCCTGAAATCAGGGACAAGACAAGGGTGCCCACTCTCAAACCTGCATCTTTTATGCCTCCTGTATTGGCAGGCTGTTCTTTACCAGTAGTGCCACTTAGGGAGCCATAGTTATCATCAAAAAAATCCATAAGAAATAAATGCTGAAAAGTGTGTGGAGAAAAGGGAGCCCTCTTACACTGTTGATGGGAATGTAAATTGATACATCTACTATGGACAGGAGTAGGGAGGTTCCTTGAAAAACTGAAAATAGAACTATCACATGACCCACCAATGCCACTCCTGGGCATATACCAGAGAAAACCGTCAGAAAGATCCATGCACCTCAACATTCACTGCAGCACTATTTTCAATAGCTGGGATATGGACGCAACCTAAATGTCCATCAACAGAGGAATGAATAAAAAAACATATAGTACATATATACAATGGAATATTAGTCATAAAAGGAATGAAATTGTGTCATTTGCAATGGTGTGGATGGACCTAGAGACTGCCATGCAGAAGGAAATCAGAAAGAGAAATATTCACGTATTACCACATATATGTGGAATCTAGAAAAATGGTATAGATGATCTTATTTGCAAAGCAGAAATAGATACACAGACATAGAGAGCAGATGACAAGGTGGAAGGAGGGGTGAGATGAATTGGGAGATATATATCTTCCAATATATATTATATACACACTATATATAAAATACATAAGTAATGTGAACCTACTGTATAGCACAGGGAACTCTACTCGTGTTCTGTGGTGATCTAAATGGGAATGAAATCCAAAAAAGAGGGAGTATATGTATATGTATGGCTGATGCAGTTTGCTGTACAGCAGTAACTGACACAGCAGTATAAGGTAAGAAATATTGTTTTTAATATACTCAAATACAAAAAGAATAAAAGAATATGTATAAATGTGATGAAATATTACTGAGTCATTACAAGAATGAAATAATGCCATTTGTAACAACATGAATGGATCTGGAGGTTATTGTACTAAGGAAAGTAAGTCAGAGAAAGACAAATATCACATGATATCACTTATATGCAGAATTTAAAAACATGATACAAATGAATTTACTTGTGAAACAGAAACAGACTCACAGACTTCAAAGACAAACTTACAGTTACCAAAGGGAAAAGGTATGGGGGGGGGATAAATTGGGAATTTGGAATTGACAACAACAAAGAACTACTGTGTAGCACAGGGAGCTCTGCCCAATATTCTGTAATAACCTAAATGGGAAAAGAATTTGAAAAAGATTAGATACATTTATATGTATAACTGAACCACCTTTGCAGTACACCTGAAACTAACACAGCATTATTAATCAACTATACTCCAATATAAAATAAAAATTTAAAAGTTCACATTGAATAACAAAAACTACGTCATAGTCAAGCATCTTAAACTGTGTGGTAGACTCATGACTTTTACAATGACATTTGGAGACTTCCGTGAATCCTCAATTTTTTATATTATGGGAATATTTGTTCTGACTTTATTCTGACTTCTGACTTTCTCCCTAGTTACTTTTGCAATGATAGTTCTTTCTGGTACATAGCCTCCTAACACCAAGGAAATGAATTCAACTTTCATTGACCTTTCTTCTCCATGGTATGCAACTACTGTATTGGTTGGGAGAAGAAATGGTTTCTCTCTAAAATGGTTTTCTTCTGTTCTGTGTAGAGGGTTTTGTGAATTCTTTCATGTTACATATCTGATCCAGAAACATTATTTCCCCAAATTACTTTCCTTCCTTTTTATTTCTGTCAACAGCCTTAGTTAGCATTTGGCCTTCTCTTTTTGAGTCATTTTCCTCATAAGTCTTCATGACAGTTACTGTTGAAAACAAGTGAAAAACAAAGCTGAACAGTCATGAGGTGCTAGATGGTAAGACAGGAATACTGGGCAATCAGGTAGGTTCATTCACTGATTTAAATGATGCATCTTAAAAGTACCTGTGATTCCAGTCCTTGCTTTAGAAAAGCTACAAATCGCTACTTAAACGGGTTCAGACTTGCAGGGTTCTAAGAGAAGTGTCTCACATGTGGTAAACATTATGATTTTTAGGTTAGAAAAATACACATTGTATATATTTTATAAGTCAAAATCAACATATAAAGACCAAAGCTGAAAAATATTAAAGATGAATCTGTTACTGGACAGGCAAGGAGGAGCCACATCACCGAGAGAAGGTTCAGAGTTCTTCCTGACAGGAAATTCAAGGGACAGAGGTAGTGCAAGGGGAGGAAGTCCCGCACAAAGGGCCAGACTCTGAGTTCAGGCTTCTGATTGACTCATGAGGTAGATTAACTCTTCTTTTTTTTTTTTTTCAGGAAGAAATAAAACTGTCTTTATTTGCATATAACATGACCATCAACATAGAAAATCCTCTTGAATCTACAGAAAAGCTACTGGAATTAATATATGAGTTTAAGAAGGCTGTAGAACATAACTCTTCTTATGATTAGTATCTTTCAGGTTCCATGGCACCCACACTGAGAAATCTGGTTTCAAACAAGTGTGGTTGAGTTGGTGTGTAAGAGATGTATAGGGCATGTTGCTAGATTCATTCAATAGACGCCTTAAGCATAGGTACATGCTTGAAACTCAGTGGATTTCTTGTAACTATTACCTGAGAACAGTAAAAATCATTAACATTCAGTCAATGATTGCTGAGGATCTATGCATTTTTTTCCCAATAAAAATGGTAGGGTAACAGTAAATGCTCTAAAAACCATAGGAGGGGTTATTTTTAGAAGCTTTCCAAGGGGTTTCTGAAATAAGTTCTTCCCTTTGACAGACTTATATAATTCAGAAGTTCCCTGGTAAGAGAAACCATGAAATCTTAGGAAGAGTAGCATCTATTAAGTGGACAAAAATTACCTAGTTGTAACAGTATTGTGAGGTCTAGTGCTCTTTCCTAAGCTGGAGCGCCACACATAAGCTTCTGGTGTTTTGTCTTGTATTGTACAGTAATTTTCATTGTGTGTGTTGACATTCCCTGGCTAGTTCCCTAGCTAGTAGTGCCTTTCTAAAACAGATACTCAGTAAATATTGGGTTGAATGAATAGGCAACAAATGAGTTGACTGGCAAGAGAGATGGTACCAATTTCCTTCTCTTTTCTAAATAGTAGGAGCTGACCTCTTTGTTCCTTTTAGACTGGCACCAAAATACTGTACTATTTTTTTCTGGGTAGTGTGACCCATTTCAGACAAGGAGGTCTCCACAGTTAAGACAAGCCACAAAATATAAACTGATTTAAACTCAAGATTTTGGGGAAAAGAACACCAAAAGTTGAAAGAGTTAGATAAAAACTTTTATCAGGAAAAATAAGGTATGTCTTCTAGAAGGAAGGCTTCCATGGAAACAGAAAAAGAGTATACTGTTTTGCCAGTAGTTTAATTTATATTTTATAATTATTTGTAACATATTAATATTATAATATTTTAATTCTTGAGAGGATAAATTAAAAACTAGTATCCTTAGGAAAACAGTAAGTAAAACTGTAGACTTGAAAACATTGTATTTTATTAATTTATTTTAAAAATTTTAAGAGAGTGAATTAAGACATTATTTTCCCATTAAAGAATGTTTCCATTTTAAGCTTGCCATGTGGTAAGTGAATCTTATAGTTATAGCCATGAGAAACTCCTCATCATTCCTGAGTAGGTAATTATTACTTGAAATAGCTCTTTCAGAGTGATTATTATGAAATGTACCTATCTTCTGTTGATCTACTGCTTTATTTATCTCATGTTAAAAGACCCTTAGAAACCTTCCTATCATTAAGGAACAAATTTCACTTTACAGATTACATCCATTAGTTGCCAAGAATAATTCTGATCTAATTAAAGGATAACCATTTAAGACCACTAATTCACATATTAAATGCTTAAGATTGTACATCGTTAAAGACCTTACATCTCCAGACCCATTATCTTTTTTCTCTTGATAGAAGACAATAAATGAGAGCCTTAAATAGTGGATGGATCCATCTGTCTAGACCAAAGAAAAAGCGGGCTACAAAATAAGTATATAGTTTGAGGAATGCTTCCAGAAGAGTATTCAAGGATCAATGTAGGTATTATGAAATAACAAAATATTACAAATCTCTTTGAGATGGGGGGAAGCTCATTAAAAACGAAAACATTTGGGACTTTCCTGGAGGTCCAGTGGTTAAGACTCCATGCTTCTGCTGTAGGGAGCATGGTTAGATCCATGGCTGGGGAACTAAGATCCTACCCGTACGGTGCAGCCAGAAAACAAAAGTGAAAACTAAACAAAAACCATTCTTGAATGATTATGATCACAAATGAGTATTTAAGGAAACAAACCTGACAAAGTATTTCTTATATCTATGAAGTGTTTCTCAGAAGGATGAAAGTTACTGTAATTCTCATAATAACTATTTTTATGTCATTAAGATCATAAGTAGAATTGATATGTTTGCACAAGGGGCAACCAATACTAAAGAGGCAGGCTGACTTTTAGAAAAATTGTGTAGACTGCAAACATCCTGAAGTCAGGCACCTAATTCATCTCACTCCCTAGCCTTAGAACCTGAAGTTCATCAACATATTGATTAAATGTTAACCAATAAATACTTGGTGCATAAATAACAAATTAATACAAGTTTTCTAATTTCACTGGAGAATCTTAGTGGAAATCTACAACCTACAAATATGCTGAATTCTAAAAGAATTTTGAGGCATATTGGTTGCAACTTAAAATATATTTCCCCACAGAAAAAACTATTATGGATGGTACAGGGGTTGGCAGGCCAGCCCATGAAAGTCACTTAATCTACAACATAGCAGAAACATTATACATTTGAAATGAACAAGTAGCAGAAAAAAAATACTGCCGCAATAAAACCAAAGATAGAAATAATAAAATTGAATAAAACCTTAAAATTTTCTTGTCTCTCAGTGCTTGGAGAGAAGCAGATTTAAGTATGAGAAGAAGAGAGGTATGGAAATTGTCATGGAGAGGCTTATAGTCTCAAGAAATTTAGAAGCTGATGGCTTTTTAAAAATTATGTAGAATTCCCCTCCAAAACAAAATTCTGCTTATCCATGATAAAAAGTCTTTGAATAACACTGGTTTAACTTATCAGCTATGATGAAAGTGCTTTTTAAAATTCAAAAAGAGAATAGTGAAAAGAGGAAAAGAAACAATTGTGAAGAAAAATCAAATAAACTGAACAGCACCAGCAGAGATGAAAATATTGCAATATGAGTTAATTTGATACTCTCTGTGTTCCAGGTACTGATGATTTAAAAAAAAAAATAGAAACACAGAAACACAGTCCCGGCCCACAAGAAACTTCAAAACTTAGTAAGGTGAATCAAACTCAAACTATTAAGCCCAACATTTGTGATAAAGACTGAAAAAGTAACCAGGCTATGTGGGGTCAAAAAAGAAAAAGATGGCCAGAGCTTCTGAAAGGGGTCCTCAAAGGCTGTGGTGAATCCTGAGCACCAATTTTACAGGCAGAAGGACAGAGTAAGAACAATCCAGATTCTGGGAACTGTGTGAGCAAATGACAGTGCGCAGAGTACGGAGGCTTCGAGGGATGCCAAGAGACAGAAATGAAGGCGTCAGCCAGGCAGGGCTGCAGTCCCCGTGTGAAGTGGCCTGCCTTATTCTACAGATGACTGGAAATATGAGGAGGTCAAACACGGGAATAACATGATCAAATGGGCATTTTAGAAAGATCATTCTGGAAGCATTGTGGAGGATAGATTGGAGGTATGAAATACTGATGGCAGGGAAACCTGCTAGAAACTGCCAGCGTGAGTGCTGGGCAGAAATAGCAGGGATATTTATAAAGAGAGTTTGGGGAGCCATTAGTCTCTTCTCATCTTCATGAGGGCCTCAAATTCAGGTGCTTGATGTTGTCTCCTAAGGAGGTTATCCACACTGTCATTGAGACTCATGTCCAAGACTGAACTTTTAAAATATGCTACAAATTTTGTAACCTCATTTTAACACATTTAAAATTTTTAACATACTGGAAGTCTCAATAAATGGAAGGAAGCGGAGTCCCTCTCCATCTCAGAAAAGCCAGCTCATCTGCTGTGTGTGGTTTGTGCCCAGTCCTATTAGAGGTAAAGGAAGGGAATAGACAGAGAAGAGATGTAAGTTGAAAAGTTCTCATAAGCAGCATCAGTTGAGCTTTGTTGTGGGGAGAGGAAAGTGTACATCCCTTTACTCAAGAGTTGATGTTTGCAAGTTGGTTGTTCATAGCTGGGAAGTGTCTGAACTGCTACTAAATAAATGTTTCTCTTTCCACTTTAGATGGATGTCCTGGATTTGAAATATTAAGTAAAAGGTATGCTTCTTTAAATTACTTTCCATTTTCCTAACCCAGAAGACTGACTTTGAAAAATGGCCCAGAGCTATTTTTTTTAAACTAAATTATTGAAAGTTATTTACTTCTTTATATTTATGTCTCTTGTGCTGTCTTTTTAATGCCTTACAGAAAAACATTATAATCTTATGACAAAGAAAATTTTAAATGCATTTTGTAGTTGTTGAGTATAATGAATGAAATTTCATTTTAATTTTTCCTTTCTAAACATATTTGACTAGCTATTGTTGAAAGAAGGACCAGACATGGGCAAAATTCAGTTCAGTTCAGTTGCTCAGTCGTGTCCAACTCTTTTCAACCCCATGGACTGCAGCACGCCAGGCCTCCCTGTCCATCACCAACTCCCAGAGTTTACTCAAACCCATGTCCATTGAATTGGTGATGCCATCCAACCATCTCATCATCTGTCATCCCCTTCTCCTCCTGCCTTCAATCTTTCCCATCATCAGAGTCTTTTCAAATGAGTCAGCTCTTCGCATCAGGTGGCCAAAGCATTGGAGTTTCTGCTTCAGCATCAATCCTTCCAATGAATATTCAGGACTGATTTCCTTTAGGATGAACTGGTTGGATCTCCTTGCAGTCCAAGGGACTCTCAAGAGTCTTCTCCAATACTTCAGTTCAAAAGCATCAATTCTTGGGCGCTCAGCTTTCTTTATAGTCCAACTCCCACATCCATACATGACTATTGGAAAAGCCATAGCTTTGACTAGACGGACCTCTAAATAAATCTAATTTGTGCCTTCTGTGTTCAGTTGTCCTTGACACATAGAAAACATATCTCTCTTCAGAAAGAAAACAATTCTTCCTTCTAGTGTATGGCTAGATCTTTATCCATGTGGGAGAAAGTGATAAAAATGATAGAAGTATTAAGACGAAAGGAGAGCATCTTCATATTTAAAATCAGCCATTTCACAACAAGCCAAGGGCACTGGAAAAAGCTCCTTGTCTTTTGAAACTTTGACTTTATGTCCAATGTTCTGAGCCTCTGGATAAGGGTCACTTCTTTCCCCCTCCGCTGCTTCTGTGCTGGACATCCTCTAGGTAGCTCAGGTACTGAGGGGACCAAGCAAAAGAGGCCACGGGCTATATGCTAATTAGTGGTTTAAGCCTGAGTCAATTAATGGTTTAGATCTGAGGATCTTCAAGGAATCATTTTACTTTCTTCTTATTGCAGGATCAAGTCAAGTAAGAGTCTGATAATTGATATTGAAACATAATTATATCATGTAGAGTTAAGGTTGCACACAAAACATTTGACAGAATGCATAAATAACCCCAAGATGCTTCTTGGTATTGTTCAGTAGTCATTTTTAGCACACTTTAAAGATTTTAACTATTTCCCTCATCAGTAGTTTCTTGATCTAGAATTTCTGCATGAAAGATGCCCTAGGAATGGTCATCTGTGAAGCATAGCACTCCACAAAAGAAATTCTGCTCTTCTTATATTTAAATTTATTCTCTTCACCAGGCATTTCACTAGGATTGTGGGGTGAGGGCAGAAATTGTTACTCTCAGGTATGCTGCCTTAATTAGATTTTGGCTTTTTTTTTTTTTGGCAAGACACATTCATAGCTCACTTGAAAGGAACAATCAAGTAATTAGTTATTGTACCCCACACCTTACTAATGTGTGTCCCAAATTTTGTGGCATAAACTTTTAAGCAGTGGTTTTTTTCTCTGCTATTGCTTAAAAATTGAAGTCATCATTACTTATTATTCAAGTTAGAAGAAAACTAAGATACAGAGAGGTGTTATCTGCAGAGCAATTCACATAAAATCTCCTAATACTTTTGCATAGAATCTCCTCTACTTTTGCAACAGGCTCAGAAAATCAGTCTCCACATGGTTGCAGTGAAGTGAGCAGTCTCCTGAGTACCGTTACAGGTATGTCCCAATACCGCTCTGTCAGCTGACCTGCCTTCTTTTACTTCTTTCATATTATAGTCATTAACTAGAACCTGCCAAGAGGAACTTGAACATTCTTCAAGTACATATTAAACATCTGTCCATCATGGTGAGAAAGGCTAACTTATTTGGGGGTATTCAACTCACTGGGTATTTTAAATGTCAGGTGACTCGGTACAGAAGAACAGAGGCTAACATGCTGGAAGTAGTTCCCAAGTTTTAAGATTTCTTCTCATGAGTCGCATTCACTGGCCTCAAGCCATCTTTACATCAAAAAAAATCTGATTCTAAGTATAGAGTCTAGATTCTGAAAGGTACAATTATGCATAAAGCCTGAACTGTGGAAAACCAAATAACTTTCTAAAATGTTCCTATTTCCTGGAGCCATTTGCACTCAGATCTTTCCTGTAATTAAACTGCTAGCATTCCTTGTGTTCCAGCAGTGTTCCAGTGTTACGGCTGGAAGGAAGCTAATTTCAAGGATCTTTTGCACAAGGAGCTATTTATTGAGACATATGCAGTGCTTTCACTATGAAATAAACAGGAATAACATGACTTTAATAAGGGTTTTGAGAATAAGAAATGAGACTTCTTTGTCTCTAGCATTCTCACATTGTGGAGTGCAGTAGCAATACCTTGGCTGTTTCTTACCTTCTATGGTTTTGGGAACACATAGTTTTCTTAGTTTAGTTTCACATTTCACCTTTACACATATGCCTTTACTTTGTCTTCCAAAAGGTGAAAATCTTACGTTATATGTTTTTAAAATGATGCACAAGTCTCCTATATTTTACCAATGACAGTGTAATTCTCTGTCTGCCAGGTTGCACAGAGTCATTTTGATTCTTTTCCCTACTTCTCAAAATTCTGGCAACTTGTCTTTCACTAATTTCCTCAAATATAGATCCTACATTAGGTCTTTCATCATCTTACCTCTCCCAAGGCAATAATTCTCAAACTTTAGTTTGCATGTAAAAAATACACATGAAACTCATAACATTCAGATTCCTGATCCCAGTCTTAGATGACTCAGCAGGTCTCAGGAAAGGCACAGGAAGCTGAATTTTAATAAATCACTTAAATATAATCCATTGCCCAGGTTTTGAGAAATCTTATTCTACAGTTTTCTTATCTCTTTTGGTTCTGGGGTCCCCAGACTCCAGGATCTAATGCCTGATGATCTGAAGTGGAGCTGATATAATAATAATAGAAATAAAGAACACAGTAAATATAATTTTCTTGAATCATTCAGAAACCATCTCCCCACCCCTAGTCTGTGGAAAAATTGTCTTCCATGAAACCAGTCTGCGGTGCCAAAAAGGCTGAGGACTGCTGATACAAACCATTTCTAAATAAGAATCCTAATGGTTAGATCATGTTCATTCATTCATGTATGCCTTCAACTATTTATTGAGCTCCAAATGTGTGTCAAATACTGTTCTAGGTATTGGGTTTATGGAATTGACCAAAATGAACATCATGGAGCTCAGTTTTTGTTTCCCTAAGTTTTAGAAGAATCCTCTATAAGTCATATTTGAGCCAAACTTTCTGAATCTGATGTTGAAGATCCTAGTTGCTTGTGTCTCATAACTATCATTCAACAAAGACGCTCCCCTCTAGGCAGGCTGTTTTCTTTTCATTTTTCTCAGCCTTACTGTCTCCATATCAGCTCAACCCACCTCTGCTTGTTCGTCCTCTTACTGTCTGTTAGGAATATTATCCAGTATTGAGGACAGGGCCCAGAGATGGGAAACATGTTTCATTCATTCAGTAAACACATATTCATTGAGGACCAAGCACTGTTCTAGACATGAGAGAATTCAGCAATGAACAAGATAAGCATAGAAAATAAAAAGAAATATCAGATAAATTCCATTCAGGGTGTGATGACAGTGACCTGGCACCTACTTTATATTGGGTCAAGAGTTTAGTGACATTTAGACTGCGAGATGAATGACAAAGTGGGCATGCAAAGTTTAGGGAGAAAAGCATCACAGGCAGACAAAATAGCTAGTGCTAAGGCTGTCAGGTAAAAATGTGAGTAAGAAGAATATAAGGAAGCCACTGTGGCTGGTGCATAGTGGGAGAAGATAAAGTGGTAAAGGCTAGGGTCCAAAAGGTTCATATGAGCCAGATGACATAAAGGCAGAAGTGGGGGCTGTGATGTGATTTATGTTTTCACAAAACTCTCTTCAGATGTTGTGTGGGAACTGGACTGTAGAGATGCAGGAAAGACCAAACAGTAGTCCAGCTGAATTATGATGGTTTGCACAGGCAGTGGTACAAGTGAACAGAAATAAACAAAGTAGGCATATGTTATGGAAGGGGAATCAGGGAGCTTGGTGATGGATTAGATGTGGGGGCTGCAAGAGAGAACTCACGGAAAACTTCTAGAACTTTTTTCACTTGAGTAACTGGCTGGCTGGTCATGTCAGTTGCTGCTCCAGAGAAGACTGAGGGAGCAGGTTTGAGTGAGGAGGGTGGAAATCAGAAATCCGAATGGTGAGTGATATAGCTGAAAAGTAGGCTACTGTGACCAGACTGCAAAAGGCTTACAGTGAGCTAAGAAGTTTGAAGTGTTTCTGAATGGTGACTTAGGAACAAAATATGGCATTGATGTATAGGATGGGCCGAAAGGGTCAGAAATCACATGTCTGCTGTAGGATTTTGGGAGTAAGAATGGTGGTAGGGGGGCGGGGGATATGAGAGAGAGTCAAAAACACAAGAATAATTATAAAAGAGCCAAAAAGAGGAAAAGAAATCAAATAAAAAGCAGAAAACACACGTGTTTATTTGAAGATGGAGAAAGAGTAAGGAGAGTAGGACTAACTAGAATGTGTCTTGGTTGGTAGTTTTGAGAAAAAGATGCAGAGGGCAGAAAGTACCAAAAGTTCCTGGGAGAAGGACCAAGCCCTGCTCCAAAGAGTAGAATTCACCTGTGCTTGGGCCTCACACACAAACTGTCTTGAAAATAAACCTGGGTTGAAAGAAGAGAGGTGACTTTGTGATCTACACTTGATCATTCTCTCTTATTAGTGGCAAGGGGACGTGTGTGTGTTTGTGTGAGAAAAGCAACCTCATCTATATTTTAGTTAGCACATATGTTTTCACCATAGGAAAAAAAATGGCGATCTTTATTATTATTAGGTTCATCTAACAGGATATCGGATAAAACTTACATATTTGTAGCATTTTCAGAGCTTGAAATATCATTTCATAAAATGGGAAGATTTTTCTCACGTTTGTGAGTTCTGTTGCCAATGAACAGTGTATCCAAAACGGATGTTTTTGAAGAGGATCTCTGTCACATCAAGGGAGAAAAACTGTTGTTCTTTATGAGAAAATGTTTCCAGTTTGCAATTAATTTTATTTTTCTGATGGAATTTTCTTTCTCCATTATAACAGGCTAGATCAATAAGAACCCTGCATCTATAACTTAGAAAATCAAGACAGGGAAAACCATCAGAGAGAAAGCAAATGATGACAAAAATCGATATGCTTACTTATTCTGCGCTCCCTTATCCTTCATTTTCTGCTTGTCTTCCCCAAAACCTCACCACTGGAGCTAATGGATCTCTTGAATAAGATTTTTTTCTAAAAGAAACAAATTTTGGCTCATTTGTGTCAATTTTAAAAGCAGCTGCTGCTTTCTTGTATGAGCCATTTTCTGAATAAGTGATTTTTGGTGGGTTGGCAAGCTGAGAGATTTTGCCTTAGTCAATAGTTGGCATTATCATCAAATAGGAGGCAAATTAGTCACTGCAAATGAATTAGTATCTTGCAGAACTAGAGTTATTTATGCCCTGAGTGATAAACTTGGGAACTGTTAATCAGCGCACTGACAGAATTTGTAAATGAGATCAATGCATCACTGTTGGGGATCTTCCAGGAATGGAGGAAAGGACAGCTGCCAGAAGACTGGATTCATTTATTTGCTTGCTCTTCCCTTCTTCTGTTTACTTTCTTCCCTCCTTAACCTTTCATTTCCCTTTCTTCCTTTCCTTCTTTCCATCTTCCCATACACTGGTGCTCTGTTCTATGCTAAGTATATCTGTTTTGTGCTAAGAGGTATCTTTAAAGAGACATGTCCCCCACCTTTAACAATCTCGTAGGGTAGAGAAGACATCAGGCATCATTCGAGTGTAATGTATTAAGCATGAAAACAAATGTCTACAAAAATGTTTTAAAGTATGAGAAGGAAGACCCTAGCTTGTCCTATAGGGGTTAGGGAAGGGTCTCTCTGAGAAAAATAAATACAGATTTGCCAGATGGACACGGAGAAGAATATGCATAAAACCATGGATTTGGGGGAAAATATGATCATCACTACTACAGAAATCACAAAAACAAATAATGTGTACTATGCCCTTACTATATGCCAGGTATATGTCATGAGCTTTTCATAAATTAGTGTTTTTAATCTTTACAGCCACCCCAAAGGGTGTTATTCCATTTTTCTGATGAGAATAGCAAGCCCCAAATGTTTTAGAAACTTGTCCCAAAGAAAAATTGGTATGTTTATGGAGTTATAACCACTTCAGTGTGTTGGTGTATGAAGGATATGGTGGAAAATGTCAAGAGATGAGGTTAGAAAGATCTTCAGGAGTGTATGTAATAAACAGTAAGCCATACTACAGAAAAGGGCTCAGGTTCATTGTTAAGCAGGACAAATTTGTTCATCTGTTCCTCTATACAGCTACACATTTATTTATGAAATATATATATATACATACACATAGAGGATTTTATGCCGTATACAAAAATCATGCATAAAATGAGTAAAAATGAGAGTGATAGAAAAGATGAAGGAGAGGATATAATGGAGTTAGGAATAAGGCTAGCTGAGCAGACCTCCGTGAACCTTGGCAGACACTGGAGCTATTTTCCATCTCTGTATGGATGTTAAAAAGCCAATTGAGGAGAGAAAGCCAAGCTACCCCCCAAGTGAGCTGAAACTATACCCACTGAAAAGGTCAGGGTATTTCAAAAGAATGATTTTGGAACCATTTAATCAGAGGAACAGATGGGTGATAGAGGCAATAATGTCCTATTTCTTATAGCATGGTGGATATGATTTTCATTTGAAAAGAGTTTTTTTAAGGAGATATAACCAGATGCCCCCTTCACCAAAACACAGTCTTAATAAAGTGCTCATGTAATGCCTGTCTTTAATAATTCTACTGCCTGAATATTTGCCAAGATGACTGATTTGTGACATTTATACCAATCCAAATAAATAAATAACTTACTGGTTGGCTTGTTATTTTTAAACACCACCTAACAAATACACTAACTTTGGTTTTAGAATGGGTGTATGTAACCTTTCCTTCTGGCAGTGATTAGCTAGTAGGGGCAGTTGCCTATTCAGGCTACTCTGAGTTTGCAATTCGAATAGCTTCTATTATAAACGAGTTTTAATTGAGTATATCCAGACATGCTTCTAAGATTGTTTAGAAGGAAGTTCAAGAGGGGGGAACACAAGCTATGAAATTATAAAATGCTGTGTTAAAAATCTGATGATTTCTGTGTAAATATAGGGAGGCGGGGGCGGGCTTCCCTGGTGGCTCAGTGGTAAAGAAGCAGCCTGCCAATGTAGGAGATGTGAGTTCAATCCCTGGGTCAGAAAGATCCCCTGGAGAAGGAAATGGCAACCCACTCCAGTATTCTTGCCTGGGAAATCCCATGGGCAGAAGAGCCTGGTGGGCTACAGTGCATGGGGTCACAAAGAGCTGAACATGACTTAGCAACTACACAACAAAAATAGGGATAGGGTGAGGAGAATGGTATATGTTGAGCTCATATTTCTGACCCATAACTAATTCCTGTCCACAGAGGCAAAAGTTAATAAAAGCTGCACGTAATTTGAAAATGTTCTTGGTAGATATTGTCATGAAGTGGTCACTGGCAGGATAATGTGGTAGCCATTTGTAGAACAATAGCTAAGTTTAAAGCCCTGCATAACTAAGCTAATAACTGGTCAGGCACGTGGGTTGTATACAATTTGAGTGAAGAGTCTAGCTGTCTAGTAAGTGTACAATTTGGGGAAACATATGTGATACTTTCTGAAAAAGGAACGAATGATATACTCACACCAGGATCTTGTATGCCAGAGTCAATAAACACTTCAGACAAGCCATTGAAGAGGAAAGAGCTCAGTTCTGAAAAGTCATTGAATAGCTTTGAGGGAAAAATGTCTTAGCCAGGGTTTTTATTGGTTTATATTTTCAATCAGCTGTACAGGATGAAGCCCCAATTGACAAAAAGTTGAGGCAGTTAACTGTCCCTTACAGTGGTAAGAATTTAGCCTCCTGCCTATCAGTTGGGCCTCTATAATTTTTCCCCCACTCATTTCACACTTATAACTCATTTATCCATATTGTCTAATGAAATCTAAAACATGGCTCCAGGCCTCTTAAGCTTTTCTTAGAACTAAGGTTTTCCTGAGGTAATAAAATATATTAAATATTAAATAAGTTTTAAAAGCTTTAAATTTTGCAAAGCCATGGCCTCCTGTTTAGTTTTGTCATTGTAAGCTTCTCAGCAAATCATGTCTAGTTAGGTACTAGAAAAGTGGAATGTGCATTTTCTGTCAAATTTTATTTTTCAGGTAAAATTGGTTTTCAAATCTGCTAATTGGTAAAAATATGTTACCTTCTCTCTCAAGTTACAGAAGCAGAAATTCAACTGGTCCTTAAGAAATGAAAGACCTTCAGTGAAGGTTCAATCATATCACACTTTGAGCAACTCTGGTCTCCTTAGGTCCATCATCTGTCCTCATGGCTCACAGGTATACAGGACAGTTATGTCCAGTACTAACCTACTGACTCACTGGAAGGGACCCTGATGCTGGGAAAGACTGAAGACGGAAGGAGAGGGCGACAGAGGATAGATGGCTGGATGGCATCACTGACTCAATGGGCATGAACTTGGGCAAACTCCAGGAGACAGTGAAGGACAGGGAAGCCTGGGGTGTTGCAGTCCGTGAGGTCGCAGAGTCAGATATGATTTGGCAACTGAACAACAACAACCCAGGGCAAAATGGTTCCTTCCCACCCAGTTGAAATACCCTTTCTATGGAAAGGTAAGAATCCCAGAAAGTCTGTGGGGCTGGCTTTTGGAATAAAGAAATGAGTAACATTTTCTCTAGATTCTTCCAGTGTGTTGTGGTTCAATTTATTAGATAAATGAGTTGTTTGAGGATTTTCATTTAAATTGACAAATTTCGCTCTAAGCATAAATTTCCATAGGGACACAGTCTTCATTCTTTACCAATTTCAGGTTGCCACTAAGGTCTAGAGGAACTAAAGGTGTTTTAGCCTCAGAGTGACATATGAGCTGCTTTCAAATATTTGTTGAGTGTTATGTGGAAGTAGTATTATACTTTTCATCCAAAGCCACATGGGCTAAACAAAATCTTAGTAATCATAGTTGTCCAGTAGACTGCTTTGGAGGCTGTGACCCAGCCCTACCCTAGAGATGTTCAGTAGACATATGGATGATCATTTGGCACGAAAGTCATGTGTTAGAGATTTCTTGGACTAGATGATATGAAAGTGCTCTCAAAACCTGAAAGTTCTAAGAATCTGTAATCAACATTAAAGAAAAATTATTTTTAAAAATTTTGGCATGAAATCTGAGGAAGGGCTGTTTGCTGGAGGCAAAATGTATGTCTGTGTTTTTATACTTTTAAATCTTAAAATTGTACATTATCTTATCTTTTTTTCAGATAGCTCACTGGAAATAAATATGAAAATAAATATGGAAATTTCCTAAGTGGCTGAACTAATGAGTTTGTAAATGAATTTAGAATTCTCTTCTAGACACAATTCCTTGGGTGATATAGGATCCTAAATTTATGTTTTTTACCTTTTTATTTTGTTAAAATCTATAAAAATTGATAGACTACTATAATGAACCCTGTGCACCCATCACCTAGCTGCAAGAATGATTAACTTATAAGTGCAGAATAATGGCCCCTGAAAGATGTCCATGTCCTGAAGAAGCCAGGAACTT
The DNA here is from genome assembly GCA_007570785.1 of Antilocapra americana. Lineage (NCBI taxonomy): Eukaryota > Metazoa > Chordata > Mammalia > Artiodactyla > Antilocapridae > Antilocapra > Antilocapra americana. The sequence goes on along the minus strand of ML661889.1, from coordinate 3,609,250 downwards.
GTGGATGTGTTAGGTTACATGGTAAGCAAAAATCATGGTAACAGAATTAAGATTCTCCAAAAGGGAACAGTCTAATCACCTGCATCTTTGTAAGTGCAAGAAGGAGGCAGAGGAGAGAGACCCAGATAGATAGCCAGTGAGAAGGTCCTGGCTGATGCTGCTGAATGGTGCTGGAGGAATGGGGTCTTGAGCCAAGAAATGTGGTTGAAAAGGCAAGGAAACAGATTCTCACCTAGAGCATTCTAATGATTTGGGGGCCTGTTGACACTTCGATTTTAGCCTAGTGAGACATCTTGTAGATTTCTTACCTACAGAAATGTAACATAATAAATTCGTGTTGTTTTCAGGTACTAAGTTTAAGGTAAAGTTTTTAGCAGCTATAGAAAACACATTTTTTAAAAAAGAGAGAAAGGCTGTCAAAATATGAAGGAAAAAAATCCTTAAGGACAATGTTAAAAATTTCTTTGTATTTTCAAGTAAAAAAAGTATTTAGAAACCTAGCAAAGAAAGACAGTGCTTTTATTTGTTGGCTTTGAATACAACAGGAATGGATATAAATCTGAGTATCTATAAAAGATATTTGAATATATGTACCGAAGTTAAATAAGTATTTAAATTGCTAATATTATTAGTTTTGTTTATCATTTAGATGATTTAAACCCATGGTGCCATTTTTGTTTAACTACTTATCTCCATTACATAAATTGCAAATTAGAAACTCTGGCTTACTTGAATATATGTTTTATAGTTACTGTTGATGGTTTTCCTTTATGTACTATTTATCCAATTACAACAAAAAGGCAGATATTAGAGAGATAAAAATGTATTATTTTATAGAAGCTAGTGAAACTGTTTATACTTCCTAGGATACAGTACTTTCAATAAAACCAACTAAAACCTCTGATCATTTTCTTCCAAATAATTTTCTAAATTACCATTTTTATTAATAGGTTCTTTCTTTCCTAAGCCTGATAAAATATTTGAGTCCAGAAACCAACCAACCAATCACTCAACCAACCAAATGACCTACTCTGCAAATATAAGTAAAAACAAAAAGCAAAACAAAGCATTTGAAGTTTATAAGCATTTTTGAAAAGTGATGCACATGGCTTGAATGAACTGTCATGTATCTGTTTTATTATCTTGGTAATGTTAAAACAAAGGGCAAAAGATAAATGTCTAGATTTACTGAGGTCATATATCCTAATGGATCATTTATTTCTTTTATGATTAAGTACCTTCCTCTTCAAAGATATTAGCCATATGATTCACAATCTGGAGTGAAGTTTTCACCAGGTGTAATTATTAGAGGCATATTTAACTGTATATTTGAAATGTATATAGATTATATTCCTTTTGGAAAGTTGCAGGAGATTTGCTATAATAGCATATATTTGTTTTGAAAGTATAAGTTAGAGACACCCACTAATAATTTTGAGCATATGGCACAGACTTTAACACACAGACATACAGATGCACACCAAACTCCAAAATCTTAGAAAATACATATACTGTTTAACATATCACTTAATATTTAATACATCGTCTCACTCTTCCTGGACACTATGAGAAACTGAAACATACAAAATTAAGGGTAGTCTCTAAAGCTGTTGTGGTGTGAAAACTTAGGCTCTGGTGCCCAATTATTTGGTCAAACACCAGTCTAGATATTGTTATGAAAATAGTTTTTAGGTATGATTAATGTTTACAATCAGAAGACTTTGAATAAAACAGATTATCCTCCTTAATCCAGGTGGGTCTCATCTAAATAGTTGAAGGCCTTAAGAGCAAAGATGAAAAAAGCAATTCTTTCTCAAGGTGCAGCATAGAAACACTGCCCAAGTTTCCCACCTGCTGACTTGTGTTGCAGATTTTGGGCTTAAGGCTGCAAACATCAATTCTTATTTGAGTTTCTACCCTGCTGGCCTGCCTTATTTCTTTTATGATTTTCTTATGCCTTATTGATTTTAGATTCTCTAGCCCCCTAAATTGTATAAGTCAGTTTCATAAACATCTCTGTCTTTCTGTCTCTATAAATAGGTTGGTGGGTAGGCAGGCAGGCAGGCAGGCAGACGAGAAAAATAAAGAAAGACCCATTGCCTATTGGATCTGTTCCCCTCAGGGGAACCCTACCTAAATAGCTATTACTGCCCAAACATTTTACAAATAAGACATTAACCTTAATTATGTCTAAATAAAAGTAATTCTGCATTCTCATTTTGTGCACCTTTCATTTGCTTTGTTTAAACTGATCCAAAATATTTTATTCCTTTTGTCTCAAATTGATAATGAAAATTATAAAAGCTCAAAGAATTTCTTTCTACCCAATATCCCTGTCCCATGAGTTTCTTTCTCCATTTCTACCCAGCTCCTCACCCCTTTTTTATCTAGTCCATGAATCATCCCTTACACATACTTCATTTTTCTAAAATACAAGATCATTGAAGAGCTTTACGAACTTTTTAACATAGCTTTTTTTTAAAAATTTCGGTTTAAATCTCTTTTCTGTGACTATCAGTAGTATGATCTGATTTTTAGGTATTCTCCCTGGTGGCTGTTTTCTATCAATTTATGTTTAGCCAACATAAATGTGTGCTGGGATAATAGCTGAAATAAGCTCAGAGACTCTGGATCTATTATCATAAGGCTGTCTTAAGAAGACTTGCTTTGTATACCTTAAAATAAGACCTTTTACTAGTGTTTAAGATAAAGCTGTGTCTTCATTTTATTCTTTAGATTCAGAGTAACTAATTCTGACCAAAACTCTCAAAAGAATTGGAAATGATCAGTTAATTAAAGCAATGCAGTGGTTAGGAAGACTGAGTTCCTTTTTAAGCTGATAAAATATTTCAAAATGCATACAGATATGAGACTTTTTCAAATAAGCATACAGAATTCAAAACTACAAGAAAATTAGTCCTCTGCTGTTGCATAAGAGGGATTTAGCCCCTGTGCAATTTATGACTCAGATTATCTTACTCAAAATGTTACCCAAATAAACCTTCCTTGAAATCGATGGTACTGGTATTCAAACATTTTTCCTTTATATGGAGTTAACTGTGTCCTCTATCATCTGACTGGTTCAACTAAAGTCATCTCTCTTAAAGACATCAACAGCTCAAGGAAAAAAAAAAAAAACGTTTTCTCTCCAGGCCAGGGGAGGACTTTTGCTTTGCACTTTAAAATGTTTGCTCTGTTCCAAGAAGATATTAGGATCAGTTGACTGACAACAGGAAAAATTTTCCTGGCAGAGAAGGAAGCCAGAGGAGATTCATATGCAGACAAAATTTTAACTATCAGGCTATTTGTATCCCCATGTCTACTCTAATATGCCAAGCTGGGATAAATCAAATGGACTCTGAAAATAGTAGATAAAAATGTGATTTCACAATAATTCTGGAGTTTTGCAGAATATACATCTTAAGCATCTTTTTTCCAAAGAGTTATTTATTACTGAGTAAAGAAAGCTATATAGCTATTCCAATATATGTACTACTCTTAAAAAAAAAAAAAAACCCTTGAAAACTATACATTTTTAAAAGTGGTACAAAGATACAACATTTTTGCTGAAGTGCTAGTGTGAGTTAAAAGAGATTATTGGACCCAGAAAGAGGTGCCTGAAATCTGTTTGAAATAAGGAGGAACCCAGGTCAGATGAAGTGTGCTTGGTGGTGATGTGTCCGTCTTCCAGATGGCCATCCCTCTTTGGAGTGGCTGGGGCTGAAGGGTCCTTCCTCAGGGTGTGGGGAATGTGTATACAACTTGTCTCTATTATGAGATCCTCAGGGTAATAATCTCTAAGTGGACTCCAGTATTCTTGCCTAGAGAATCCCATGGACAGAGGAACCTGGAGGGCCACAGCCCATAGGGTTGCAAAGAGTCAGGCACGACTCAAATGACTTAACACACATGCATTGGATCTTCTAAGCTAACCATCTCCCTTTGTTAGTGTGAGCCTTGGGCTTTTTTCTTACTATGGTATTTCAGAGGCAAAATGAAGGGTGTAAAGGAAAATTCAAATTGAAGGTACCCAAAGTTGATTATGGACCGCTAAACTTGTCTACATTCTACTTTATATAAACTCAGACTTAATGCATATCTAGTCTAAACACGAATCTTATCACAGCAATACGAGGAGAATGTGGTTAAGTCTCACTCTCATTCTTCCTTAAAGAAGGCTCATTTTGAGAACCATTGAAGAACTAATTTGACTTAAATTTGATATAAACTGGACCAGAAAACTAATTTAAAAGAAAAACCAACAGTGACAAAAACAAAACAATATAAAGAAAAAGCCCCAAACACTGATAACCCTAAGAGACTTAATGTAGTTGGAAATCACTTATGGTCTACAGGAGTCTATTTTAAAAGGTGTAAACTATTAAGAAAGACTGATCTCTGTTCTGTTAATGATAACTTTATGAAGTTGTTAATCTCCTAAAGATTTTTCAGGTTAGGAATTACCTTAGAGACCCTTAATTCTTCATTTTAATTTAAAATATTAATTTTTTTCTTATTTTGGGGGCCATTGCCCCAAAGCCTTAATTTCTATCACCTCCAGTAGATACATAGTATTTTGGGGGAGAGCTATCTTTTGTTAGACATCTTTTTCATCTTCCCTGAAGATTAGACTTTTCCTGTCTCCTTTCCTCTCAGAAATCCAACTCAAGTTATTTAAAGCCAGTGCCAATAAACAGAGATTTTTCATAATTGTTAGTCTGGAGCTAGTGTGCCATACTGATAAACCAAGGGCTTTAGCAATTGAGTTGCTGGCCTAGTTAGAACCTGACTAAATTTGTTAATATAAATAAAACAAAAGAACTGAAGAAAACTTTTTCATAATATCATTTTTAGTGAATTTTGATTTGTCCTTTTTATTTTCTTGGTAAGAGCTTTGAATTTTAAGGATTTCCAGGCAAAGATTTGCATTGAGATCTAAGTATAGGGAAATAATGCTAACTTTATGGTTAATTACATCTTAATTGCCTTTCTTCTTGAGGTTATTCATTAAAAGTATTATTCTGATATTTTTAACAATGCGTTTTTCTGCAATATAAAACACATATAAAGAATAAAGCCAAAATCATATAATCCCACCTTTGTATAAGGTCAACTTAACATTTGGTGAATTTTCTTTCAGCTTTTGTGTGCATGCTTGCATTGCCATGTAACCCATCCTAGAGCTCATAGCATGGAGGTTCTATGTTTTATATGTTTTACACTCACAGTGAGTTTTGTTTTTTGCTTTCCTCTATGTGTCAAACACACTGGCCTGTATTCAGGAAGACCAACAGGTGACATGACTCTGGATCAGAAAAGTTAGAAGGTGGACATGTTGCTTAGAAGTTGACTGGCCGATAGAAGACGACATGCGTGTTCTGGGGAGCCAGCCCTTACTGTGTTCTGGCAGCCCCTCTAAAGAGCCCAGAACAAGCTTCCTCAGAAACACATGTTCCCTCTTCCTGTCTGCTGATTACAAATCCTTTCGGTTTCTCAAAATTCTGCTATTTCTCTTTGCTACAACATAGTCCCAAACACAACGATCATTGTCTTTACCGGAACACACAGATGAAAATATTGTCAAGCTTGTATACAGTTACATAAAGCCTTTTTCTTAATGCTTCTCAAATTTCTTTAGTTTTCAAACATGAATAGGGCTAGAGCCACACCATGACTGCTTCTTTAGTTATAAAAATCCCCCTCTTGGTTGAGGAGGCTGCATAATAGCACAAGCTAGAGATCACACCCTCATCTACACTAACTCAGCAACTCAAGACCAAGCAGAAAGAATCACAGGCCAGACTGTACTCACTCCCTGCAAACCTGCTTCTGGCTCAGCTGGGTGTCCGGTGGACTGACTCATGTAATTACCCCATGGGAATCAGCCCCATGAAGATGGGACTGCCTTTAAATGCCATGGATGAATCCTTAAGCTCCATTATTTCTTTTAATAAAACATGGCTGCACTTGTTTAAAAAAGTAAATAAATAAAGTGACCTTAACCAGCAACTGAAGAACAATTTTATTTCTGCCTCTGTAAAGGATGGCTGGGGATATGTCTGTCTATATATTCACCTGTCTAGCAATGTACTTTTTTGAAGCACAAAATATTCTCCTAAATAGCTTTATTTTTAAAAATAAGGAATGATTTTTAAAAATAGCATAATGAAATATTTTAAATCTTCTTTGCAATAGTATTTGTGTAATATTTCATAGATGTGTACCCAAATTAAAAAAAAAAATCCTGACACACAGAGAAAGGCCAAAATGTATATAAAGGCTGATGAATGCAGTGGCTCATAGTTTTGTGTATGTGCATGTGTGTGCATCTTTTTACCATTCTCTGCCCTTTTATATCTTTTTCCCTTTTTCTTCCCCACTCTTTTCCTCTCTTTCTTAGAATAATCATGTTGATTTGCCATACCCCAGAAGTACCAACTAATGGTTCTACTGAAAGTGAACTTGAAAGACTTTACAATGTTTGTCATCACAGCATCTGTTGGCATTGCTTTGGTCTGCACGTTAGTGGTATACTGAACCTCTAAATTGGCTAGGTTCCTTTGTTTAAAATGGCATTCACTTAGTGAATGTATACCGTTACTTTATCATCCAACATGTCATCAAGAAGTTAATCAGACTGTTCTGCTGATCTAGCTTAATGTTAGTCTGTTCATAGATGTCTTGGGGGCTGCTGCTGCTAACTCTAGAAAAATTAGGGTGGGGATGATGCTCTTGACTACTTTTTTCCTGAAGGAAACACTGCTTCATAGATATGATATTTTATATATAATGTTATTGAATAAATTAAGCTTTAAAATTAAATGGAGTTGAATAGGGATTGTTATCAACTCAAGCAAACATTTATATGGCAAGAATTTGGTCTAGGTACTTCCCTGGCAGTAAGTGGTTAAGATTCTGCACTCCCAGTACAGGAGGCATGGGTTCCATACCTGGACAGGTAACTAAGATCCTGCATGCTGCAGGCTGTGTCCAAAATAAAAGAAAGAATTTGACCTAAATGTTGACATATATTAACCTATTTCTTCCTTTAATAATTATATGAATGTGTACAGCAAAATCCCTGTTTAATAGATGAGGAAACTGAGGAGGAGGAATGTTTGGATAAGTTCTGTAAGTCATGGAGCTCTTATGGAGCAGAGCTGACATTTCACACCAGGCAGTTTACTTCCAGGGACTCTTCTCTTAATCCCACTGCCATATTATCCCATATTATCAGCAAATATTTGATCATATTCTTAAAAATATATAGACTATTATACTATGCACAGTAATGTGAAAAAAGGTATTAGTTGTTGCTGTCCTTTGAGGTTTTCAATCTAGTTAGACAGGGCAAACAATATAAAACTATAAACAATACCAGGCAATAGAAGCTATGATAAAGGAATCATTCAGATGAGTTCTCTAAGATTTTGAAGATGGCCAGGTCACCAAAGACAGGAGACATTTTAAAGACTTCATATATTGGATTTTTGAGAGGTTTGGACCAAAGACAGATATATTTTATGCTCTATAAAGAAAGTTATTCAAAATATGAATAGCTTAAAAAATGCATCTAAAACTCACTAAGATGGATGAGTGAATACTTGATTAAACCCCAGTAGGTGAGTGAGAATTACTAGCATAAACAAAGGAATTTAAAACACCGTTATTGTGCCATTAATACAGAATTAGAGCGATTAGATAACTCTGAAGATTCTTATCTTGATGCCTTTAAAAGTGGAACATGCAATGCCTTGGGCTGCAAACAATTAGTGCTGCATGTCACAGAAGCTTGGGAGTGATGACTGTTTGACAGCCCTGAACAAAGAACCAGTGCTCAGGAGAACAGCAATCTAGAGTACTGACTTGATTTTATACTTCTTTTTGTTTAAAGCAACCAACATTTCAGTGATCTACAGTACTCTAGGGTTACATTTATCTACAGTTACTGTGATGCAATTGTTTCAGAAGAAATAATAGGTAAGTTAAATAACAAAACCAATGGCACTTCAGGATAAAGAAATATACAGGAACATTTAAATTGTTAGAAATCTTCTATATCTATTCCTGCCATCTCTTTTAAATTAACAGTAAGATTATTTTTCTTCCTTTACCTCACATGCTATAAGACTGTACTATAGTTTGCCACCCAATTTTATTATAATTTATTCAAGACATTTCATATTTTCAGTGAACATTATCAGTTTCTTAACATTAATGTCTTTGGTAGAACTCAATTTACAAGTACATTAAATATATCTCATTTTATCCTAATAATCTAGTATTATTATTTTCTCTCCAGTATTTCTACCAGCTATCCAGTTATTCCTTAGAAACTGGAAGTCATTCTTGATTCTTCTCCCTTCCCATGTCATATCTAATCAACATGTGATCTTGATTATCTCTCTTAAAAATCTTATAGTGTGTACAATCATAAAAGCTAATTATTTCTTTGAACCCAGAGGCGTACGTGGTCCTGCTGAGCCTAGAACCTGGGTTTTCCAGTTTCTGGTTCAGCCCTCCCTCTAATCTGCTATGATGCTTTTAGAGAGGGACTTTAATGCTAATCTGTCTCAACTTGTAACTGTGTAATAAAATATTATAAACACTAGCTCCTTGCAACACTATGAAAAAAGGCACAGAAATACTACCTAGTATTAGTGTATATAAAAGACTATTAATATTACCTATGACAGCAAGCTCTGAATTTATCACTCTTATGCTTTTACTGAAGAACTTTTTACTGAATGTTCACCATGCTTCCATCCTTTTCCTCCCATCCCAGAAGAAACCTTGGTCTTCCTTCTGCTCAAGTTAATCTCTCTACCTGTGTACTGTGTGGATCTTAACTTCTTTGCCTCTTCAGAAGACTTATTTCAGAAATAATACCCCATCTCTCCTGTATGGAACATTTCCCCCACCCCACTTGCTTTTCCCTTTCAGTTCAGTTCAGTTCAGTCGCTCAGTCATGTCCGACTCTTTGTGACCCCACGAACTGCAGCAAGCCAGGCCTCCCTATCCATCACCAACTCCCAGAGTCTACCCAAACCCATGTCCATTGAGTCGGTGATGCCATCCAGCCATCTCATCTTCTATCTTCCCCTTCTCCTCCTGCCCCTAATCCTTCGCAGAATCAGGGTCTTTTCCAATGAGTCACCTCTTCACATGAGGTGGCCAAAGTATTGGAGTTTCAGTTTCAACATTAGTCCTTCCAATGAACACCCAGGACTGATCTCCTTTAGGATGGACTGGTTGGCTCTCCTTGCAGTTCAAGGGACTCTCAAGAGTCTCCCTCAACACAATTCAAAAGCATAAATTCTTCAGCGCTCAGCCTTTTTCACTGTCCAACTCTCACATCCATACATGATTACTGGAAAAACCATAGCCTTGACTAGATGGACCTTTGTTGGCAAAGTAATGTCTCTGCTTTTCAATATGCTACCCAGGTTGGCCATAACTTTCCTTCCAAGGAGTAAGCATCTTTTGATTTCATGGCTGCAATCACCATCTGCAGTGATTTTGGAGCCCCCCCCCCAAAAAAAGTCTGACACTGTTTCCTCTGTTTTCCCATCTATTTGCCATGAAGTGATGACACCAGATGCCATGATCTTAGTTTTCTGAATGTTGAGCTTTAAGCCAACTTTTTCACTCTCCTCTTTCACTTTCAGCAAAAGGCTCTTTAGTTCCTCTTCCCTTTCTGCCATAAGGGTGGTGTCATCTGCATATCTGAGGTTATTGATATTTCTCCTGGCAATCTTGATTCTAGCTTGTGCTTCTTCCAGCTCAGCATTTCTCATGATGTGCTCTGCATATAAGTTAAATAAGCAGAGTGACAGTATACAGCCTTGACGTACTCCTTTTCCTATTTGGAACCCGTCTGTTGTTCCATGTCCAGTTCTAGTTGTTGCTTCCTGACCTGCATACAGGTTTCTCAAGAGACAGGTCAGATGGCCTGGTATTCCTGTCTCTTTCAAAATTTTCCACAGTTTATTGTGATCCACACAGTCAAAGGCTTTGGCATAGCCAATGAAGCAGAAGTAGATGTTTTTCTGGAACTCTTTTGCTTTTATGATAATCCAGTAGATGTTGGCAATTTGATCTTTGGTTCCCTGCCTTTTCTAACACCAGCTTAAACATCTGGAAGTTCACAGTTCATGTATTGCTGAAGCCTGGCTTGGAGAAGTTTGATCATTACTTTACTAGCGTGTGAGATGAGTGCAATTGTGCAGTAGTTTGAGCATTCTTTGGCATTGCCTTTCTTTGGGGTAGGAATGAAAATTGACCTTTTCCAATCCTGTGGCCATTATATTGAGTGCAGCACTTTCACAGCATCAGCTTTTAGGATTTGAAATAGCTCAACTGGAATTCCATCACTTCCACTAGCTTTGTTTGTAGTGATGCTTCCTAAGGCCCACTTGACTTCACATTCTAGGATGTCTGGCTCTAGGTGAATGATCACACCATCGTGATTATCTGAGTTGTGAAGATCTTTTTTGTACAGTTCTTCTGTGTATTCTTGCCACCTCATCTGAATATCTTCTGCTTCTGTTAGGTCCATACCATTTCTGTCCTTTATCAAGCCCATCTTTGCATGAAATGTTCCCTTGGTATCCCTAATTTTATTGAAGAGATCTCTAGTCTTTCCCATACTGTTGTTTTCCTCTATTTCTTTACATTGATTGCTAAGGAAGGCTTTCTTATCTCTCCTTGCTGTTCTTTGGAACTCTGCATGCAGATGGGAATATCTTTCCTTTTCTCCTTTGCTTTTTGCTACTTTTCTTTTCACAGCTGTTTGTAAGGCTTCCTCAGACAGCCATTTTGCTTTTTTGCATTTCTTTTTCTTGGGGTTGTTCTTAATCCCTGTCTCCTGTACAATGTCCCTTTCAGCCTTTTTCCCTTTCAGCCTATAAGTATCTTTAGGTGTCTTCCAACTTAAAAAATTGTGCAAAACAAACAAAACAAATAAAAATCCTTAATTAAGAAAATGGCCTTGCCGCCCTCCTCCTTTCTAATCGTTAAGTCTCTCATCTTTAGTTTGGAGAGGGCAATGGCAACCCACTCCAGTACTCTTGCCTGGAAAATCCCATGGACGGAGGAGCCTGGTAGGCTGCAGTCCATGGGGTCGCGAAGAGTCGAACTGACTGAGCGACTTCACTTTCACTTTCATGCATTGGAGAAGGAAATGGCAACCCACTCCAGTGTTCTTGTTTGGAGAATCTCAGGGACACCGGAGCCTGGTGGGCTGCCATCTATGGGGTCGCACAGAATCAGACATGACTGAGGTGACCTAGCAGCAGCAGCATCTTTAGTTGAGCTACTTCCAGAGCAGACCTTAGCATGGTCTTTCTTTATTGTCTGGGTACCACAGTCTCCTCAACCCACAGTAGCTTCTGCATTACCGTTGTCATGATTCCAATCACCTTTGTTTTGACAAAGCAAATGAATACTTTCCCACAACTTTTATAAAATTTGACACAGTGGGACCATTTGTTTATCTAACAGTTATTCAGTTCTTTCCAGACCAGGCATTGTTCTAGGTGCAATAGAGACACAATTTTGGGGGACAGTTTCTTGGTTTTCCTACTTCATTGGTGGTTTTTTTTTTTTTTTTAAAAAAAACATTTCCTCTGTGAGCTTCTCTTTTGTTTACCCTTTTAGTGTTGCTGTAACCCATAATAACTATTGGCTAAACATTACACACTCCTCCTGTTTGCCTCACATGACTAAATGTTTACATGTGCGGTGAAAAGAAGGATGCTTTACACCAGTCTAGTTTCAGGAAGGACTGAAGAACCAGCTGAGCTGGGTGCAGTCAACACACAGCTTCCAAAGACCAATTCTACAAAGTCAGCCTGAGCCCAACGACCTCACCCAAGATTGTGCTTTTTTTGTAGGACTGGAGCCAATGGCTGAGCAAGGGGGAATGTGAAGATCTGGCTGCTGTGGCCGAAGAGAGAGTTGCACAAGATGAACCTGGAAATCTTGACACACAAGAAAGCAGGGAAACTAAGACTGAAGTCAAGCTGAACAGACTTCCCCTTGCCAAAAATGAGATAATTTGAGTATCAATAAGAATAATAATGGCAATAGTTAAAATACCTTAAAACTTAATGAATTCATAGAAATACTGAAGGAGATCCACAAAACCTAATTCATTATCTTTGGGGAATACTGGAAACAAACTCATTATTGTAAAAGTTAGTAAATGGAGCATTTAACTTGCCTTTTCGCTATAAGCTAGACCTGGGTGTAACCAAGTGTTTGATGAAGGAAAATTTCTCCTTAGAGATGTAGTCCCTCTAATAATGAATAGAATTAATGATTAATAAATACTGCTGCTGCTAAGTCGCTTCAGTCGTGTCCGACTCTGTTCGACCCCATAGATGGCAGCCCACCAGGCTCCGCCGTCCCTGGGATTCTCCAGGCAAGAACACTGGAGTGGGTTGCCATTTCCTTCTCCAATGTATGAAAGTGAAAAGTGAAAGTGAAGTTGCTCAGTCATGTCTGACTCTGCAACCCCATGGACTGCAGCCTACCAGGCTCCTCTGTCCATGGGATTTTCCAGGCAAGAATACTGGAGTGGAGTGACGTCACCTTCTCCAGATTAATAAATGATGTAATTATAATATTGCTTGCTTACCCTTTAGGAAATAATGGAGCTAGGTAAATATTATACAAAACAAAATCTACAGAAATAAGCTCACTTATAAATACTACTGCAAAAATACAAAATATTAGCAAATAGAATCCAACAATTAATTACAGAATCATTTTTGTCTTTAGAGGATTTATGTCAGACATGCAAAAATGGTTCTATATTAGGAAGTAGGTTAATATTATTCATTATAACTCCAATGAGAAAATCATGATAATCTCCATAAGACACTCAAAAGGCACTTGACAAAATTAAACTGCTATTTTTTAAAAGCACCCAATACAAATGGAATCAAGATACTTTATTAACTTAATAAAATGCACTTATCTCAGCCCAAAGCCAGCATCTAGCTTAATAGAAAAATGCGGGAGATATTTCCTAAAGTCAGAGCAAGACAAGGTTATTGCCATCATACTACTCTTCAGTAGTTACCTGGGATATTAGGCAACATAATTGTATATGAGAAAGTGATTATGTAAGATTATAATAATATTATTAATATACTATGTTAAATTATTGACTTGTATAAGAGAAAAATATAACATTATATAGGAAACAGGTGTAAAAATTGTAAATAAGGTTGCAGAGCTGTACTATTTGCAGCTGATATGATTATATGCCTGGAATATCCAAGAAACTTGGCTAAAAAACCAGTACATACAATAAGATAGTTTAGGAAGATGCTTGATATTAAGTTGATATACTTTAAAAAAGGCTTCATGATACAAATATCCATTTAGAGGATAAAGTTGAAAAAAAACATTAAAATGGTATAAAAAGGTAAAATACTTAGAAATAAACACTACAAAAAATGTGAGAGACATATGAAGAAACAGTCCTTATAAACACAAAAGTACACTTGAAACAAATGTGAAGGCAAGTCATGTACTGAGGGAAGCTCAACAACACAAACAGGATAGTTTGCAAACTTAACAACATCCTCACCCTCTAAAAAAACACCGCCAGGTTTTGCTGTTCTTCCCTCTCCACCCAAACTTAACAAGCTAATTCTAATCATTTGGGAACTTATGGCAAGTGTAGCCAGAGGAAAATCACTGATGGGGAGATTATATCTATCAGATACTGAAGCAAACTACAAACTTTAAGAATTGTGTCCTTCTGGGAATTTAGTTACCTATGGGGATTTCATAGATGATCAAGGTGGCTTCTCACATCAGTGGTAGAGAAATGGGAGACATTAAGTGATAGTGAGGTTATATAGCAGCAGTATAGAGAAATATAAAGTTGTATACTTTACCCTGTTCATCAGAATGAAAGACCAAATGGATCAAATATTTAAATGTAAAATAAAATCAAACATTCTAGGAAAAAAACAAGTAGATTCTTTCATAGATTTGAAGTCTAAGGGGCCTTCTAAATATTACATTAATGATGTTAGAAGCTAATATTAATATTTCCATAGCATGTACTATTTAGAAAGTGAAAGTTGCTCAGTTGTGTCCCATTCTTTGGGACCCCATGGACTATACAGTCCATGGAATTCTCCAGGCCAGAATGCTGCAGTGGGGAGCCTTTCCCTTCTCCAGGGGATCTTCACAACCCCAGAATCAAACCCAGGTCTCCCGTATTGCAGGCAGATTCTTTACCAGCTGAGCCACAAGGGAAGCCCAAGAATACTGGAATAGATAGCCTGTCCCTTCTCCAAGGGATCGTCACGACCCAGGAATTGAACCGGAGTCTTCTGCATTTCAGGTGGATTCTTTACCAACTGAGCTATCAGGGAAGAGCTTTACTTATTTAATCCTTATAACAACCATTTGAAATAGGTACTCTTATCACTTCTATGTGAATGTAAACATAGGACAAGGCAGAACACATTATATGTTCCTTGAGAGAGATACAACATATTTTAGAGATTTGAAAGAGGAAGAGCTATCAGGTTGGGGAAATAAAATTGATTTTATGGACACAACAGAATCTGAGCTAAGTTCAGAAAGATGGTGTAAGGTGATCAGTAAAACAGTGAAAATAGTGTACAAATCCTAATTCAATCAACATGGGGTATTCCAGGAATAACTGCCAGTTCAAGATAGAGGCATAGGAAGATCCCAAACTGACCTCCTCCCCATGGACACAGTGAGTCTACAATTACATACAGAACAATTCCTCTTTAAAAAACAATTCCTCTTTAAAAAAAAAAATAAAAACCTAAAGCGTGGCTGAGTGATGACTACACATTGAGCCAATGGGAAGAAAAACATATCAGTGTGTGTAAGATAGGCTGGGACAAAAACTTGCCATAAACCCCACACCTAGTGTGGTGCCCCACAACTGGGAGGGAACTTAAAACTCAGAGCTTATCCTTGAGGAGCACAGCATTCAAGCCCCTCATCAGGCATCTTAACTTCTAGGACATACAGTTGAAGAGCTCCCCAAATATCTAACTCTGAGAATCATCAGGGCTTGCCTCTCAAGACTCATGAGACTGCAGTGATCTGAGAAATGGCTCTTCAAAGGCTCACATACTCATTCACCCCATGGCTCAGCTCAGAGGCAGCCAACAGCATCCAGATTTATACTAGAGACTCTCCTGCTGATATTAAAGAATTAGCCTGAGGAGCAGGCATCTCATCTAACACATGCATCTCTGAGCCTGATGGAACACTCTCTGGGGACAGAGCCTGGTGAGTGCCATCTCAGTGTACACTCCCCCTTTGCCTTTCTCCAGAGCACCAGTACCTCCTGGAAGAGAAATTTTCCACATAGCTGATGCCCCAACTTTTGTGGCTGCCACCTAGGGTACACTTCTTGATCACTTGACTGTGGTGGCCAGGGAATTGGCTGTATTGGGCCCAAGGCACAGTGATAATCAGAGTCACCCAGAAAGGAATTCATATCCCTATCGATACCCTAATTTTATGCCTGCTGCCAGGGGACCCGTCTATATCACCTGGCTCTGGTGGCCAGTGGGGCTTTCAACTGGGACCAATGGGACTGTAACCAAAGGAGAACATGTTCTTGAAGGGCTAACGCTTCCAGGGCACAGCAAGAGGCAACACAGCTAAAAGCCTCATCTTTCTGTGAAGGAGGCCTATTAACTAATCGTGACTGTGGCTGAGGGGCAGGCTTCTAACTAAACTTGCATCTTGAGGCACACAGCAAGCCTTTTCAGAGACCTCAGAGGACAGTTCCATCTTAATGTTCATCCTCTGCCATGCTCTTGAGTGCTAGTGTCTCTTGGAGGAGAGCTTTTCATTTGTCTGGTGCCTTGGCCTTTATGTCTGGTGCCCATGTTGATTATGCTGCTGCCCAACGGACACCCTTTGATTGCCTGGCTTTGGTGACTAAAGAGGCTTTCCTTCCAGGGTCGCTTTGGACTATGGCAGTTTGACGGAAAGTTTTTGGCTATCACCACAAGGGCACTGCATAGACAGCAGACTGCGGGATAATCCTCAGTCTTTCTGTGGAGGCCCCTTTGCTGACCTTGGAGCTTCATCCTGAGGGGGAGGCTTGAGATTTAGCACCTATTCAGTGACCTAAAGACCTGCTTGCAAGGAATGAGGCTTGTGGATATCATCTTGTTGCTCCCCAAGAGCAGTACCATCTTGCCTCTCCCTCTTTCTTTCTCCAGCTCACCGGTGTCATCCAGAAAAGAGCTTCTACATTTGTTTGAAGACCTAATTAATGTGACTACTGACCAATGGACACCTCCAGATTGCCTATCTCTGGTGGCCAGTGGGACTTAGAAAACTTGCAATCCTACAGGTCTGTATATATTTGCAAACCATTAAAATCTGATGTCAAAGGGTCTGGCTTCTACTCAGCCTGAATATAGGTGCTGAGATCCTCCCCTTTGGGCACAGACAGGTACTGGGACATCCTCAATTGCTGGGAGTTGCTGAACATGTACTAGGCTGCTTGGACAAACACAAAGGTTTGAGAAACAATCAAGACCTGAGGCAGGGCTGAATGTCAAGCTTCATCTGCTATACAAGATCATTCCTTAAAGACAGGGAGAAGTGGTTGTTTC
This sequence comes from Antilocapra americana, assembly GCA_007570785.1. Classification (NCBI taxonomy): domain Eukaryota; kingdom Metazoa; phylum Chordata; class Mammalia; order Artiodactyla; family Antilocapridae; genus Antilocapra; species Antilocapra americana. The sequence continues at coordinate 3,592,604 of ML661889.1, read as the reverse complement.
AGCTACTATAGGGATATCAACACAGAGTCAAGCAAAATTAAGGAGCAGAGGAATAGGCTCCAAACAAAAGAACAACCAAAGAAAAAACTTTAATGAAGTGGAGATAATTAATTTACCTGATGAAAAATTCAGTGAAAAGGTCATAAAGATGCTCACTGAACTAGGGAGAAGAATGGATGGACACAGGGAGAACTTCAAAGAGATGGAAATATTGGGTTGGCTGAAAAGTTTATTTGGTTTTAAGTGGAAATAAAAGACAATCATTTTCACCAAGAACTTTATTGACCAACGTATTCACTAACTGGACAAACTTTTGGCCAAACCAGTATAAGAAAGTATCAAGTATACGTCACAGAGCTGAAGAATACAAACTAAAAAAATATACTACATGGGTTCAACAGCAGATGAGATGAAGCAGAGGAACAATCAATCAACTCAAAGACAAGGCAATGGAACTCACCCAATCAGAGCAGCAAAAAGAAAAAAAGAATGAAAAAAAAATGGAGATAACCTTGAGGGATTTATGGGACAACATCAAATGGTTTCTTTTTCACATCATAGGGCTCCTAGGAGAAGACAGAGAGAAATGGGCAGAAATTTTATTTGAAGAAGTAATGGCTGAAAACTCCCTGAGAAAGGAAACTGATATCTAGAAGCACAGAGGGTGCAAATAAGAGGAACCAAAAGAGACCCATGCCAAGGGACATTATAATGAGAATGTCAAAATTTAAAGAATGGGTGAGAATCTTAAAAGCAGCAAGAGAAAAACAATTTGTTACATACAAGAGAACCCCCACATAAGTATATTAGCAGACTATTTTTCAGTGGACACTTGCAGGCCAGAAAGGAGTAGCATGATATATCCAAATTGCTTAAAGGATAACCTGGCAAAGTTATTATGAGAAATGAAGGAGAGAAAGTTTTCTAGACAAGCAAAAGTTATCTGAGTTTATACCCACTAAATTAGCATTACAAGAAACATTATAAAGGGACTTCTTTAAGCTGAAAATAAATAGCAGTGATTAGTAACAAGAACACAATAGTAAACTTCACTGGAAAGGTAAGCATATAGTAAAGGTAGTGTATTAATCACTCATAAAGGTATTATAAATGTTAAGAGACAAAAATAGTAAAAATAACTATGACTACAACAATTAGTTAAGGGACACACAAGATAAAAAGATGTAAAATGGGACATTAAAAACATAGGAATAATGTTGAGCTTGACAATGGTGTCAAGCTTCAGTTGTCATCAATTTAAAACAGACTCATATATAGAAGTTGTTATATGTAAGTCTCTTGGTAATCACAAAGCAAAGACTCATAGAAGATACACAAAAAATAAAGAGAAAGGAATATAGGTATACCACCAGAGAAAGTCAAACCACAAAAGACAAACAAAAAAGAAATAGAGAGGAACTATAAAATAACAGTCAGAAACAGTAATATGGCAATAAGCAATACATATCAATGATTACTTTAGATGCAAATGGGATAAATTCTCCAATCAAAAGACAGAGTGGCTGAATAACCCATCTATATGCTGCCTACTACACATACAGCATATTCACTTTAGAAGTAAGGACACAAACAGAAAGTGGAGGGATGGAAAAAGATATTTCATGCAAAGAGAAACCAAAAAAGCTAATACTTATATCAAACAAAATAGATTTTAAAACAAAGACTGTAATAAAAGACAAATAAGGATATTACATAAAGATTATGGGCTTCGCTGGTGGCTCAGAAGGTAAAGAGTTCACCTGCAATTCAAGAGACCCATGCTTGATCCCTGCATCTCAAAGATTCGGCAGAGGAGGGAATGGCTACCCACTCCAATATTCTTGCCTGGAGAATTTCATGGACAGAGGAGCCTGGTGGGCTACAGACCATGGAATCACAGTTAGACATGACTGAGAGACTAACACTAACATTAAAGGGGTAAATCCAGCAAGAAGTTTTACTTGTAAATATTTATGATGTTCAAGCTGGTTTTAGAAAAGGCAGAGGAACCAGAGATCAAATTGCCAACATCCGATGGATCATTGAAAAAGCAAGAGAGTTCCATAAAAACATCTATTTCTGCTTTAATGACTATGCCAAAGCCTTTGACTGTGTGGATCACAATAAACTGTGGAAAATTCTGAAAGAGATGGGAATACCAGACCACCTGACCTGTCTCTTGAGAAACCTGTATGCAGGTCAGGAGGCAACAGTTAGAACTGGACACAGAACAATAGACTGGTTCCAAATAGGAAAAGGAGTACGTCAAGGCTGTATATTGTCACCCTGCTTATTTCACTTATATGCAGAGTACATCATGAGAAATGCTGAGCTGGATGAAGCACAAGCTGGAATCAAGACTGTCAGGAGAAATATCAATAACCTCAGATATACAGATGACACCACCCTTATCCAGAAAGTGAAGAGGAACTATAAAGCCTCTTGATAAAAGTGAAGGAGGAGAGTGGAAAAGCTGGCTTAAAGCTCAACATTCAGAAGACTAAGATCATGGCATCTGGTCCCATCACTTCATGGCAAATAGATGGGGTAACAGTGAAAACAGTTCAGACTTCAATTTTGGGGGCTCCAAAATCACTGTAGATGGTGATTTCAGCCATGAAATCAAAAGATGTTGAAAAAACCCTGATGCTGGGAGGAACTGGGGGCAGGAGGAGAAGGGGACGACAGAGGATGAGATGGTTGGATGGCATCACCTACTCGATGGACATGAGTTTGGGTAAATTCTGGGAGCTGGTGATGGACAGGGAGGCCTGGTGTGCTGCGATTCATGGGGTTGCAAAGAGTCGGAAATGACTGAGTGACTTAACTGAACTGATGTAGTCAACAGAGGTGCACCTAAATATAGAGAGCAAATTTTACCAGCCCTAAAGGGATAAATAGCAGTACAGTAATAGTAGAGACTTTAATAACCTACTTACATCAATGTAAGTTGATCATTCTGTGACAGAAAATCAATAAGGGAACATGGGCCTTAATCTATACATTAGTCCAGACGAACTTTACAGATATTTACTAAGCATTCCTTTCAAAAGCAGCAGAGTAGGCTTTCTTCTGAAGTGCACATGAAACATTTTCAAAAGTAGGTCATATGTTAGGCCACAGAACAAATCATAACAAATTTAAGAGCACTGAAATCATATTAAGGATCTTTTATGACTACAATATTATGAAATTTGAAATTATAGGCAAAAAAAGCTGGAAAACTCACAAATACGTAGAGAGTAAATATCATGCCTCTGAATGCCAATGTGTCAAAGATGAAATCAAAAGAGAAATTTGAGACAAAAATAGAAATGCAATATACCAAAATATATGGGACACAGCAAAAGTAGTTCTTAAGAGGGAAGTTCTTAAGTGATGTATGCCTACCTCAAGAAACAAGAAAAGCTTCAAATAAGCAACCTAATTTTATACCTCAAGGAACTAGAAAAGAAGAAAATCAAAGCCCAAAGTTAGAAGAAAGTGAAATAAAGATTAGAGAAGACATAAGTGAAATAGAGACTAAAAAGATAATAGAAAAGATCAATGAAACTAAGAGCTAGTTCTTTGAAAAAATAAACAAATTTGTAACTTGTAGCTAGAGTTACCAAGAGAGAGGACACAAATAAATGAAATCAGAAATGAAAGAAGAGACGCTATATTACTGAAATACAAAAGGTCATAAGAGACTACTATGAATACTTAGAAAAATACAATTCAAGACTGAATCATGATGCAATAGAAAATCTAAACAAACAAATTATTAACAAGAAAATTAGGAAAAAAAATTCTCATAAACAAGTCTAGAACCAGATGCTTTCACTGGTAAATTCTACCGAACATTGAAAAGTGAATACCAATCTTCTCAAACTCTTTCAAAAAACAGAAAATGAGAGAAGTCTTACAAACTTGTTTTATAAGGCCAGAATTTCCCTGGTTACCAAAAGCAGCCAAGGATGCCACATGGAAAAAAGTTACAAGCCAATACCCCTGATGAATGCAGATACAAAAAACCTCAACAAAATATTAAGGAAACTGAATTCAATAATAAGCATTAAAAAAAGTACCATAAACCAAAATCAAGTGGGATTTACTCCAGGGATGCAAGGATGGTTCATCATACACAAATCAGTCAATGTAACACACCACACTGACAAAATGAAAGATAAAAAACATACAATCACCTCAATAGATGTATAAAAACCTTTTGACAAAATTAAATACCCATTTATAAAAAAAATACCAACAAAGAAATGTATAGAGGGAATGTATTTCAATATAATAAAGGCCATCTATGACAAAGTCACAAGCTAACATCATACTTAATGGTGAAAAGGTAAAAGCTTTTACTCTAAGATCAGAAACAAGAGACAGGTGCGTATTCTCACCATTCTTTTCAACATAGTACTGGAAATCCTAACTAGAGCACCCAGGCAAGAGTAAGAAATAAAAGGCATCCAAATTGAAAAGAGAAAAAAAATCTGTCAATCCTTGCTTATGACATATTATATATATGGAAAACCCTAAAGACCATCAAAAACTGTTAGAATAAATAAATTCAGTAAAGTTACAGGATACAAAATATCAATACACAAAAATTTGTTGTGTTTGTATACACTAATAATGAACTATGTGAAAAACAAATTCAGGAAAAATCCCATTTACAATTGTACCAAAAATATTATAGATAAACTTAACCAAGAGGGTAAGATACCTGTACACTGAAAACTACATGAATAATGAAAGTTATTGAAGACCACACAAATAAATGGAAAGATATCCCTTGCTCGTGGATTGGAATAACTTATATTGCTAAAATGGCCATTCCAGAAAAATAAGTCTAGAAAATTTGTATGGAACCATAAAATACCCCAAATAACCAAAGCAATATTGAGATAGATGAATAAAGGAAAAGGCATCATATGCCCTAATTTCAAGCTGTATTTCAAAACTATAGTAATTAAAACAGTATGGTATCAGCATAAAAACATAGATCAGTGGAACACAATAGAGATTCCAGAAGTAAATCCACAAGAAAGTGATCAGTTTATCACAAAGGAGGCAAGAATATACAAGGGAAAGGACAATCTCTTCAATTAATAATGCTGGGAAAATTGGACATCCACATCAAAAAATGAAACTGGACCACCATCTTATACCATACACAAAATTAACTAAAATACATTAAAACCTGGCTTCCTCTCTGAGCCCTGGAAGGGCTGAGCCAGAGATCAAGCCCTGAGGAGTGGGAGCACTGACTCCAAGACCCTAGACAATCAGAGAACTAACCCTAGGGAGTAGCAAATAGTTAGAACTCACACAAAGGAAACCACTTGAATACAAGACCCAGCATCACCCAACCACCAGTAGTACCCTGAGCAGGATGCCTAATCTAAACAACAAACAAAACAAAAATACAGACCCAATCATCAGCAGACAAGATTACCACCTCACTCAGCCTTGCTCATCAGGGAAAAACAAACAAACAAAAACAGCACAAATCTCACCCTATATGAAGCTTGCCCAAACCACTGGACAAACCTTAGGAGGGCAGAAACCAAAAGGAAGATAGAATTCAATCTTAAAGCCTGGGTAAATGAGACCTCAAACACAATGGTAATGATAACCCTGTATGTGAGACAGCAAAAGAGACGCAGATGTATAGAACAGTCTTTTGGACTCTATGGGAGAGGGCAAGGGTGTGATGATATGGGAGAACGACATTGAAACATGTAAATTATCATACGTGAAATCAATCGCCAGCTCAGGTTTGATGCTTGATACAGGGTGCTCAGGGCTGGTACACCGGGATGACCCAGAGAGGTGGAATTGGGAGGGAGGTGGGAGGCGGGTTCTGGAGGGGGAACACATGTATACCCATGGCAGATTCATGTCAATGTATGGCAGAACCAACATGATAATGTAAAGAAAATAAATAAATAAATAAATAAAATAAAATAAAATACAAAAATAATGAAAAGGCAGAGAAATACTACACAAATGAAGGCACAAACTAAAAATACAGAAGTCCAAATAAATAAAAAAGAAATAGGTAAGCTATTTAAAAAAGAATTCAGAATGATGATAGTAAAGATGATCAAAAACGTTGAAAACAAAATGGATAAAATGTAAGAATCAATCAACAAAGACCTAGAAGAATTAAAGAATCAACATGCAGAGACAAACAATTACTGAAATTAAAAATAATCCAGAAGGAATTAATACCAGAATATCTGAAGCAGAAGAACGAATCAGTGAGCTGGAAGATAAAATTGTAGTAATAACTTCTGAAGAGCAGAATAAAGTAAAAAGAATAAAAAGAACTGAGGATAGTCTCAGAAATCTGGGATAATATCAAATGCACCAACATTCAAATTATAGGGGTCCCAGAAGAAGAAAAGCAAAAGAAATGGTATGAGAAAATTTTTGAAGAGATTATACTTGAAAATTTCTGCAACATGGAAAAGGAACTAGTCAATTAAGTCCAAGAGGCACAGAGTCCCATACAGGATAAATCCAAGGAGAAACATGCCAAGACATATACTAATCAAACTAACAAACACTAAACACAAAGAAAGAATATCAAAAGCAGCAAGGGAGAAGCAACAAGTAACATACAAGGGAAACTCCATATGCTTAACAGCTGATCTTTCAGCAGAAATTCTGTAGGCCAGAAGAGAATGGTAGGATATATTTAAATTACTGAAAGGGAAAAATCTATAACCAAGATTACAGTGTCCAGCAAGGATCTCATTCAAAATTGATGGAGAAATCAAAAGCTTTTCAGACAAGCAAAAGTTAAGAGAATTCAGTATTACCAAACCAGCTTTACAACAAATGTTAAAGGGACTTATGTAGTCAAGAAATACAAGGGAAGAAAAAAGATCTACAAAATCAGCCCCAAACAATGAAGAAAATGGCAGTAAGAACATATATATCAAAATCACTTTAAATGTAAATGGATTAAAATACTCCAACCAAAAGACACAGACTGGCTGAATGGATACAAAAACAAGATCCATATATATGCTGCCCACAAAAAAAACCCCACTTTTGACCTAAAGACACATTATAGACTGAAAGTGAGAGGATGGAAAAATATATTCCATGCAAACAGGAAGCAAAAGAAAGCTGGAGTAGCAATCCTCATATCAGACAAAATAGACCTTAAAATAAAGAATATATCAAGAGATAAGGAAGGACACTACATAATGATGAAGGGATCAATCCAAGAGGAAGACAAAACAATTGTAAATATATATGCACCCAATATAGGAGCACCTCAATACATAAGACAAACACTAACAGACATAAAAGGAGAAATTCACAGTAACATAATAATAGTAGGAAACTTTAACACCTCACTCACACCAATGGACAGATCATCAAAAGAGGAAATTATTAAGGAAATACAAGTCTTAAATTATACATTAGATGAGATGGATCTCATTGATATCTTTAGGACATTCCATCCAAATACAGAAGAATACACCTTCTTCTCAAGTGCACATTGGAACATTCTCCAGTATAGACCACATTTTGGGTCACAAATCAAACCTCAGTAAATTTAAGAAAATTGAAATCATATCAAGCATCTTCTCCAACCACAACACTATGAGACTAGATATCAATCACAAGAAAAAAACTGTAAGAAACACAAACACATGGAAATTAAACAATACATTTCTAAATAACCTACAGGTTACTGAAGAAATCAAAAGGGAAATAAAAAAAAATTCTAGAAACAAATGACAATGAAAACACAACAACTCAAAACCTATGGGATGTAGCAAAAGCTGTCCTAAGGGGGACGTTTATAGCAATACAATCCTACCTCAAGAAACAAGAAAAACATCAAGTAGACAACTTAACTTTACACCTAAAACTATGGAAAAAGAAAACAAAAAACTCCAAAATTAGAAGAAAGAAAGAAATCATAAAGATCCAAGCAGAAATACATGAAAAAGAAATGAAAGAAACAATAGTAAAGATTAATAAAACTAAAAGCTGGTTCTTTGAGATAAGCAAAATTGAGAAACCTTTAGCCAGACTCATCAAGAAGAAAAGAGAAAATAATCAAATCAACAAAATTAGAAATGAAAAAGGAGAGGTTACAACAGACAATGGAGAAATACAAAAGATTATTAGAGACTATTATGAATAACTACATGGCAATAAAATGGATAACCTGGAAGAAATGGACAGATTCTTAGAAAAGTTCAATCTTCCAAGACTGAACCAAGAAGAATAGAAATCATGAACAACCCAATTACAAGCACTGAAATTGGAACTGTGATAAAAAATCTTCCCCAAAACAAAAGCCCAGGACCAGATGGCTCCACAGGAGAATTCTATCAAACATTTAGAGAAGAGCTAATGTGCCAGGGTCCAGCCCTAGTGGGTCCGGGGGTCTTGAGGGATGAGTGGCTTCAATGTGTGGATGGAGCAGTCTCTCTCTTTATTGTTGTTGGATTACAGTTTTTATACCCAAGAAACATAGGCATCACATGTTATTCTATACAATCTTGTTTTCTGCCTATCATCAACAACTTTAAACTTAAGCTCATTTTCCTTGCAAAAGTCGGATTTCTGCATAATTAGATTTAACATTAGTATGTTTACCATTTGAATGTCTCCAGCATACTTCCGATAAGTACATCAATCTAAGTAGAAAGGTTACATTTCTCTTATTAGGTGCAACTATGTAGAAGCTAGAGAGAAGGGCTTAAGCTTGAAACTGTTTTATTCTATTAACCTATTTCGGTTCTTAAAAGGAAAGAGAAAAGAGGACAAAGAGACAGTTTAGCAGCACTGCTTTAACAATAAAACCCTATTAACCTTATAACTACTAAAATGAATTCCTATGTCTACATTATCCTAAAGCAATCAATGTCTCCAACTATGCTGGCCACAGTTATGAGCATTCCTGAGTCCCATTCCAGCCTGGTTTTTTTAAGGAAGGGAGCCTCCTCCGTGGAGTGGTCAGGAGAGTGGGATGTGGAAAGGTGACCCAAGTACGAGCCCTTCTGGTGGTGGCCTTGCCATGATCCCCAGAGAACTCTTGGTAAACTCCCCAGTAAGGAGTAGGAGGTGTAGTAATCTATTTAAATGTCCCTTATTCCTCCTTTGTCCTCAGGAAAGGGAATCTGCCTTCCCCAGTCCCCTGGGGAAAATAAGTTCTGAGGGAATTATCTCAGGATGAATTTTTTCTAACTGGGACTGACCTGCTGAGATGAGCTAAAATATAAACAGATGAGCATAAACAGAACTTGCCAAGAAAAATACCAGGAGGGGGCCTTGCCTTGGGATGCCCCAAAGGAAAATCCGCTTTGCAGTTTCCTTCTCAGTCATGACCTTGTTATCCGAGGGAGGGGGCATCCTGACAGCTCCCGGCACCAATGCCTATCCTTCTAAAGACCTTTCAAAAAATTGCAGAGGAAGGAACACTTTCAAATTCATTCCCTGAGGCCACCATCACCCTGACACCAAAACCAGACAAAAACAACACAGAAAAGAAAACTACATGCCGATAACACTGATGAACATAGATGCAAAAATCTTCAACAAAATTTTAGCAAACAGAATTCAGCAACACATCAAAAAGCTCATACACCACGATCAAGTTGGGTTTATTCCAGGGATGCAAGGATTCTTCAATACATGCAAATCAATCAATGTGATACACCATATTAACAAATTGAAAGACAAAAACCATATGATAATCTCAGCAGATGCAGAAAAGGCCTTTGACAAAATTCAGCACCCATTTATGAGTAAAACTCTTCAAAAAATCGGCATAGAAGGAACCTACCTCAACATAGTAAAGACCATATATGATAAGCATACAGCAAGCATCATTCTTAACGGCAAAAAGCTGAAAGCATTCCCCCTAAGATCAGGAACAAGACAAGGGTGGCCACTTTTGCCACTATTACTCAACATAGTTCTGGAATAATAGCTACAGCAGTCAGAGAAGAAAAAGAAATCAAAGGAATCCAGATCGGAAAAGAAGAAGTAAAGCTCTCACTGTTTGCAGATGACATGATACTGTAGATAGGAAACTCTAAAGATGGTATCAGAAAATTACTAGAGCTAATCAGTGAATTTAGCAAAGTTTCAGGATACAAAGTCAATACACAGAAATCACTTGCATTTCTATATACTAACAATGAAAAATCAGAAAGAAAAATTAAGGAATCAATTCCATTCACCATTGCAATGAAAAGAATTAAATAGGAATAAACTTACCCAAGGAAACAAAAGAACCTTACACAGAAAATTACAAGATACTAATGAAAGAAACCAAAGACGACATAAACAGATGGAGAGATATTACACACTCCTGGGTAGGAAGAATCAATATCGTGAAAATGACTATACTACCAAATGCAGTCTACAGATTTAATGCAATCCCTATCAAATTACCAGTGACATCTTTCACAGAGCTAGAACAAAAAATTTCTCAATTCATATAGAAACACAAAAGACCCTGAATAGCCAAAGCAGCCTTGAGAAAGAAGAATGGAGCTGGAGGACTTCAGGTTATACTACAAAGCTACAGTCATCAAGACAGTATGGTACTGGCACAAAAACAGGAATAGAGACCAATGGAACAAGATAGAAAGCCCAGAAATAAACCCATGCACCTATGGGTAACTTATTTTTGACCAAGGAGGCAAGAATATACAATGGGGGCAAAGACAGCCTCTTCAATACATGGTACTGGGAAAACTGGAATGCTACATGTAAAAGAATGAAATTAGAACATTTTCTAACACCATGCACAAAGATAAACTCAAAATGGATTAAAGAACTAAATGTAAGACCAGAAACTATAAAACTCTTAGAGGAAACAGGCAGAGCACTTGATGACATAAATCAAAGCAAGATCCTCTATGGCCCACCTCCTAGAGTAATGGAAATAAACACAAAAGTAAACAATTGGGACCTGATTAAACTTAAAAGCTTTTGTACAGCAAAGGAAATTATAAGCAAGATGAAAAGTCAGCCCTCAGAATGGGAGAAAATAATAGCAAATGAAACAACTGACAAAGGATTAATTTCCAAAGTAACAAGCAGCTCATATAACTCAATACCAGAAAAACAAACAACACAATCAAAAAGTGGGAAAAAGATCTAAACAGACATTTCTCCAAAGAAGACATTCAGATGGCTAACAAACACATGAAAAGATGCTCAATGTCACTCATTATTAGAGAAATGCAAATCAAAACCACAATGAGACATCACCTCACACCAGTCAGAATGGCCAACATCAAAAAGTCTACAAACAATAAATGCTGGAGAGGGTGTGGAGAAAAGGGAAGGTTCTTGCATTGTTGGTGGGAATGTAAGTTGATACAGCCAGTATGGAAGACATGATAGCTGATGGTGAACAATGTCAGATCTGTGATCTCCGAAGATGATTTAGCTTTGGGACCAGGGATCACGCTTGCTCACTCAAGAGCTTTTGTGTAGCAGAGTTTTATTAAAGTAAGAAAAGGGACAGAGAAAGTGTCTGACAAAGACATCAGAAGGGGGAAATGAGAAAATCAATTCCTAGGCAGGTTGATAAATCTGGGGGTCCCTGAGGAGAGAGGGGTCTGGAATTGTCAGGGAGGAGGAAAGGACAAACATTTTTTTTTTTTCCCCTCTACATTCCTTAGTGTTAGTCACATAACTTGTTTTTTCTTTAAGCCAGGAACTGATGATTGCACAGCAAAACTCAGTTTAAACTCTGTACTAAGGATTATATAACAACAATGTATCCTGCTTGAGGACAGTTTCTCCTTCCTGAAAACCTTATGGCTTATTCTGTTATTTTGAAATGTAAATTATGGGTGTGGGTCTAGTAAGATCTTTACAACCTTGAGACATTCTTTTGATTTACTGCAATAACTAATTAAAAAAGTATATAAGTCCCTTGCTAACACTGGCAAGGTAGGCACTCTCCACCCCTCTTCTGATGTCTAGGTCAGAAGCTTTCTTAATCCCTTTTCTTACTTTTATAAAACTCTGCTACACAAAAGCTCTTGAGTGAGCAAGCCTGGTCCCTGGTCCCAAAGCTAAATCTTCTTTGGAAATCATGAACCCGACATCGTTCACCGTTAGCTATCAGATGGTACGGAGACTCCTTAAAAAACTAGGAAAAAAAAAAACCCCACCATATGACTCAGCAATCCCACTCCTAGGCACATACCCTGAGGAAACCAAAACTGAAAGAGACATAAGTATCCCATTGTTCACTGAAGCACTGTTTACAATAACTAGATCATGGAAGCAACCTAGATGTCCACTGACAGATGAATGGATAAAGTTGTGGTACATATACATAATGGAATATTACTCAGCCATAAAAGCAAACACATCTGAGTCAGTTCTGATGAGGTGGATGAAACTAGAACCCATTATACAGAGTGAAGTGAGTCAGAAAGAGAAAACAAATATTGTATTCTAATGCACATATATGGAATCTAGAAAAATGGTACTGAAGAATTTATTTATAGGGCAGCAGTGGAGAAACAGACATAGAGAATAGACTTATGGACATGGGGAGAGGGGAGGAGAGGGTGAGATGTATGGAAAGAGTAACGTGGAAACTTATATTACCATATTTAAAATAGACAGCTTCCAGGAATTTGCTGTATGGCTCAGGAAACTCAAACAGGGGCTCTGTACCAGCCTAGAGGGGTGGGGTGGGGAGGGAGGTTCAAAAGGGATGGGATATATGTATACCTATGGCTGATTCATGTTGAGGTTCGACAGAAAACAACAAAATTCTGTAAAGCAAGTACCCATCAATTAAACAAACAAACAAAAAAAACCTGAAGCTGCAACATTCCTAGGAGAAAACATAGGTGATAAGCTTCATGACAGGTTTTGGCAATGATTTTTTGATACCAAAAGCAAAAGCAACGATATCAAATTAGATGAGTGGGAGTACTTCAAACTAAAAATCTTCTACACAGCAAAGAAAACCATCAATAAAATGAAAAAGGAACCTACTAAATGGGAGAAAATATTTTCAAGTCACATAGCTAATAAGGGGCTAACGTCAAAAATATATAAATAATTCATACAGTTCAGTTTAGTCACTCAGTCATATCTGACTCTTTGTGACCCCATGGACTACAGAACGCCAGGCTTCCCTGTGCATCACCAACTCCCAAAGCTTACTCAAGCTCATGTCAATCGAGTTGGTGATACCATCCAACTATCTCATCCTCTGTCATCCCCTTCTCCTCCCACCTTCAATCTTGCCCAGCATCAGGGTCTTTTCAAATCAGTCAGTTCTTTGCATCAGGTGGCCAAAGTATTGGAGCTTCAGCTTCAGTCCTTCCAACGAATATTCAGGACTGATTTCCTTTAGGATGGACTGGTTGGATCTCCTTGCAGTCCAAGGGACTCTCAAGAGTCTTTTTCCAACACCACAGTTCAAAAGCATCAATTCTTCGGCGCTCAGCTTTCTTTAAAGTCCAAGTCTCATATACATACATGACTACTGGAAAAACAATGGCTTTGACTAGATGGACCTTTGTTGGCAAAGAAATGTCTCTGCTTTTTAATATGCTTTCTAGGCTGGTCATAACTTTCCTTCCAAGGAGCAAGTGTCTTTTAATTTCATGGCTGCAGTCACCATCTGCAGTGATTTTGGAACCCCCCAAAATAAAGTCTGTCACTGTTTCTGTTGTTTCCCTATCTATTTCCCATGAAGTGATGGGACCAGATGCCATGATCTTAGTTTTCTGAATGTTGAGTTTTAAGCCAACCCTTTCACTCCTTCACTTTGATCAAGAGGTTCTTTAGTTCTTCTTCGCTCTCTGCCATAAGTGTGGTATCATCTGCATATCTGAAGTTATTGGTATTTCTTCCAGCAATCTTTTTTTTTATAAGGCTTTTATTTTTTTTAATTTTTTTTTATTGTTTTTGCCATACATTGTCATGATATCACCATGGGTTTACATATGCTTCCCCTCCGGAACCCCCCTCCCTCCTCCCTCCCCCCCAGGAAATCTCGCTGCACCAGTCCCGAGCATCAAGGAGAAGGGCACTGAAGCATGCTAATTGTCATGTGTCTTCCAGCAATCTTGATTCCAGTTTGTGCTTCATTCAGCCCAGTATTCTGCATGATGTACTCTGCATATAAGTGAAATAAGCAGGGTGATAATAATGGCCTTGACGTACTCCTTTCGCGATTTGGAACCAGTCTGTTGTTCCATGTCCAGTTCTAACTGTTGCTTCCTGACCTGCATACAGATTTCTCAGGAGACAGGTCAGGTGGTCTGGTATTCCCACCTCTTTCAGAATTTTCCACAGTTTGTTGTGATCCACACAGTCAAAGGCTTTGGCATAGTCAATAAAGCAGAAGTAGAAGTTTGTCTAGAACTCTTGTTTTTGGTTGAACCAGTGGATGTTGGATATTTGATCTCTGGTTTCTCTGCCTTTTTGAAATCCAGCTTGAATATCTGGAAATTCATGGTTCACACACTGTTGAAGCCTGCCTCAGAGAATTTCAAGGGTTACTTTGCTAGCATGTGAGATGAATGCAATTGTGTGGTAGCTCAAGCATTATTTGGCATTACATTTCTTGGGGATTGGAATGAAAACTGACCTTTTCCAGTCAGCAATAAATAATCCAATTAAAAGTATGGAGAAGATCTGAATAGACATTTTTCCAAGGAAGACATACAGATGTCCAAGAAGCACATAAAAATATGTGTACATGTACATTGTTAACCATCAGGGAAATGCAAATCAAAACCACAATGAGATATCATGTCACACCCACTAGAATGGTTATTATAAAAAAGACTAGCCATAAACAAGTGTTGGTAATGATATGGAGAAAGATGAACACCCGTGCACTATTGGTGGGAATGTAAATTTACGTAAGTTCTATCCAAAATAGAATGAAGCTACCTCTAAATATAAAAGGTTGAAACTATTATATGATCCAGAATTTCCATGTCTGGGTATTTATTGGAAGAAAACAAGAGGATTAACTTGAAAAAATATGCACTCCCACATTCACTGCAGCATAATTTACAATAGCTAATATGCTGAAAGAACCTAAGTTTGGCTTCCTTGTCAGCTCAGATGGTAAAGAATCTGCCTGCAATGTGGGAGACCTCGGTTTGATTCCTGGGTTGGGAAGATCCCCTAGAGGAGGGCATGGCAACTGACCAACTGACTCTATTATTCTTGCCTGGAGAATCCCCATGGACAGAGGAGCCTGCAATCTACCACCTGTGGGGTCACAAAGAGTCAGATATGACTGAGCAACTAAAGCATAACATTCCAATGATGGATGAGTGAATAAAGAACTTGTGGTATACACACACACACACACACACACACACACACACACACACACACACACACGTACATATGTATGTATGTGTCAATGGAATATTACTTAACCATAAAAAGAATGAAATCTTGTCATTTGTGACAAATTGTATGGACCTCCAGGGCATTATTCTAAGTGAAATAAATCATTCATAAAAAGACAATGTTGTATTGGATCTCCCTTATGTGTGGAATCTAAAAGATGCATTTATATATATCAAAGTCATAGATACAGAGAACAGATTGGTGGTTGCTAGAGGCAGGGGATGGAGCATGAGTGAAATGGGTGAACTGTTTTTTAGTTTAATTGAATTAAAAAAGTCAATATGGGTCACATGTTAGCTTTTTAAGAACTTGAGGTATAATTCAGGCTTGTTTCCTTTTACTTGAATAACTAGTTACTGATTATTTTGGAATACTCAAATATGATCCAAGGATTTCAGTTTTATGGGGATCTTCAGCTGACACATTTGAGCAGATGAACTTTATAACAGCTGGAAGACTTAAACATCAGGGAATGTACACAAGAACAAACCTTGCTTTCGTATCCTGCAGTAGACCATAGCTAGGGTCAACTCTTCACAGGCTATCATTGCACTAGAGTTATGCTGAATTATTGCTGGAGTTAGGGTCTTTTCAGTGCCACTACTGCACGGTGAGTACAGAAATATTTTTATTACATATCTCCATCTATGTTAACTACACATGTGGTCCAGATGCTTGTTCTGCATCATGGCCCACATAGCTCTTTAGTGCAGAATATTCTCAATGGTTTTCTCTGAGAAGAATGAGGATCCAGTTCACTGGAAGTCTTATGACTTTCAAATCTTATATGCTGAACCATTTTACAAAAGGGACCAACAGATTGGAAACTGGAAAGAGTTTTGCAAAATAGAGATAATGTGGATGTTATTTTCAATTGTGCTTCATGTCCATCTTTTAAAATCAGATTCTTCTTTCTGAGGTGTCAGAGAGAGAAAATGACAGATCTAGAGCTGTACCTGGAGGATAAAATCAGGAACATATTTCTTATCATATGGTGTGATTTAATAACCAATCACAAAACGGGGGGTTGAGAATAGCAATAGAGAAGTTCCTTAGCTATTTGAACTAGTGGTACACAATGAAAATTTATATGAACCCATTTAAGAATCTCATTTGGTTTCCAAACAGTGTCTGCCAATGGAGAAGTACAGATCAACTTCACAGCTGTTATTCATAACAAGCAGTTACAAATATAAGAAAACTATTTGCCCATGCATGGATCATGGGGATTTTAAACAGATATATGTCTGGAAGGCAGAGCTTGTGTTGTAAATTTTATACAAGGCCCTTAGAAATCTTCTTGCAGTAAACATCAGTCAGATTTAGCTGTTACTCCTACCTACATATGCAGACTTGTGGTGAAGAACACGTGTTAGGATTTTTACCAGGAAAATCATTGTGTTCACCACAGTAATAGAGATAATAAAGATTCAGATGCTCCTGGAGAGAACTGTGGATATATTGAAAGACAACGATGATGATGATGATTGTTTTCTGTTAAGAATCAGAAACAAAAAGAGGCATATTTCTAGCTCCAAGATGATCTTTGTTTAAATCTTTGAAAACATTCAGAGTATGGAGTCAGTTATTGTATCTTTAAGCTATACTTTCCAATTGTGCTCTCTCTCTCCTGCTCTCCCTCACCCCCCAAAACAAGAGAAATAAATAACAGCAAACATCAGAATATGATGAGAAAGGAAGAAGTAAAAAACAAAAGTAACAAGTTTGAGGTACTGAACTTTAGCCCATAGAAATTAATTTTATATTCATAGCAGCCAAACTTTATAGTAATTCATGTGATTTATTTTAGCTTCTTGATCTGTGCTATCATTTTAGCTTAAAGTAATATTTATATAACTGTGGTCTACAGCAATGTTTAAAAATTTTAATGTGCATTCAAAACACTTAGGAATTACAATAAAATGAAGATTCTGATTCAGAGAATTCTGATCTGGTGCATAGCCTAAGAGTATTTTTTAACAAGTTCCCAGGTATACCTGGTGCTGCTGCCCCATGGGTTACATTTTGAGTAGAAAATATTTAGATTTGAGAATATTCATTCTTGAAATGTTTCAAGAAAGAAGAGTTCTATAGCTAGCAGACAGGAATCATTGAATAATATATCATCCTCTTGAAGAGTCATAATTGACATTAGTTCCAAATGATATTGATATTAAAAGCTCTGAAAAACCTAAGGGTCTGTAACTAAAAAGAAAATAGGCTTAGCTTTACTCCTGAGAGCATTTACTTAAATGGTTAATACCATAGCATCTCCCCTGTTTCTGTTTTGTAAATAAGTTCATTTGTATCATTTTTTTAAAGATCCCCTAAATTTAAATATGTTGTATTGCATTTTTGAGAGGAAGGGGTAAGAAATGATGGGCTTATTGTATTTGGTTGGAAAAGTATCTCTTTTTTCTACTATGTATATTATCTTTTCTGAGATTTAGCTAGGGCAGGGCAGAAAAAAATGTGAAAACACTTAGTATGTTTCTTTCACAACTATAAAAGATATCATGATATAGGAGCTGGCAAACTATAGACTTCATGGTCATTTTTTTTGTATGAAGCTAAGAATGACTTTAAATGTAAATTTAAATAAATTTTATAATAAAATTTCATATTTCAATTGGTTCCAAAAAACCAAAAGAAGAATATTTAATGACATACTAAAATCATATGACATTCATATCTCAGTGTTCATGAGTGGTTTTATCAAAACACAGCCCTGTCTGTTTGTTAATGTGTTGTCTTTGGTTGTTGCCTTTGTAGGAAAGAACGGTAAGTTGTTGTGACCGAGATTATGGCCTGAAAGTAAAAAGATACTTACTATTTGTTCCTTTACAGAAAAAAAGCGCCAGTTACTGTCATAGTGGGCCTAAAGAACATATGTTTAAAAAGAGGAAAGAGTAGAGCGTACATGGGTTTTTTGATATATCATTTTCCCTTTCCTCTAAATTGTTAAACGTAAAAATGATTTATTGTTTGAGAACCCATAGAATTAAGCCCTGTCTTTTGTTTAGTAATGTTATTGAACTAAAAAATCAAATGTATAACTGGTATCTGTATGTAACTATTTCTCATGGTTAGCACTCAAAGGAATTTATATCAAGTACCCACATTGCTTATATAATTACAGCATCTTTCTTAAGAAGGATAGTTAGTGAAATGGAAGACCTCTAGTCTTGCGGAGTATCACAGTGGGTTTAGAATGTAAGTTTAACCCAGAAATTGTAGGGAGTGAAAGAGCTCTCTGAAATAAAGGAAGAAAAATTTGGACAGTCTTGGAGGAAAAGGAGGAGGAGGGAAGGTAGGAGGGAAGGTAGGAGGGAGAGAGAGAGAGAAATAAGTATGAATGAATGGAGGATTATAAATAACATGAGCCCTTCAGAAGGGTCCTCAAAACCTTCCAAAAGTCAGCAAATGACATGAATGCTTGGCAGAAGATTTTATTGTGAAAAGCTGGAAAGAATGGAGCTTCTTATATGGGATGATATAGGGGTTGGCAAACTATAGCTCTCATGGTCTTTTTTTTTTTTGTATGAAGCCAAGAATGAGTTTATATTTAAGATTTACATTTAAATGCAAATTGAAATAAATTTTATATTAACATTTTAATATTTCAGGTATAGCTGGGACCCAAGAGATGAAGGGAGACCAGGGAATTGGCAGGAAAGTTTGGGAAGGCATTGGGATTTGAAAGCTGCATAAATGAATTGTTCAAGACAGTCTCACCTAGATCTCCAGAGGGAGGGAAGCACAGCTACTATCTGACTTGTACAATCAATCACTATCTGTTGAATGATGATCTGGCACAGGTTACTTACCTTTGTTGAGTCTCTTTCATCTGCTGGTAAATGGGGGCAAGAATACTTACTTGTGAGGCTTAAATGAGACCATTCATATCTGGCACTTAGTAGGGTCTCAACTACTGGTTAATATTGTTTCCATTACTCTTATGTCATCATTCTTATCATACTATCAAGCACATTATAGGTGTTCAAACAGTGTTTGTTGCACATAAAATAAAAAACTTTTCTCTCCATGACAAATGGTAACCCACTGTGAAACAACGTATACCTTATGAAAAGTGCTGCACTTTTACATTTTGATTATGACTGAAAGGAACACCAGTAAGACAAATTGTCTGAACTGTTATGAAATTAGGATTATTATAGTGGTAAGTTCCTTTTACTTACACTAGCCTTAACATTGTCAAACCTACGAGGCCCCGGAGACAAATTGGCCCTCCACTGTTGTAAGATATCATGCAGAAATGTCACAGACCATTGATGACTATAATCAGACACACACAAATTTGATTGAGACAAAGAGGCAGAGAAGATATTGGGGAAAAAATCTATTCATTTAAGCAAAATGTGAATAAAGGACCCACATGAGGAAAACGTTGCTTTCTCCTCACAGTATTTTGGAAAACCGAATATTCTACAACTGGCTATTTTTTTCCTTTACATTTGAAGGTGTGAAAAGATCAAAAAGGAAAATAGACTTTTAGCTTTGTCCTGTCTGTGACCTTTAGCAGGGGTTAATTGAGATGGAAAAGAAAAAATAGCTCTTCTCCTGCACGATTATAGCACATGTTCCCAACCCTTTTTGCATCATTATGAAGTATTAGAGCTAACTATAAAAATGGACTGGATTTATGAAACTCCTCATAACTCAAATAAGAGCCAAAGAACTATCTTGTGTGTGTGCAGTGTGGTTTCTGAAGTGCTTTCACTGACATTATCTCATTTGATTCTATGGGCCAAGCGGGCGTAACTGCCCCCCATTTTATAGAGAAGCAGATTGAAACTGAGAGATTACGGGTTTCATCTACCCTTACATAGTTAGAAAGTGCTGAGATGGGTTGGGGTCTTTCAACTCTTGGTCCACTGCCCTTTCTACCGCATTTCCTGGACTTGGTTCATGAAACCCCAGGGTAAAGGGCAAAGGGAGACTACACTTCTCCAGGCCTGCATTGTGTTAGCCAAGGGCTTGGCCATCCTTATGTGAAACACATGCCAAGATGACATTTATCATGTTTGAATGTGCGTGTAAAAGTGACACTCTGCTTGAGGGAGACTGGGTCACATTTATGAAAAAGGTAACCAGAGACGAAGTTCAATCTTGTTTGAATCATGTATTCTTCCATGAGAAGGGCACTTTTATGAGATGCTACTATTGTTACTTTAAATCATATATTTGTTTCACTGAAAATAAATTAGACCTATACCAATTTTTAGATGTTCATATTTCCTAGGCATAGTTTGAAATATTTTACATAAAATTTATCTTGAAAGCTATCTATCTTTGCTCAAGATATGGAACAAATTTGGTGTTTGACCAAGGTTCCCTCCACAGGTGATGCTTAAATGGCTTTACCTTCTTTTACCTTTGTTGAGATTCACAGTTGAGAAGTTAAGAGAATCTTGAATACTTAATGATTCTTATATTCTCTCCTAGAGAATCCTAGCCCAGATTTAAAGAAAACATTGTTTCTTTTCTTATATTAAATATGAGATACATGGCCTATATCAAGTTTTTTTTTCACAATTAAAAAACACAAATTGATTTGGGAAGCAAAAACTAGATCTCCTTTTTAAAACATCTGCAGTGTTAACATTTAAATCCTTTTATCTGAAGTAGTATAATATGTGAGAAAAGAGTTGTACCTTCTTTTTAGTTTAAAGTTTAAACTGTATTACTGAACTTTCTACTTATGTGTGGGGAGGGCTGTGCGGGAAGGGCCACATGAGGAAAGGAGCACTTTTATTTGAGGGAAATTAAAATGTGGCATCACTGACGTGATGGACATGAGTTTGAGTAGGCTCTGGGAGTTGGTAATGGACAGGGAAGCCTCGTGTGCTGCAGTCCATGGGGTTGCAAAGAGTTGACAGGACTGAACAACTGAATTGAACTGATAAAGACTAGGGAATGCAAATTTATTCAGGCTATTTGAGAAAGGCTGTTTATGCTTTTGTTTTGATTTGGAGATGTGGATTATCTGCCTGCATCTGATTATTCTCTTTTCCCTTTACTCCAACAATCCTATTACTGTTTGAAGTCTGATGCACAGGAAAGCCCACTGGGCCATGAATAAGAGAAATACAGTTTGTAGGTGCTCTGTGCTGAAAATAAATGTTAACCTAAACATTTATGAAGGAGATATGGATCAGAATTAGAACTTTCTTAGTCTCCAGCATAGAAATCATATCCAGTTTACAGAACCTTATTAGGTACATTCTATGGGAGAAAAGCCTTCTTTTAATCATATTTTGGAGATTTAAAACATTGTCTTCTGTAGTACTTGACAACACAGCTATAATTTTGATTTTGTCAACTGTGCAATAATTCTGGTTAATCAAGATCCAATCTAGTTCAGAAAAGCAGTTTCTGTAGCATTCGATAGCACCAAGGCTGAGAATGGTGAGTACAGATTGTTAGACCTTAAGAATATCTGGGGAGGTTTCTGATGGTATTCTTTTACAGTCTATAAACTTTTCAGTTAGTGGTTGTTTTAACTTTTCTGTTTCAGCATATTTTTCAAATTAATGGAGAAAATAAAGGTGATTTTACACACACACACAAAAACATGTACCCAAGACATCATTACAACCCCATAACAAATTCAAGATGTCACACCATAAATAACTTATTGACTGCTTGCATCTTTAAGATCATACGGTATGGGTATCCCTACTTTTGGAGTCAGGAATTTTGATGTTGTTTTCTAAGTTTTATATATATGTATAAAATTTTGCAGGGCATATGTGTGTGAACTACGGCATTTATTATATCCTCAAAGGAATCTATGACCACCCCTACTCCTGGAAGTTAAGAACCACTAGTAATAAATAAGCAGACAACTGTACCCTAGACTTATTAAAACAGAAGTTCTTAGACTGTTTAAATACTCCTTTTTCTTATTTCCTGGCTCTCCTTTCAGTGCTCTCCACTATGCCTAGTGTTAGGTTCACTCTTGGTCTCATGCTTCTATGCAAGCATAATCAAGTTAATAATGAGAGACATACAGAATGGCTGCTTCTATCAGATGCCCACTTTTAAATTCTGAATAAGGTATCCATCTGAATTGCAATTGTCATTCTTGCTTTTGATAAATTAGTTGGACAACTATGAAAGGAACTGAAGTTTTCTTCTTCACTTTCCTTTTTAAGATGAGAGCCTGAAGCAAGCAGTTTTCTGAGTTTTAAACCTGGACATGAAGCTACAGCAATGTAAGTCAAAGGTACTTACTAACAGGAGCCAAAAATCTATCCAATAAGAAGTCTTTTTCAAGTATTCTAGATTTATAATCACTTTGCTTTTCCTATTTAAAAAACTTCACATTAAGTCTTAGGATCCCTGTGTGCTAAGTTGCTTCAGTCATGTCTGACTTTTCACGACCCTGTGGACTATAGGCTGCCAAGCTCCTCTGTCCATGGAATTCTCCAGGCAAGAATACTGGAATAGGTTGCTATACCCTTCTCCAGGAGATCTTCCAGATCCAGGATGGAAGCTGGGTCCCCTGTGTCTCCTGCATTGGCATGCAGGTAATTTACCACTAGCACCATGTTCCAACCAGTCAGAAAGAGAAGGGGATATCTACCTTCCCTGAGCTCTAATTATGACAACTTCCTGTCTTTTGTATTTCTACAGTGTCCATTTTTTTATTTGTGCCTACTTTGCATCCTGGCCCCTCTCTAGAGGGAATTGAGGGGAAGGAAATTAAAAAAAGAAAGAGGTAGAGACCTGAAGTCTATATTTCAAATGAATGAAGATCTACTTTTATATCTTGGTTAGGCTATATAGCCATCTCTCCTGCCATCTCTTCAAGTTACTTGATCAGTTTTGAATTGCTACCTTCATCATGGTGCTCAATGAAACTAAATTCACATATAGTTTTCATGGTATTATGGAGTTTCATGCATTCACTTAGTATAATCTGAATAAATTTTAAATAAACTTCCATGTATGAATAGCATATTTTCCTGGACATTCTTATAACAAGTTGTTTTGAAACTCAAAAGTACCAATGTTAATAACATCCATAATTATTTCTCTACAGCTTATGTTGTTATGTAAGAAAAACTGGTAAAAAAATTAAAAAATAAAGTCCTCAACTTGAATTAAATAAGAGAGAGATAGAGAAAATTATAGTATTTATGTTGGGAAAGCTGTTTCTCAGCTTTCGAGTTTTTTAGTTATGGCATGACTAGGAAAAAAGCTGAACGCCTACATATCAGAATACACAGCGGGTTTTGGTTAGGGAAATTAGATTTAGCAAAAGACAACTAGAAATAATTTTAAAAATCCATTCTGTCTTCTATCTTACCCACCTAGCAAAGTCTTAATTCTCTTAAAACCCAAATTTCCACCTACTCCTGCTTGCACCAAATAGTAAAGGTGGTTAGGAAAAAACATAGGTGACCTTACTTTAAGTAAAGAAATTCTCATTCTTCTCACCCTAGATTATATTTACTGGTTTTAAATGGGCCTTCAATAGTTCTACTATTTTTACCTAGTCAGTTTATTCTTGTACTTTTCTAAGCTAACCGTTTCATACTCACACTCAATCCCTTTTCCTCCAATTTGTAACACTTGTCTCTCCTCCTCACTCTCAGCTAATGATCTTACCACTTATTTCAATTCAAAATTGAGAAAATAAGAGAATTACTTCATCTTCCCACTATCAAGTCTGACTCCATGTAACCTGACTTTTCTTCCTTTACATTGGGTGACCATGTACTATGTAAGGCTGACCTCTCCATTTGTATAAGGATCACATTCCCTCTGGACCATTCTAGGACTTCTCTCCTACAATCATCCTGCTTTTTTCTTGTACCTTAAGTTTCTGCTTTTCTACTCCATTATTTCCAATTAGCATAAATTCAGACTATAGTAGTTCTCCTTTAAAAAAAAAAAAAAACTTCTCTCTAAATCCCATATCACCTCTAACTATTGTCCTATTTCTTTGTTTTCCCTTGAGTAAAACCTTAAGAAGTCTTCTGTGTCTACACTCTGCATATCCATCTCTTCATTTCCTTTTTTTCCCTCAACTCATTTCATTCAGCTTTTTTTTTTTCTCCACAGATTCACAGACACTATTCTTATCAGGATCTCCAGCATTCTCCTAGCTTAATTCAATGGTCATTTCTTAGTTCTCAGCTTGCTGGACTTACCAACAGAATTTGACACAGTTGAGCTGTCTCTCTTGAAGCTCATTCTTCTTTCTTTGATTTCTAGATACTATACATCACTAGCATTCCTGTTATCTCAGAAAGATTTGTCCTTCTCAGTTTCCTTTGCTGAATCCTACAACTCTTTCACCTCCAAAAGGAGACCTAGTTCCTAGCATTTCTCTTTCCTTTCAACTCCCTAGATATTTCATCCCTTTTCTGGTTTAAAATCTAGATGCTGATGCTGTCTTTATTTATATTTCCAGCCTCATAGTCTCCTTGAGTTTCATACTGATGTACTGCCTGGTCATTTTTACGTAAATGATTAATATATTTGAGAATATACCAGTAGAGAAAAGCACAAAAATGGCCAAATCTGTATCTTCCAGTTAAGGGCCAGATTTTCATGTTCCCTCCCCCAAATTAATATGTTAAACTCTTAAGCACCAAGATAATGATATTTGCAGATAGAATTTTTTGGAGGAAAATAGGGTTAAATGAGGTCATAAGGGTGGGACCCCAACTCTGATGGGATTAGTGCCCTTATAAGAAGAGATAGGAGAGAGTCTGGACTTTCCCTACTATGTAAGAACACAATGAGAAGGCAGCCATCTACCAACAAGAAGAGAATTATTTCCAGACATCAGAGTGGCAGGCATCTTGATCTCAGACTTCACAACCTCTAGAACCATGAGTGGTGATTTTCTGTTGTTTAAGCTCAGTAGTACATAATATCTTGTTATGGTAGTCTGTGCTGATTAATACAATTCCCTTTGCCTTCCAACCTGCTTCTCTCCAGTCTACCCCATTTTGATAAGCAACATCAGTAGGAATCCAGTTTTTTAGGCCAGAGAGCCAGGAGGCAACCTTGACTCCTTACCAATGCCCACCTCCCTGTGACCACCACCACCACCACTACCGCCGCCGCCACCACCACCACCACCACCACCACACACACCATTCTTCATCCAAATGCACCAACAAATCCTATCAGGTCTTCCTTCAAAATATTTCCCGAATCTTGATCATTTTTTACCACCTCAACTGCTACTAACCTAGCTCAAGATACTTACATCTTTAGCATAAGCTACTGCAAAGTCTCCTAATGGGTCCTCCGCTTCCACTCTTTTATATCTCCATCCCCTAAACCAACCCAATATTCTCACAGCAGGCAGAGATATTGGTTAGAAAGGTTAAATCAGAAAATGTTACTTCTGCCTGAAAACTACTATGGTATATTAGGATATTCAGAATGAAATCCAACCTACCTGTTGGATTTTAAAATCATACCTAAGTGAACCTTGAAGGTCCTCTGTGATCTTCCCACTGTTTGTATCCCTATCCTTACTTCCTTCTAATTTTTTGTTTTCCTAACTCTTACTACATTTGCTTCTTCTAAATCTGCCAATCTAGTTCTTACTCTGGGACCTTTGTGGGAGCTCTTTATTCCCTCTGACATGCTGTTCTTCTAGGGTTTTGCAACACTTACATCCTCACCTCTTTTTAGGTCTCTGTTCAAATGGAACAGTTCACAAAGGTTTCACTTGAGCACCAAATCTAAAATAGGTACTACCCTGTCTTCCCTTCTCCCTTGATCTGCTCTACTTACCTCCATTGCACTTATAATAATTTCTTTATCACTTTTCTCTTCCACCAGAATATAAGCTCCATGAGAGCAAGATCTTTTAGTTGTTCTGAGATCAGTTTAGCACTGAATCCCCCATGCTCAGAAGAGATCTCACTAAAGAATAAATATTCAATAGATGTGCTGAATGAAGTTTCCAAATGTGTTTCCAAAGATACTGACATTGCTAGTTACAAATAGTAAAGTTTGAAATCTATTTTCAAAAATCTGTTGTCCTTTGAATGAGAAGAAAAAGATCCAAATGGCGCAATAGCCACGACTAGTTTTTTGAAAGACAAGAAGGTTCAGAGTGGCAACTTAGAGTATCAGCAGAGCTCAACAACCATGCCCACAAAAATAATGTGAGAAACTGGGTGTTGAAAACAAAAGTACATGTTTTTATTTTTGATCCTTGAGTGAGAACAGAGTGAAAGACTGGCTCTGCTGCTCACCCACAATCTTCACAGCCCCACATCTTTTGAACTAGAGTGATCACACCTCATTGGAGCTTTGTTGAAGAAGGTGCTGAGGTTGCTGATGACTCCAGTAGAGAAGACCAGTGTGCTTCCTTCCCTCCTATCAGCTTCCCAAGGAGCTCCATCTTTCCTGACATTTATCATCCCCCATCCTAAATTCCAAAACTGACATCAGCTCCCAATAAGATCATCTACCATCTCTAAAATGTAATAAATTTCTCACCAGTCTTTTATATTCTAAAATGAATGCAATATCATCCATGAAATAAAAGAGTATGTTTAAAACATTAACTTGAAACAACAAGGACTTTTGACTCAGGTGTGAAAATGTGCTAATGCAAATAGAATAAGCTAAAGCACAAATTACACAAATGCCTTAATAAGCAGTGTACTTAATGTAATGCTAAGTTATTTATCCAGTGGATCTAAATGTTATGCTAAGTAATTTATCCAATCACAGTCTTCAACACATCTCTGGGCACTGGCTGGATATAATTGAGAAAAAGAATAAAGAGCAAGGACCAAAATGTTAAATCTGAATTAGTCAGCCGTTCCAATGAGCACACTCTCTGTGGACTGTATTGACCATGAAACTGCACATCACTACCTTCCAATGACATCCAAGGACAAGTGCTCAGAGCAACTAATTCTTTCCATGGTTGCTAGGTTGGCCTTGAGCAGCAAAAGGCAACTGGATTTATTTTATCCTGGCAGCAGCTCAGTGGGAACATAAACTAGCAATGCTAGGGAACATCAGGTCTACACAGAAAAGGAAGCTCCACTCATACATAAACTCTCAAATGCCAACTAGGCTTAAACCAGAAGCAATGGAAGTGGTAAACACTAACATTTTCAAAGAACTGTCTAATATTCATAGCAGAATCTATAAAAGGTGACTTTGAATAATCCCTTCCCAGAAAACCTGTAAAAGTTTTATAAAATATGCTGCAAAAATGACTCACAGTAGATGTAATTACTGTGCAACCTTGGAAACTGATGTAAAAAATTCAGCTGCCAGCATGTTAACAGCCACCTAATATATGGGTTGTTTGATTGGACTCTTTGGGCAAAACTGCAAAATTCCTAACCCATTGCTGCTATATATTTTATCAGGGCCAAATTTAGCTACTTTCATTTTTTAAAATGCCACTTTAGACATCACAGTGAATCAAGTCCATGTTGCTTAATTGCTTGCATACATTACACTCTAATCCATTTCCCAAAACACTAATTTAACTAGTTATTATTTATTTTTATTTTTTGGAACAGCAGCAGAGTTCTGATGCCTGAACTACGAAACTTGCCAAGATCGTTGCTTTCTTAACAAAAAACTAAGAATCAGCTGTGAAATTTCCTCCTCGATGAAGTCAGCAATGGTTTCCCAGTTTTAAAATATTAAATGAATTCATCTTAACAGTCTAGTATTAAAAAGAGGTTCATTGCCTATACTCTGCTTTCAGTTATAATGTAGTAGGGTGTGTGTGTGTGTGTGTGTGTGTGTGTGTGTGTGTGTGTGTGTGTGCGTGCGCGGTGGGGGAGAAAAGCCAGGTTTTAGAAGGGTTACATTCAGTATTCTCACTCTATGCCTGATAGCTATCCTTTGGCTTTGGCTGAGGTGATGAGGTATATTGTCAGTTTAAGAGTTAAAAATATCAACCATATATGTTAACTTCTGAAGATATCCTCTTAATACAAAATGTTCACTCTATAACCATCGCCACCCTAGGCTTTGGTCAAATGGGCTGTCACCTTTGGGAAACTGAATTAAGTGGAATTTTTCCAAAATTGATTCTATACTAATATTACCATAAGTGTTTGCTACTTAAATAACATTACAATAAATTTTCTAGAAAAGAGCTTGACCCCTCTACTTCATAATGGAATAAATTTACCTGTTCTCTCCCTTCAAACTTACCAGTTTGCTAAGTTTACATACATGGCATTTTCTCCTAAGTGAGGCCCATCCCAATTGTGAGGGTTGATGAAGCTAGTCTGAGCTTTATAATCCAGGAGACAGTCTTTAGAAAGCTCTGGGAACTTTTCTGAAGAGGTGAGTGGGGGAGGGCAATGTATATGAGATTCTGGTGAAAGCGTACATGCAACTAAGCACATATCTTGGTAGATGTGTACTGCTATTTATGAAGGACAGGTATTTTGGTTAATGGTTAGTGCTTTTTTGTGTATGGGAAGATACAAGAGACTGAGTTCATAAAATTTTCTCCTGAAAATATCTAACTACCTAAGGGCCAGTTTTGCCTTTTCCCCAGAAGACAGATGCCTCATCCTGATCTTCACACTGAATTCCTTTGAGGGTGTACTGTAAGTCAGTGGCCAATGATGATTCTTGTAGAACTGGATGGTGAGCAACATTATGTTATAATCCCCTCCTCTTTTGGACTTAATTTTGGCTAAGATTTGCGAGGCATTTCATGACGACCAACTGGTCCCATAGCACTAGGAAAGCTCATTCCCAAGTCAGGGGACAGTGTCATTGGCAAGCTACTCAGTGGCCTATCACAGAACTACGTTCTGTTAACAGTAGCCCAAGGCCTCTGGATCACCTGTCTGACTAGTCTGTTATGGTCCAGGAAATAGTTCTCTCTTGTTGCTCCTTCCCGTATCGAGAGTTACACTCCCATCATCATTGACCTTATAGAGCTATATATTTGGGCAGTCGTTTGAAGTTGCTAGTCTCCATTTTTATCTGAGGTTCAATCACATATTTGGTAATGCAAGAAACAATAATTTTGTAAAATGGGCAAAATACAAGTAATACAGCTAGTAATATTAATAAGGTCATACGTGTTTAAGCTAAGAACCTCCGTTAGGTGCAGCTCAGTATTTGTCCAGGCTGTCTGACCCAGTCTGTTCCACAACAGTTAGTATCTTTATAGGAAATGACATATTGGCATTGTACATAAAGTTCTGCATGTACAAAAGTGAGTGGTAGGTCATCTCGACACTTTGCAAGACTGAGAAAGGAATGCTACCTTCTGTGAAGTTATATTGCTAGTGCCAGAAAAAGAAATTGATTTGTACAGTTGAGCAGGTATTTCTGCCATTGTGAGGCCTGGTTAATGCATAATCAGATGCACAGTTGTTGGTCTATCCACTGCAGGGCTGGGAGCCTTGCAGTTGCCCGGACTCAAATCCAAAAAGGAGCCCGGAGACAGTGATAGAGACACTGACAGTTTATTTTAAGATTTCCTATCCATGTCAGAGGCAAAAATCCTAGAGAGACATCTAGGAGGCTTCCATTTATAAGGGAAATTGACCTCAGGTAGTCTCATGAGTTACCAGTGAAGCCAGTGGCTGGGGCAGAGGGCAAGCTCATAGGCAGTTACCAATTAAGCCCTATGATTAATAGGTTTGGATAGCCACGTGAGTGACTCAGGGCCTGGTCAAGCAGGGGATGCACGGAGAGCAAGATAACAGCCAGCTTGAATGGCCTGACCATACATTCCACCCCTACTTACCCTCCCTGACTCTTACAATCTTGGTCCACCCCTCTTCTACCATAGTCAGGTATGTAGAGGTGCCCAGAAACCAAATACCACAAATGTACTACAGACACCAACAGCTAAAGAGTATCATGTCAATTTTTCACAGAAGTCCAGGGGAGGATGACAATGGCATCTCACTGTTGATCTAGCAATCAGATTCATTCTTCAGCCACTGTTGTCACCAGTCCATGAACAGATTCCCTTTGCTCAGACTCTGGACTACAGGCAAGATGTTTAAGAGGCACAGTACAGGAAGATCCTATTAAACAAAATACAAGCAGTAAGAGCACTCTGAGATAATACCAGCCCTGCCTGGTATTATACACTGTGTTGTCCTGGCTTGCAGCACCATCCTGCCTGTCCACCCTCATTCTCCACAGCCAGGGCCAAATACAGGGCCGAGGCAGTGTAATGACAGACCACAAGATTAATATAATGGTGCCTTTCTCCAGTCGGGGGGCTTCAATTAATTGCTTTAGTAGTCTTAGGTAGGGATGCATAATAGACAGGCAAGGTCCCTTTACAATCCTAACTTCATGCGGAGGCAAACCTGAACAACCGGGGACTTACCTGCCAGTCACAGGGCTCTGTTATAGTGAGCTCCTCTGGGTGTAGATCCTGCATTCAGGGCAAAAGTGATTTACTGTTCTGTCCGAGAGTTGGCAACAGTCTTTCGGTGGTCAGCAGCTGAACTTGGGTGGTGTTGCCTCTGGGTGAACATGGTGTAGGCACTGGGATGTTCAGTTCTGGCTCACAGGACATGCGTTGTTACCCTCCCAGTCTGCAGCTGAGAGGACAGGTTTCCATCTCAGTTGTTGTTAAGTAGCCCATTTATCCTTTCCATTAGCCTGGCAGCGGTGGGATGGTAAGGCAGGTGGAAACGCCAGCGTTTGTCATTTTCATCTTCCCATTCCAAACTTCCTGGCCACTAAATTCAGTTCTGTGGTTGCTACTCATATCCACGGGGTTCCCACATGTTGCGTACTTTTTTGCCTTGCTTCGTGACTCAGGTGGGCTTTCGATAACATCCTCCATCTGTTGTAACTCATGGTAGATGTGTATAGCTGTTGTTCCATCACGAGGTAGTGTTGCTCTGCCTGCTTCCTTAATTGGGACCAGAAGCCCGAGGGTACTCTTACTATTTTACTGTTGTCTCAGGCCCCAGCCAAACCCTTCTGGTTATAGCCCATGTCCAATTCATAAGCCTGTGCCTGAGCTAAAACCCCTAAAGCCTGTGTCTGTAATTGCTTACAGACACAGATTAGCTCCCCAAACTTTGTTTCCCATCCTTATTTCCTGACAACCTGGCACTCACAGAGTTTCCTTGGCCTCATAGCTGGCTTGCCAGTTGTCGGGTTGCACCCCACAGGCCTGCAAGCCCTGGAGTTGTTCAGCCTCAAGACTGTTGAGGGGTCTTAAAACATCAGAGGCTGAGGGCCTGAAACAATATCCTGTAGCATTCGGCAGGTAACTACCAGGCCACGGCAGCACCTCTACTGCTCCTGGGAGAAGGAAGCTACCTTTTATAGGGGGAGTGGGCCTCAGGTTGGCTCATTAGTCACCAGGGAAACCAGCAACTGGGGTGGGGGAACAGCACGTAGGCAGTTACTCATTAAGCCCTTAATAGAGGATTGGATAGTCGTGTGAGTGAAGCAGGGCCTGGTCAAGCAGGCAATGTGCAGAGAGCAAGAGAACAGCCAACTTGAGTGTCCTTACCATGCAGCAGTGCACACTAGAGAAGACGTAGACCCAAATGGGTAAAGAAAAAAAAATTATGTTAAAATATGTCTTGTCTGGTCTTAAAATATGAATTTTATTTCATTATGAAGAAAAGAGTATGTGATAAAGAAATGCTTTATAAGATGTCTTCCAGATTAGCATTTAGGACTACTATGACTACCCCCATACAGTTGCCACACAAACTGAGCCCTCAGTCTAACACCTTCATTACATATCCCTGTTTCATTGTAAGACTTAAATTGCAAATAGGCAGGTGTTATTAATCTTTGTACCCTCTCGAAAATATTTTGAGTTCTGAGTTTTGGGAAGTTAAAACAATACCTCACTTTATATAGTTCACTCTGGCAGAAAACACCCTTTGATTTACTTATAGGAAATTAAAATTAATTTTGAAGTGAAGAATTTTTTAAAAAAACCATGTAAAATTTGTCAAGGAGGGTAGCATCAGTAGGGAACCCTTCAGGTATATCATTAACAATAAAGGCTGTTTCTTACAGCTTCAGGGTTCATAACTACAGGTATTGAAACTCAAATTATTTTACAAATTTCAGTTCTTTATAAATATACTTGTAGATTCTGTATTAAATTGAATTTGCCAGTATCAGTTTAACCTCTTCTGAGGATTATTTTACCATGTTCTTGGTATGGTAAACTAAAACAAATTCTGAGCTCAGAAGTTATTTTAAATGCAAACATAGCTTAAACTTTTAATTAGCTTAGACATGCTTAGTTAAGTCATTGTGATTATTAATTTGAAGACCTAAGTCTACCTAGCCAGCTAATCTTAGTCTAAAATTTTGAACAACCTAAATTGCAACTTTATTTCCAGAATAAAGTTGTGTAAAGTGTACAAGATTTATAAAGTTCTGAATTTTCAAAAACTCCCAGAGTTCAGTAAAATTCTGTAAGGCTATAAAGTCTAGCTATTATATAACTCATTTCAAATAACTTTGGGTCTTATAGTAACAAAAATTGTCCAATTACTGTCAAAGCATCATTAAAAGGACTTCCATACTGGATTCTGAACATACACATCAAAACTGATGCCAATATAGAACATTATTTTACTTTTGAAACCAATAATTAAGAATAATTTTTCCAGCCCCAAGTCATTAGTCACAGAAATACAACATCTCACTTTGGCCCCTATTAGCATTTTATAGAGTTAAAAAAGATGATAATATTTAATTCCTGAATTTCAGCACTGAAAAAACCAGTCATGCAAATAAACAACAAAACACACACAAAAAGATGATAATAATGCTCCAGTAACAAGCAAGAATGCAAAAGAAGCCCTCCCTATGTTTTGTTCAAAGTTCTTTTTAAAAAATGAGGCAATGCTTGAATTTTGCATGTTAAGGATCACAACAAAACGAATACTGAAGAACAGAATTGTAGGACTCTTTCCCCAAAGGGGACCCCACTGCAAGCCTGCTACCTTAGCCAGTCCGCTCTGGTGAGGGAAGCCGGCACGCTGAACGCTGACCAGCTTACCACTCTGCTCAGTGAGAAAGAGGACTTTGGGGGAAATAAGCATTTTGCAAAAGGCAATAGAAGGAAAGGTTCTGATCAAGGAAGGATATATTTTCCACTTTTTAGAAGGACTACGGAGTTAAAAGAATTAGGAGTGTGAATGAACATGAATTCCCTTTGAGGACTTCTATTTCAGTATATGTCTGGACTAGGAAATTTTATTTATAAAGAGGGATGGAATCGGGAGGGAGGTGGGAGAAGGGTTCTGGAAGGGGAACACATGTATACCCATGGCGGATTCATGTCAATGTATGGCAAAACCAACACGCTAATGTAAAGGAAAAAATAAATTAATTAAAAAAAAAGATCAACAATAAAACTAAATGTATCTTTAAACTATGGTTTCAAATATAGGGGCAAACAGAAGCCTATGTATTAAAGAATGTGTGACAGAGTCAAACCCCAATTATATCCTTTTTAAAGCCACTAGGACCCTCAGAAGGATAGCAGCAAACACAACAGCAACAGTTTGCACTGGAACAATACTTAACAATGAACAAGAATACTTTTACATACGTTGCCTCAGTTGATTACTGTCAGCACCCTGTGTGTGGACAAGCTTAATTAGCATTTCCATTTTATGGAAAAGGACATTGAGGCATTAAAGAAATTCCCAGTTGCTTTCAAAAAGATACTTGTCACTCTTGATTAAAAAATGTTTGACCAAATAAAAAAAGAACCACATTCATACAGATGGAAAAATCTGTCAACAGTAGTATACTAAAAGTTATATTTTACATTGTAGGGTACTTCTTTTGTTTCATAATAGGGCTTTATGTCTGTTGATTTTTTGTTTTTATAACCTTAGGGAGTTTAACAGACTGGACCATTTGTAGCAGAGGATAATCTCTAATGGCCTTGCTCAAAATTCAAAACACTCTGCGCTACCAACAAGGTTTCCACAAAGGAATGCAGTCATCTTCTCTGGTCTGCTCTTTCCATGATAACTTTCTAAACTGCATCAACTCTGACATGGTGATAGAACCATGGGTAAGGAAAGGGGGTTGGGACTGACAAGCATAATGACCCTCTGGATTGATCTGGCACGCTTGCACAGTTGCTCAGTCGTGTCTGACTCTTTGCGACCCCATGGACTACAGCTGGCCAGGTTCCTCTGTCTATGGGGTTTTCCAGGCAAGAATCCTGGAGTAGGCTTCCATTTCCTCCTCCAGGGGATCTTCCCAACCTAGGGATCAAACCCATGTCTCCTGCATTGGCAGGCGTGTCCTTTGCCACTGAGCCCCCTGGGAAGCCCTTCTGGATTGATCACAAGGTACTAACTTTCCCTGTTTTTAGATGACACACTAAGTTCATCACCAGATGAGCAGATGAGTGGAATCTGACCCTTTGAAGCTAGTGCTGGAGATTACCCAGAGGAGTAAAGCCTCTATTATGTTTGCTGACTGAGGATGGAATATTTAAACTTCCTCTGAGATAGAAAGGACTTAACAAGGTTTAGTTCAAAACTCTTCTTACTGACTTTTTCACTCAGTGGACAGTGTTTATTTAATACCTGCAAGGAACTAAAGTTTTGATACTGATAATTCTTAAGGTTTTCTTTATAATTAAGAATCTTCTTATGACATACTTTGGACTTACAGTGTTTGACATTGGAGCATAGAAACTGGCCTATATTTTCTCCTGGGCTAAATGACACTGTCTTATAAAGGAGAAGAGAACATCTTAATCTCAGACTTTTTAAAGATGAGTGCCTTACTGGTGCTGTATGAACTTTCAGTATACTGTGTCCTGGAATAAGCGTGTAGTACTATTTCAGGTCCTCTCTACTGATAATTTAATGCTGCCTCTAAATTTAATGCCTATTGCCTTTTCACCAGAAAGCAGTTTTTACTGATGATAATGATGATGGTCATTAGGGCCTTGGAGACTTTTAAAAGGATCTAAGGATGAATGAATAAATAAAAACCGTGATGACTCATTCTGCACCCTATGCCATTAGTATAACGCATAGCTCAGCTCAGTTCCTCTCCCCCACAGAACTGTACTCTTTAAATATATGTTAAATTTCTTGTTCAAACAAAATGAGTATAATTTATTCAAAAAATATTATGATATTGTGGATTGTACAATTAAGCAGGCATGCTGCACAAAGGAAATACATTTAACCAGGTGATTTTTTCTCTCTAAAACTAGTCCTTATAGAACAAGCCATCATATTCTGTTTGGCTCTATGTTTGATCTTTCCTTCCTGACGAGAGGAGCTTGTTCTTTGCTGTGTTTTCATTGCTTTCTTTGTCTTATGTTTTAAACATATTAAAGAATGTCAGGTTGAATTTCCTTTTAATATTGCTTCAGGTTACATAGGGGAAAATAGGATACTGGGACTTTAGAGTACCATCTTTTACATTATTAAATTAATACAGATTAATGTTTCATATCATATTCATAAAATGTGAATGTATAGACCCTGCCCTCAAATGCTAACATACAGGTACAAAGAGATATGCCCAGAAGTATTTTTATGAAGGCATACGTAGTAAGTATTTCTCCAAAACTAGAGTTGTCCCAAGGTGGCTTGTGATGGCCATTATGGTGCATTTTATTTCACAAAGGATTAAACTATGGAAATCTCAAGGCTGCAAAAAGATTTAGTTATGCTCATTAGGCAGTGAATTTATTAGTATAGTCTCTGTTTTTCCCTTTATGAGCCAATTTCAAAGCTATTGTAGGCTTTCTAATGACATGTGGAAGCAGCCGCTTCTTTAATTTCCATACACCTATTTCCCCTTCTTGTAGCAGACCCTGGAGTAGTGAAAAGGAAATGGACTCAGAATGCAGATAACGAGGATTCTATACCTTACCATCGCCTAAGGAGCAAAATGACCACTCTTGGCACAGTGATCGGAACCACCTGTGACTTGCTCTCTTCCCCTTATTATAAAGAAATATTAATACCACAGGATTGTTGTGATGTAACTGTTTTTACTCTGTTTAGTCTGCAAAAAATCAGTCAACAACAGACTGAAGAGAAGATGTTAGTTAGATATTAGAAACTTTCTTGATTTAGACAGATTCTATACATTAAAATCTGTGCTTAAATAAAAGATAAATGAGAAGGGAATTATTCATCTTACTTAAGAAATATCTGATATAAGAAATAATGCATTTTAAAAGCTAACTTCCGGGAGGGGGGTTCCGGAGGGGAAGCATATGTAAACCCAAGGTGATATCATGACAATGTATGGCAAAAACAATTAAAAAAAAAAAGAAAAATGGAAAAAAAATAAATAAAAGCTAACTTCCATAAAATGTTCAAAACACAATTCAATTTGCAAACAATGAATTCAAATTCATCTACATCAAGGCCTGAGGTCCAACGGCATTTGAAAACCCACTGAGGTGCTTTGCACACAATTTAAGCTAATACAATAAAAGAATAGTATAGCAAATTTGGATTGACCACTCTGAATCAAATTCAGTCAGTCTTATTTACATGAGGCTGGTCCAAAGAAAACCAAAACTTCCGTGGGTCTGAAGAGGGAACACTTCCATGGGCCTAGGAAGAGTGAGAACTTCCCATTGCAATCCAAGTTGGAA
Organism: Antilocapra americana; assembly: GCA_007570785.1. Classification (NCBI taxonomy): domain Eukaryota; kingdom Metazoa; phylum Chordata; class Mammalia; order Artiodactyla; family Antilocapridae; genus Antilocapra; species Antilocapra americana. Next base: position 3,555,598 of record ML661889.1, on the reverse strand, counting down.
ATTAAAATTAGTTGGTTGGATACTAGGTCTGACTCTTGACCATGACTCAATGAAAATAAAGTGCCTTTTGATTCAGACCTCCTGTTTGGGGTAGCCAGTCACATGGTAAAATATGCCAAGTGAACACTGGTAGTTTCCGTCTCTTTGATGGACAAATCAAAGCCATATTAGTAAAATACCTTTGGAACACAAATAGTGGGGCTCCCTTTTGAGTCAGATTTGGTTTTGGGAATGAGACTTTGGCTTGCATTATGTATGTGTCATAGAGTCAGAATCATATTGGGTTAGTCTAAATCCCATGCATGCATGTATGCTAAGGTGCTTCAGTTGTGTCTGATCTGGATGACCCAATGGACTGTAGCCTATCAGGCACCTCTGTCCGTGGGATTATCCAGGCAAGAATACTGGAGTGGGTTGCCATGCCCTCCTCCAAGGGATCTTCCCAACTCAGGGATCAAACCTGTGTCTCTTATATCTCCTGCATTGGTAGGCGAGTTCTTTACCTTGAACACCACCTGGGAAGCCCCTAAATCCCATAGGTCATCCCTAAAGTATAGTATTTATGGTATCGTGTACACAAATCTATTCACTAATCAGGTCAGGTCAGTCGCTCAGTCTTGTCTGAATTTTGCGACCCCATGAATCACAGCACACCAGGCTTCCCTGTCCATCACCAACTCCCGGAGTCAACCCAAACCCATGTCCATCAAGCCAGTGATGCCATCCAACCATCTCATCCTCTGTCTTCCCCTTCTCCTCTTGCCCCCAATCCTTCCCAGCATTAGGGGGGTCTTTTCCAATGAGTCAACACTTCACATGAGGTGGCCAAAGTATTGGAATTTCAGCTTCAACATCAGTCCTTCCAATGAACACCCAGGATCTCCTTTAGGATGGACTGGTTGGATCTTCTTGCAGTCCAAGGGACTCTCAAGAGTCTTCTCCAACACCACAGTTTAAAAGCATAAATTCTTCGGCACTCAGCTTTCTTTATAGTCCAACTCTCACATCCATACATGACCACTGGAAAAACCATAGCCTTGACTAGAAGGACCTTTGTTGGCAAAGTAATGACTCTGCTTTTAAATATGATCTCTAGGTTGGTCATAACTTTCCTTCCAAGGAGTAAGTCTCTTTTGATTTCATGACTGAAATCACCATCTGCAGTGATTTTGGAGCCCCCCAAAGTAAAGTCTGACACTGTTTCCACTGTTTCCCCATCTATTTCCCATGAAGTGATGGGACCAGATGCCATGATCTTAGTTTTCTGAATGTTGAGCTTTAAGCTTTAAGCTTTAAGTCACTTTCATCAAGAGACTTTTTCGTTCCTCTATCCTTTCTGCCATAAAGATGGTGTTGTCTGCATATCTGAATTTATTGATATTTCTCCTGGCAATCTTGATTCCAGCTTGTGCTTCTTCCAGCCCAGTGTTTCTCATGATGTACTCTGCATATAAGTGAAATAAGCAGGGTGACAATATACAGCCTTGACGTACTCCTTTTCCTATTTGGAACCAGTCTGTTGTTCCATGTCCAGTTCTAACTGTTGCTTCTTGACCTGCATACAGGTTTCTCAAGAGACATGTCAGGTGGTCTGGTATTCCCATCTCTTTCAGTTTATTGTGATCCATACAGTCAAAGGCTTTGGCCTAGTCATTAAAGCAGAAATAGATGTTTTTCTGGAACTCTCTTGCTTTTTCGATGATCCAGCAGATGTTGGCAATTTGATCTCTGGTTCCTCTGCCTTTTCTAAAAACAGCTTGAACATCTGGAAGTTCACAGTTCATGTACTGCTGAAGCCTAGCTTGGAGAATTTTGAGCATACTTTACTAGCATGTGAGATGAGTGCAATTGTGTGGTAGTTTGAGAATTCTTTGGCATTGCCTTTCTTTGGGATTGGAATGAAAACTGACCTTTTCCAGTCCTGTGGTCACTGCTGGTTTGGAATATAACAAAGAGGGTTATATTGAAGGAAAAATATCTTTAAACACTACAGTCATTTATAGGACAGTGAGAGGTTCACACAAAAGGCATGAGAGAGCTGAGATCAATAGAGGAAAGAGTGGATTCACATTTCCCATTTTACATTCACCCTCACTAACTGGACTGGGAGTCCAGTAGTCTCCCATGCTACTTATGTTACTCATGTTACTTATCTCTCTTTCTCTCTCAAATTCTCTTTCTGACAAGCATACATGATGTGATTCCCAAGTCTGTACTTTCCTTTCGTCTTTCTAATAGTTCTTTTACCTACTTACAGTAAATGGGCATTAATGCTGTCTTTTTTTTTGAAGAATATTCTAAAACATAGTGGCACAGTCTGGTTGTCTTCAGAGAGTCTTGTCCTTGCTTGTACAAACACAGTCATCAGATCTTCTAGAGTTCTGTTTAACTCAGGTGAGGAAATGGGGGTGGCATCCACCTTAAAGCAATAAAGAAAGATGAACTAGAAGCAGAATTAGAAATTGTAGCTTTACATTCAATTTGAAGACCACCAGATAATTTCTTCAAAGCAAAATGCTTCCCTCTAGATGGCTCATTTCCACCACAATGGCATGCCACTCAACAGCAGCATCTCTGGGAAGATGGGGAGCTACCCCTACCACCAGGGTGCTGCCTGTGTCCCTGGCATTGCCTTGGCACTTGTGTTCCTCCTAGAAAAAAAAAAAGTCAGGAGGGTGACATCAGAATGGATCTGCTATAATTTGGAAACCATATTAGGTTCACATATACACACTTGAGCAATAATTTAGTAAATTAAATAGTTATGTAATAAATGGAAACAGGTTGAAATACAGGCGACATATAAAATATTTTTGTTTACTAGCTCTTAATTAATTAAATAATAATTTTTGCCCATGATTATGATACAAAATAGGAGCCCTATTATATATGTTTGCATTTTGAATCTTTATTTTAATGTCTTTGGTGGAATCCAGAGAGAGAAAAGATTAACATCATATTATATTCAAACACATATGTGGGCCTATACATTTAGCTCGACTAATAATGTTAGTCCCTGCATGTCATACACCTATAGACACAGAACTATTGAAGTCTATTTCCCGGTACAGATAACACTCAGCATTAACTCCTTAAGGGAACAGTACATCATTTGTGGTGTCTTTGCTTATTGTGTCATGCTTTTCATTTATTAGTCACCATTCAGGATAGTTACAATTAAGTCTCAGAAACAGTTTACTCTTTGTATTCCTTTGTGCTTGAAAAAGACAGTTTTGAGGAAAAAGAATGTTTTTATATTGAAAAATACAAATTGTCTTGTTGTGAGAAAAGTAGGCTCATGACCACTATGATAGGTCCTTAGGTTTGTTTCGTTCATTTGCGATGGATTTGTACAAATCTAGATTGGGAGTATAGGAAAAAGAAAATCGTTACAGAAGCCAGGGCTACAGCAACTTGATGTTTTAAACATCTCAGCACATCCCAAAATAAACGTTCCTCCCTCTCTACCAAATACATTTTCCTCCTCTTGGGAAGTGGCATTTATCCATTTTGTGGCCCAAAGTTGGAGAGCAGAGTCTTGTCCTTGTCTTTTCTGTCTTCTGTAGCTTCTCCCTACTTCATTCGAAGCAGTCACAAGTCTTGTCATTTTTGACTCCTTAAATCACTTAAAACATGCCTATTTATTTCTGTGCCCTTACTTTGATTTTAATTTAGCCCACTGTCATTTACATGTTGCTTAGATTTCTGAGACCTAACTGGTCTCACCAATTCCAATCTTCTTTAATCCATCTGTTATACTTCAGCCAGAGTAATCTTTTTCTAAGATACATTGGTTTTTTAAAAGCCCTTTTATGCTTAATATCATTCAATGGCTTTTGACCTAACATCAAACTCCTTAGCATGGTTTCTGAGGCCTTTCAGGTCTGCCCCCTATGTACTTCAAACAGCTGTCTGCCCTACCCCTGACTCGTAGCTTGAGCCATGTAGAATGAACAGCAGGTGGTCTTCTTTCTGCTAACTTCAGTTTTGGAATTCTCTGCTCTTCTGATATGTAAGGCTCTGTTCCAACTTTCTCTAGTTTAATCATGTCAGTATTCCTGAATGTTAGACCTATGTTTCACTGGGAAAAGTCTTCCCTGACTTACTCACAGCCTCTTAAACACTGCACAAGCCCCAGTCATGTCTATTCAGCATTTAACAAATATCAGTCAGGTGTCTGCTGTGTACCAGGTACTGGTTTAAGCGGTTAGGATATGTCGCTGAACAGAAGCAGATAAAAACCTTCGCCTTCATGGAGCTTGAGATCCTTGTATTATCATGATTGTCACAATGTCCAACTAGTAAACATTTGTTTAAAGTAACAAATAGACTGAGGAAACACAAAGCAAAGAAATGCCAATATAGTTATCTTAGGTTATTATAATTACTTTCAAGCAAGGAAAACTTTTTTAGAAGTAAAAGAAGGCACACCTTTGACATTTGGGGGGAAATCTGCTGAATAGGCATATGAACATGTCTTCAAAATTATATTGTAATCATTTCTCCTCCTAAATTTGGTTTCAATCATTGAATCTTTCTATAACCTCTTTTAATTTCTAGGCCAGTCTGCTCATTTTCTGACCAATAGAGTCTGTAATGGAAAAATCGGTATTAAAGACAAAAACGTTAGATGGTTTTCTGAAACAGAAAAGATAAGGTGTTTGAACAATAGTATTAAATATATACTTTCCATGGGCTTGAGATTACTTGGAGAAAAGATGTTTTCTTGCAAAACTAAAAGAGCCACAGTATTCCTATACTGTCAGAATTAGAAATTAAAATTTAGAAAACAAGGAAAGGGTTTTTGGTGTACTGAAGTCTCATTGATTTTTTTCCCCTAGGTGAAAAGGAAAACCACAGCAATATTTTTCTTTTGATAAGAATATACTGGATATACTTCAAAAACTCAATAACCTATTACTTTTAAGATGATCTTAGGGGATTCTGGTGGCTCAGTGGATAGGAATCTGTCTGCCAATTCAGGAAACCTGGGTTCGATCCCTGATCTGGGGAGATCCCACATGCTGCGGAGCAACTAAGCCTGTGGACCACAGCTCCTGAGCCCCTGCACTCTATAGCTTGGCAGCCACGACGACTGAGCCCATTCGCCCTAAGGCCTGTGCTTCTGCAGCAAGAAAAGCCACTGCAGTGAGAATCCTGCACACCACAACCAGAGAGTAGACCCTGCTTGCCACAACTAGAGAAAAGCCCTGCAGCAATGAAGATCCAGCACAGCCAAAAATAAATAAGCAAATAAAGATATTTTATTTATTTATTTATTTTATTAGTTTTGCCATACAATGACATGATATTGCCATGGGTTTACATATGCTCCCCCTCCTGAACTCCCCTCTCTCCTCCCTCCCTCCCCCCTCCCCCCGGGAAATCTCGATGCACCAGCCCCGAGCATCAATCCTGAGCTGGCGATTGATTACACATATGATAATTAACATGTTTCAATGCCATTCTCCCATATGATCCCACCCTTGCCCTCATCCACAGAGTCCACGAGTCTGTTCTATACGTCTGCGTTCCTTTTGCTGTCTCGCATGCTGGGTTCTCGTTACTGTCTTTCTAAATTCCATATATATGCGTTAGTATACTGTATTGTTGTTTTTCCTTCTGGCTTACTTCACTCTGGATAATGGGCTCCAGTTCCGTCCACCTGAGTAGAACTGATTCAAATGAATTTTTTTTTAATGCTGAGTAATATTCCATTGTGTATATGTACCACAGCTTTCTTATCCATTCGTCAGTTGATGGGCATCTAGGTTGCTTCCATGTCCTGGCTATTGTAAACAAAGCAGCGATGAACATTGGGGTACACGTGGCTCTTTCAAGATATTTTTAAAAAAGATGATTTTAGGCAGGAAAAAAATTTAAGGTGACATTTAGTTGAGGTGCTAACACTCAGTATTCAGGTCCCATAATCCCTTTGCAAAACAACTAAGATTAACATGTGATTTTAAAAGTGGTCACTGCTTTCTAAACATATGCATCTTTATTTAAACCTTTATTTAAAAGGTTTATATTTTCTGTCTCCAAAGGGCGTTATACTTAAAATCCTGTGCCGTTCTCTTTCAAAGCACTGTTGGTTGTTTCATTTTTGTAGAGATCACAAGTCCACTTGATATTAGTGACTTATACTTTCCTTTGCTTTGTGAGTGTGGGTAATAGCCTTTTTGTATACCAATTTGCTTACACTGCAGTCTCTGCTGGTAATATTGTACATTGCCTGACCTCTGAATGGAAAAATAATAACAAGTTAAAACAGTCATTTTACCTGAAGTCGATAAGGCCATAACACTCACCCTGCTTTCAATTCACATGCTCAATTTTCATCCACTCACTCTCGACTTTGAGAGGAAGGAATAATGACAGGTTACAGGCACTTTATTTCAAAATTCACTCACAAAGTTATTGACAAGCATTTTTCACAGAAACAGCTCTTCTCTCTGACCCTCGTGAGCTGTTTACATGAAAAATGCTCTTCCTTGTAGATTAATGAGAGTGGAACCTAATTCCATACCAAACATGTAGCAATTGCTTTAGCATCGCTGTTTCTGATATGGGAACAAAAATAGGGATAATTTGCCCCAAATTGCAGTCACTTCAGTCATAATAAAATCTCAGAGAGTACTGTTTGCTTTCAACTTTCATTAGGTAAGCTGGGGCTGTTATTAAGGTACCAACACATAAATGTTATATTAGCACTTAACAGAAGCATGGCATTCTCCTCTAGGAGATAAATTCTACCCTTGTCAATATAATTCCTCACTGAGTGCAGTAAAAGAGTTTGAAAAGATGAAATAGTGAAGCTTTGCACTAGAGGGAAAGAAATACCTGTTCACTCAAGCTTAAAGGCCATTTTGCTGGCCCAAGGTGCTAGGGTACTGTTTAGAAAATAAGTCTCAGAGAAACTCTCCTAGGTCAAGTCAAACATTGAGACAAACTTTCAGACATGCTCTCTTTGTCCAAGGTTGTTAAATCAGTTACTTTAAATTTCTGAATGCCTTCAACTGGCATTTCAACTCTGTGAAGAAATATAAGAATTTAAGACCAAGATGGATTTCATTTCCAGAGAGCAAACGTTAATCATTTTGTGTAAGCCACTGTACACAGAAAACCCACATATTTCTTTTCCTTTTGAGTGTAGTAAGTTTTTTCAAAATGTAAGGCACTGTGTATGTCATAGTGGTGGAACTGTTAAAATTAAATCTGCCTTTATCCTTACTCTTCAGTTCAGTTCAGTTCAGTTCAGTCGCTCAGTCGTGTCCAGCTCTTTGCGACACCATGGACGGCAACATGCCAGGCCTCCCTGACCATCACCAATTCCTGGACTTTACCAAACTCATATCCATTGAGTCGGTGATGCCATTCAACCATCTTATCCTCTGTCATCCCCTTCTCCTCCTGCCCTTAATATTTCCCAGCATCAGGGTCTTCTCAAATGAATCAGCTCTTTGTATTAGGTGGCCAAAGTATTGGAGTCTCAGATTCAGCATCAGTCCTTCCAATGAACACCCAGGACTGATCTCCTTTAGGATGGACTGATTTGATGTCCTTGCAGTCCAAGGGACTCTCAAGAGTCTTCTCCAACACCACAGTTCAAAAGCATCAATTCTTTGGTGCTCAGCTTTCTTTATAGTCCAACTCTCACATCCATACATGACTACTAGAAAAACTATAGCTTTGACAGATGGACCTTTGTTGGCAAAGTAATGTCTCTGCTTTTTAATATGCTATCTAGGTTGGTCATAACTTTCCTTCCAAGGAGTAAGAGTCTTTTAATTTAACGGCTGCAGTCACCATTTGAAGTGATTTTGGAGCCCTCCCAAATAAAGTCAGCCACTGTTTCCCCATCTGTTTCCCATGAAGTGATGGGACCAGATGCCATGATCTTAGTTTTCTGAATGTTGAGCCTTAAGCCAACTTTTTCATTCTGCTCTTTCACCTTCATCAAGAGTCTCTTTAGTTCTTCACTTTCTGCCATAAGGGTGGTGTCGTTTGCATATCTGAGGTTATTGATATTTCTCCCGGCAATCTTGATTCCAGCTTGTGCTTCATCCAGCCCAGCATTTCTCATGATGTACCCTGCATATAAGTCGAATAAGCAGGGTGACAATATACAGCCTTGATGTACTCCTTTTCTTCTTTGGAACCAGTCTGTTGTTCCATGTCCAGTTCTAACTGTTACTTCCTGAGCTGCATACAGGTTTCTCAAGAGGCAGGTCAGGTGGTCTGGTCTTCCCATCTCTTTCAGAATTTTCCACAATTTATTGTGATCCACACAGTCAAGTGATTTTTTAGATCCTCTTAAAATAACTATCTCCAATTCAGGCCTAAGAAAAGTGCTTTCACATTTAGAAAAGTAAGGACCATTTTGTCACCTAAAATGAGAAACAAAGGAAGGAGAAGGGCATCTGAAAGCTTGGCTGTCGCTAGGCTCACCTTTGCTATCCTCCATCTTCTTTCCTAGCCTTACAAATATCTTTATCATACCATCACTGAAGCATTGTAAAGTCTTTAAAGGGTTCTATTGTCATTTAGATTATTTAGCAGCCTTATTTGCACAAAAAGTCTCTTTTAACTACCAAATTCAGACCATAAATGTGACCGCTGTCCCTCTACATTTGTAAGAGTCAATTACAGACCGCACGTAACACATGATTCTGCCTATACATGTTGGCGATAAGGACTGATTTAAAGTTCTATTCATAGAGTTGAATGTAATTGTACAATATTTGCCAGTTTACACTACCCTTCTACTAATCTGGGAAATCACTGTTATTCAGCCTTTCCCAGAGGTTAATTCATTTCTGTCCACCCCTTCTCATGTCCCTTGCATTCTGGTACTCTTGAAAATGGCCTGTAAATGTTTACTGTGTCTAGACACAAGGAGAAAACAAATGTGAAGTACATTTCGGCTGACTCTTCAAAGTCCATAAGTTTAATCAATGTCCATTCATTTGTAAGCAAGTTTTAAAATGCTAGTTTTTATATATAACATATACATATGAACAAAACAATGATGTCCTCTTTAAGATCAAATGAAAATAATTTTTAATCCATAAATTAAAAATAATACATTTTTAAAAATAAGAATTTGGGGGATAAAGCAAAAGCTATTTTATAAGCCCATATTTTAGATGCTGGCAAACATTGTATATGAACGTTTATTTGACTTCAAGAATTAAAGTGGTATATATATATATATAAATTTTTTTTTAATTTAGGATCAGAGCCAGGAGCTTCTCAACCATTTCAGTAAGTAGAAATTCAAATAGACTTTTCAGAGACAGTAGCAGGGGCCACCATCTAATTAAAGCAAATACTCAACTACAAGCTCTTTAATAACAAGGAATACATTTTACATATTTTTGAATCCTCAATAGGTAGCATGGTGCCTGGTATTTAATGTCTTCAATGAATGTTTCATGCTAACACTTTTCTGGAGGGCAATTTATAATCAATTTCCCAATGCTCATTCAATTTGACTCAAATTCCAAATTTAAAGAGTTAATTTAATAAAACAGAGATGAGTACAAAGAAAAGAGGTATATGGGATGTTTATTGTAGTGTTATATGTAATAGCAAAAATTGTTAACAAGCAAAATATCCAACAGTGAAGTAGGGATCAAATACATTATAAGATATCAGATGATGAAGTCTTTTGCTAGATGACCTATTAAAAACCATGCTTATAAAGAACATTTAATTGTAAAGGAAAATAAAATATATTGTGTGGGAGAAAAGGAATAGCAGGTACAGTTCCTTAAAATACATAGATAATTTGTGTGTGCATATATACCTGAGACAAGAAAAAGTTATCCATTATAAGCAAAAAAAAAAAAAAAAAAAAAATCAACAAATGCATCTTGCAAACCCGTGCTGGTGTATAAAGATTCAGGCATGCTAAGTTGCTTCAGTTGTGTCTGACTCTGTGCAACCCTATGGACTGTAGCCTACCAGGATCCTCTGTCCATGGGATTCTCCAGGCAAGAACACTGGGGTGGGCTGCCATGCCCTCCTCCAGGAGATCTTCCCAACTCAGGGATGGAACCCGCGTCTCTTGCATCTGCATTGGCAGGAGGGTTCTTTACCACTAGTGCTACCTGGAGGGTGTTAAGATGAGTCCTTACTTACTGAGTGGAGAGATCTGTGAGAGGATGCACAGAGGAGGGGCTGAAGCCCGGGACAGGCTAGGCTGTGTGTGGTGGGACTAAACATGAGCAAGGGAACTATGGCAGTTGGCAGTTAATAGCATCTAGGGATGTGGCAGAGAACCCGAATGTCTAATGGAGATTCTCTATTGAGTTTTTCTGTGCAGACTATACTGTTCTTCTCCTCTGCTGCTCCTGAAAATTTCAGCAAAATATTTATTTTTCTCTTGTACTTTGTAAAGGTAGATTTTCTTTGAGGGGTGACAATCAGGTGCCGAGTCCTGCTGAGAGGCAAGCAGCAAGGCTGCCTAAGGGGCCCACCCACATCAGGAGATCTTTAGGAAGGAACATGCACCAAGAACAAAATAATCATTAGCTCTGGGTACAGAAGGAAGAAGGGGATTTTCATTTCCTTCTTTGTACTTTAATGGATTTTTCAAATTTCTGTAATGAATATGCATTACTATTATAAACAGAAAAATGTTTTCTTTAAACATCAAATGGATGAATAAGCAAACAAGTCAATGAATGAATGAACGACTTTAAAAAGTGGTAGCTTTGAGAAAGACTTTGAAGTATATTCTCAAATGGAAATTGCTACATTTACAATCAATATAAGAAGCCCCAGTGACTCTTTTCAATTAGGGTTGCCTTTTGAAACAAGATACTTGGTTTTACAATAGAATACACACACACACACACACACACACACACACACACATTTTTGTCCAGTGAGTTCTATTCAGCCTGATTAGTCAAACAATAAATTTGTTTACTTTATTTTCTTGAAAACAGTTGGATCTTATTTCAGTAAAAATATATATATATTAGTTGTGCCCACAATTAAGTAGGCATTGACAGTAATTTAAAAAATTCTATTTCTGTATATTTTTCATTTAAAAAGGGCACATAGCAAAATAAGCCGGTGCATTTAATCAACTAATGAATGCAGTTGTGCTGACATTACTATCCCTCCAACTGTTACCACCAGTGACTAAGAACATTGATACTTGCCAGACAACTAAGGCCTGAATTCTGGCTCTGCTACTTACCGGCTGTGTGGTCTTAGAACAGTCATTAAACTTTTCAGTGTCCTCACTTTATAAAATGGGGATAGCATCAATTCCCATCTCAGCATCATTATGAGAATAATATAAGCATATTTAGATTTGTCTAGATGATCACCCTTTATTTGGATACTTCTACATATATTTATGACCTGTTGATTACAGTGAACATTTAAAGTACTAGTGGTTAAAGTGGTCATTTGCCTCTAACATATACAAACATTGGAGAAGGAAATCCCAACCCACTCCAGTATTCTTGCCTAGAAAAATTCCATGGACAGAGAAACCTGGCAGAGTTCATGGGGTCACAAAGAGTTGAACACGCTGAGTGACTGAGTACATACACAAACATGGGCACTAAATGTTGTGGTCATTCACTATTATTGCTCTGAATCTTTTGTCAGTTATAAGGACAAAACTGCTTTGTAGTAAAAATTCACAATAGCCAGGACATGGAAGCAACCTAGATGCCCATCAACTGACGAATGGATAAAAAAGCTGTGGTACATATACACAATGGAATATTACTCAGCATTAAAAAAAAAAATTCATTTGAAGCAATTCTACTCAGATGGACGAAACTGGAGCCCATTATCCAGAGTGAAGTAAGCCAGAAGCAAAAACAACAATACAGTATATTAACACATATATATGGAATTTAGAAAGACGGTAACGAGAACCCAACATGCGAGACAGCAAAAGGAACGCAGATGTATAGAATAGACTTGTGGACTCTGTGGATGAGGGTAAGGGTGGGATGATATGGGAGAAGGGCATTGAAGCATGTTGATTATCATATGTCTAATCAATCGCCAGCCCAGGGTTGATGCTCGGGGCTGGTGCAGCGAGATTTCCCGGGGGGGAGGGAGGAGGGAGGGGGGTTCCGGAGGGGAAGCATATATAAACCCATGGTGATATCATGACAATGTATGGCAAAAACAATAAAAAAAAAAAAAGAATAAGAAAAAAAAATTCTTACTGCTAATACTAAAAAAAATTCACCATTGAAGATATTTTAATAGAATAAAACTTCAGATTCCTAACATTTAATAAACATAACATTGAGGATATGATTTGACATCAGGAAATTATATTGCAGTACAGTAATGTACTACTGAGTCTTAACTAATAGGAAGAGGACTTAGGTGGACTTAATGCATAAATGATGCCTTCGTGACAGGGTAGAGGCCAAGACGCTTTTACAGTGGTGCACACAGAGAGAAACAGTGGGAGAAATGAGTCCTTATCTGTCACATTGTGGTACAAGTTGTTTCCGACTCCTTGAGACCTCTAGACTGCAGTATGCCAGGCCTCCCTGTCCCTCACCACCTTCTAGATTTTGCAGCAGTATAGCTATACCAGCCAGAAAAGAAGTCAAACATAGGAGTCAGCAATTATTTGGGTAGGAGATATATTGTCAGTCTTATATTTTAAATATTAATTTGCAGTAGTTCATTAGCAGTGTGTAGAAATAAATATATAATAGGATATCTTGGTTTCTGAAATTTCTTCATTAATCTGTGTGAGGATTATTAAAATAATTGTCTTTCTCAATAAAGATGTATATATTTGTGAAAGTTATATAATTTTAAAATTAACTGAACGTATAGAACAATCTTATGGACTCTATGGGAGAGGGCAACCGTGGGATGATATGGGAGAATGACATTGAAACATGTAAATTATCATATGTGAAATGAATCGCCAGCCCAGGTTTGATGCTTGATACAGGGTGCTCAGGCCTGGTGCACTGGGATGACCCAGAGGGATGAAATCTGGAGGGAGGTGGGAGGGGGGTTCTGGAAGGGGAACACGTGTATACCCATGGCGGATTCATGTCAATGTATGGCAAAACCAATACGATGATGTAAAGAAAAAAATAAATTAATCAATTAAAAAATTAATTGAAGTATATGTCACAATAAAGTGATGCTTTAATCATAATTGTACCAGTTTTGCAGGTTTATTTTTATTTACCCTTTATGTTTGCTTTGATTGTATAGTTGATAAAAAGCTATAGGTAAAGGAGCTCTTAGCTAGTTTTATAGTGTTACATGTACAAGTAACACTATAATAAAAAGAATGCAGTCAACAACTGGACATCTGCAAGAATTTTTTCTTCAGTTCGATTCAGCTCAATCATTCAGTCATGTCAGACTCTTTGCAACTCCATAGACTGCAGCACACCAGGCCTCTCTGTCCATCACCAACTCTCGGAGCTTGCTCAAATTCATGTCCATTGAGTCGGTGATACCATCCAACCATCTCATCCTCTGTTGTCCCCTTCTCCTCTCGCCTTCAATCTTTCCCAACATCAGAGTCTTTTCCAATAAATCAGGTTTTCGCATCAGGTGGCCAAAGCATTGGACCTTCCGCTTCAGCATCAGTCCTTCCAATGAATATTCAGGACTGATTTCCTTTAGGATTGACTGGTTTGATCTCCTTGCTGTCCAGGGGACTCTCAATTGTCTTCTCTAACACCACAGTTCAAACACATAAATTCTTTGGCGCTCAGCCTTCTCTGTGGTCCAGCTTTCACATCCATTCATGAATACTGGAAAAACCATAATACTGGGAAAACAATTGAAACTGTGACAGATTTTATTTTCTTGGGCTCCAAAATCACTGCAGATGGTGGCTCTGGTTTGACTGGATGGACATTTGTCAGCAAAGTAATGTCTCTGCTTTTTAATATGCTGTCTAGGTTTGTCATAGTTTTTCTTCCAAGGAGAAAGTATCTTTTAATTTCATGGCTAGTGTCACCATCTGCAGTGATTTTGGAGCCCATGAAAATAAAATCTGTCACAGTTTAAATTCTTTCTCCATTTATTTGCCATGTACTGATGAGACTGGATGCCATGACCTTAGTTTTCTGAATGTTGAGCTTTAAGCCAACTTTTTCACTCTCCTCTTTCATTTTCATCAGGAGGCTTTTCAGTTCTTCTTCACTTTCTGCCATAAGGGTGGTGTCATCTGTGTATCTGAGGTTATTGATATTTCTCCCGGCAATCTGGATTCCAGCTTGTGCTTCATCCAGCCTGGCACTTCCCACGATGTACTCTGCATATAAGTGAAATAAGCAGGGTGACAATATACAGCCTTGATGAACTCCTTTCCCAATTTGGAACCTGTCTATTGTTCCATGTCCTGTTCTAACTGTTGCTTCTTGACCTGCATACAGATTTCTCGGGAGGCAGGTAAGGTGGTCTGATGTTCCTATCTCTTTAAGAATTTTCCACAGTTTGTTGTGATCCACATAGTCAAAGGCTTTGGCATAGACAACAAAGCCTTTTTTTTCTCACTTAGTAGCATTTCAAAGAAAAAGTTTGAGAAATGCTGTAGAAGAATAACTTGCTTTTCTTTGCAGAATGTTTCTAACCATGTCATCACCAAAAATAATGTGCAATTTTGGCTGAAAAGCTAATCCATTTGGCTTCTATTCAAGAAGCAGGATAGCTTTGTGGATGATTATTGACAAAGACAATGAGCATGGTAAGGTTGATTCCGCAGATCTAGATTACCATCCTGTTCCCCATTGATTGGATGTGCACTGCTTTATATGCACCCATTGCAAATTTTCACCCAGTTAAGATAAATAACATGTGCTTTCAAGTTTCCAGTTCTATATTTATAAAATGAACAACTATAGGGTTGCCTTAGAAAGTTAAATTGCGGAACAAAGGAATATATGAAAGCTGTTTAAATAGCAAGAGTCTATGGCTATAAAAATGATATTATTGTTATTATTTATTGAGAATAATCTCAGGGCCTGCCTATTTATTTTCTGAGTTCTTGTTGCTTTTGCTTGGGTGATCAGGGATAGGTTATAATAGTTGGGCATAGGTATTCATTAGTTCTTGATTATAATAAAGTACTGTTGCTGAAAACACAATTGTTTTCAGAGGCTACACATCACTAAAAGCTACATTTTAGAGGATCAAGGTAGCTTTCAAAACAAAAAATACATCTCTTTGATAAATGTAAAGCATATTGGTGTGATGCACAATGCAAAACAAAAACTGTGCTTCCTGAAGCTGTAGCCCACATTACAGAAACTGAGAAGCCATTCCAGCCTTACCACCTGAGCTTCTGCCCTTGAATTGATATTAAGTAACCACATCACTCATTATAGCCTCTAATCTCCCTCGTTGATACCTTTTAATTTTTAAACAGTCCTACTTTACAAATCATATCCTCTTTCATGTGTTCTCTCAGCTAAAGAATTAATTTTGCAAGCAAAATATCTAAACAGTAAGCATAATAAGAATGAAACAGGTTAAAGCTCATTAGCAGCAGGGAGCAGATGTAGGAAAACTCTGCCAGTTCCCCTACATTTCCTTCTCAGCAGGAACTGGGCACCAAGCTGTGAGTTAGTTCTATAGCACAATGCTTGGCTGCTGTTTCAGCAATTTTACCTTATTGCTTCAAGTATAATACTAAGAATTCACTTTGATTTTTTATTTTTCTTTGCAATAATAATGTCTAAAAGGACCCTGCAGAGCTAACATGTAAAGTTAAGCATCAAGTGCCAGCTAATCAGGAGATTATAAAATTGTAATTGATAAGAAAATAACGATAGATTATAAAGTCATTTTATCTTTAAAAAACATTAACTTCTTGACAAACAGGCACCAGAATCTGGATGAAATCAGTAATTGCTCAAGTTAAATTTCCTTGAAATATCATGCAATAGCTAATATTCAGTGTATTACCAGTATTTAACATTTAGTATATATACCAGTCTTACACAATTGGTAAAACATAACCACGTAAGGGCCAAAGCAATACACACCGATTACGATATAAACTAAAAGCAAATGACTTTTGCTAGATAAAACACAACCTCAAACTATTAAACTAGCATTTCTTATTTCATGTGCAATGTTCATACAGAATCATCTTTTAGGAAGCAGCAATATCAACCAAATTGAGATGGCTTCAGAGGTGAATATTAGCAAGGTTTTACTTAAAAATTTTTCCTAGAGATTAGGATCCTTTCCTGGGGCTCAAAGTAGTACTTAGATGTGCCAAAGCACTGTTGATGCTAATGAACCATCAGCATAAATTCACCTGCTAGATTCTAGATGTCCAGGATAAATGGGACAGGTTGGGATGCAATTTGTTTAGTAAAATAAACATGTGCTATAGAATCCAACTCATGTAATTTCCACTAAATCAAACTGTGACAGATGTAAATGTAACAATCATTAAATTATCTGCATATTTCTTACAATTCTGCAAATTATTTTCAAAGCTGATGTTTATGTTTGTTTGCGTAGGTTTAGTTTCTGCAATGGATTCAGCCATCTGATAGACAAGATGCTTTTAGAATGACATTAACGGTGTTCTAAGAAAGCTACTCTATATCTTTCAAGGAAAGAAAAAGAAAACTAAGAAGTGCAATAAGTGGGACAGTGGAACTCAAATTCTGAGTCTTCTAGGCTACAAAAATAAATTCATAATCCTTCTTCTGCAAAGTAATAGGATTGGCATCAAAGCCTGAAGCAGATCTAAACCTATAAGCAAGGTTAATTAAACTTGCTCCATTTCATGGAAACTCAAGTGGCAAGGTCATGAGGATCATTATAGTATGAAAAGTTGATTTAAAAGTAGTTACCTATGCATTGAGGTTGATTGACTGCTCTGAATCGCTTGACCCATTTTCCAGTAGAAATGGAGGGAAACTGGGTTTCCTGACAATCTTCTTTAATGAAAACATTTTTGTGTATCTTCGAATGTAGCTGGGTCCCATGAATTTAAATCAATTAGATCATGCTTTTGGAAACCTGGATTATTCTTCAAACTCAATAGGTTGTAGGTAACATTTGAAGTCAAGGTAACAGACGTCCAGGAATTGTGTGTCCTTAAAGGATACTCAGACAGTAGGTCACTCTATGGTATTAGCATTTTGTGTGCAGTTTCAATAGCTCTAAACATAACTGAGCTCCTTTAGTGATGCCTAGCATAGTTTGTGTGGGCAGTTTATAAAGTTCTCTATTGGAAGTATGGGGTATAAGTATATGGAGTATAAGTACTTGTATAAGTATCCCAAACTTATAGGGATTTCTGCTCTAAGGTTTCATTCAGTTCAGTTCAGTTCAGTCGCTCAGTTGTGTCTGACTCTTTGCAACACCATGGACTGTGGCACACCAGGCCTCCCTGTCTATCACCAACTCTTGGAGTTTACCCAAACCCATGTTCATTGCGTCGGTGATGCCATCCAACCATCTCAACCTCTGTTGTTCCCTTCTCTTCCTGCCTTCAATCCTTCCCAGCATCAGGGTCTTTTCAAATGAGTCAGCTCTTTTCATCACGTGGCCAAAGTATTGGAGTTTCACCTTCAACATCAGTCCTTCCAATGAACACTCAGGACTGATCTCCTTTAGGATGGACTGGTTGGATCTCCTTGCAGTCCAAGGGACTCTCAAGAATTTCCTCCAACACCACAATTCAAAAGCATCAATTCTTCAGCTCTCAGCTTTCTTCATAGTCCAACTCTCACATCCATACATGACTACTGGAAAAATCATAGTCTTGACTAGATGGAACTTTGTTGGCAAAGTAATATCTCTGCTTTTTAACATGCTGTCTAGGTTGGTCACAACTTTCCTTCCAAGGAGTGTCTTTTAATTTCATGGCTGCAGTCAACATCTGCAGTGATTTCGGAGCCCCCCAAAATAAAGTCTGCCTCTGTTTCCACTGTTTCCCCATCTATTTCCCATGAAGTGATGGGACTGGATGCCATGACCTTAGCTTTCTGAATGTTGAGCATTAAGCCAACTTTTCACTCTTCTCTTTCACTTTCATCAAGAGGCTCTTTAGTTCTTTACTTTCTGCCATAAAAGTGGTGTCATCTGCATATCTGAAGTTATTGATATTTCTCCCAGCAATCTTGATTCCAGCTTGTGCTCCATCCAGCCCAGCATTTCTCATGATATACTCTGCATCATCCAGCCCAGCCTTTTTCAGATGTACTCTGTAAGGTTTCATTAGATCTTAACTAAGAGTAATAGAATTGAATTGAAATAAGAGATACATAAGTAGAAAAACTGACAGAAAATATAGGTCTAAAGTGGAAGAAAACCAAAACCACAACAAATCATGAAAAAAAAAAGAAAAACAACAATCCAGAGTTGTCTAGTATTCAACAGGTATGTAAACATGAACAACTGCTGAAACAAGCCTTTTGAAATTGTTTCATCCCACCTGAAAATCAAATGACAAGAAAAGAGTAACAACTACAAAGTTCTTAAAAAGCAGCTTGATGACCAGGACTGAAGGGATGCTCATCAAAACATAGTTCTGCTGACTGGCCTTGTATGAGGAAGAGACAACTGCATGATACTCAATGAATTGGAGTATAACACTCTCACGTGTGATATTTCCAGAGAGGACAGAGAAATGCTCTAAATTACTATTGAAGCAGAAATAGAGCAATCTGGGTTCCACTGTAGGTGACTATGACATTAGGTGACCGAGCAACCTGGTATGCATTAGTAATAGTAGTAGTTGCAGGGCGTGGAGTTTTTGATCTTCAGTGGAAACATTCAGTCTGATTACCACATAGGAAGGTAGAGTTGTAAGTAGTAATAAACCTTTCAGGTGGTAGCTGCTACCAAGTACATGGCAATTTTTACATGAAGATTTCTGAGAACAGAAAGTATTAAAAAGCATAGAATTATTAAACTGTAGGACTAGACAAAGACATAGTCATCATCACTTTAATCTTCTCATTTTGTAAAAGGGAAACAGAACTGCAGAAAAATCTGCCTCGCTCACCAGTCAGAAGCCACATTTCTCTTTGCCTGGCCTAGCCATAAGCTCTACTCACAGTGCATTTTAGAGGCATCAACTTTAAAAACAGAGGTGGAAACTCTTAAACTAGAAGAAAGCCTATACGATTCCTTTATATTGTCAAGAAAAATCTGAGGAGGGGTTAGTGTGCAAGATATGAAATCTATATACTCAATTAAAACCTTCAAGAACTTATGGAATGTATGGCCCTGATATTAACTTTGAAATTCGAATGCAGTTCTATCATTTTTATTCTACTACAGAGGCTTATTTTGATCTTGAAGGAGGTCATCTTGTTCAACCCTTTCATTTCAAGGAGTAGGCTCTGTTTTAACTCACCTCCATAAGAGTAATCCTTTCTCCTCTCTTTTTTAAACACTTCATTGATACTCCACAGAAGGATGCATTTTGTAGGCTCTGAGTTCTTCTCCAGGTTTCTACCACTCTGTCCCTACCAGCTGAGCTGTGCATTTTCAAATGATCAGTTGTTTTTATTCCAAACTTAAATATGCTAATTGTAACTGTTATTGGGTTTTTGCACTTTCTTGTGTGTTACATATTCCAATGCAATAGAGTGTGAAACAAAGCAGAGCTGTTTCTACAAAAATTAAGCTGAATATTTTGGATAGGCTTTACAAAAATGAGCTATTATTAATAACCCTGTAAGTGCTGCTGAGGATATGGAATTCATTTTCACTGTTGGTGGGAATGTAAAATGATGAAGCCGCTGTGGAGAACTATGTGAAGGTTCCACAAAAAGTTAAAAAGAGAAATACCATTGATCCAGAAATCCCACTTTCAAGTATTTATTTGAAAGAACTGAAATCAGAATTTCAAAGGCAAACTGCATATGCATTGTCATTGCACCATTTTCACAACAGCCAAGAGGTAAGAGAAGAAGGCCGAATGCCAAAGAATTGATGCCTTCAAATTATGGTGTTGAAGAAGACTCTTGAGAGTACCCTGGACAGCAAGGAGATCAAATCAGTCAACCCTAAAGGAAATCAACCCTGAATATTCACTGGAAGGACTGATGCTAAAGCTGAAGCTTTAATACTTTGGCCACCTGATGTGAAGAGAAAACTCATTAGAAAAGACCCTAATGCTGGGAAAGACTGAAGGCAAAAGGAAAGGAGAGCAGGAGAGGATGAGGTAATTAGATAGCATTATCAACTCAAGGGACATGAATCTGAACCAGCTTTGGGAGACAATGAAGGACCAGGAAGCTTGGCATGCTGCATCCCATGGGGTTGCAAAGAGTTGGACATGACTTAGTGACTGAACAACAACAAGCGGCAAGAACAATCTTAGTATCCATTGGGGGATTAATGGATAAAGAAAATATGGTATATACATACAATAGAATATTATTAAGTTATAGGAAAGAAAATTCTGTCATATGCTACAACATGGATGAACCTTGGGGACATCATGAGAAGGAAATAAGCCATTTGCAGGGCAAAAACTGCATGGTTTCACTTACATGAGGTATCTAAAGTAGTCAAACAAAGGTAGCAGACAGTAGAATGGTGGTTGCCAGAGGCTGGAGAAGTTGCTGTTCAATGAGTACAAAGTTTTAGTCATGCAAACCGAAAAAGATGCTAGACATCTGATGTCCAACACTGTATCACACATGATAAGCATCTTATAATGAGGTGTGGAAGGCACAAGAAATCTGAACAAGATTTGGGTTCAAAGCCTGACTCTGTAATATTCGCCTCATTAAGTTGCCTAGAAGATAAAGTAGTAGGCTATCTGACTCACGGGAGGTGCTCGATAAATATCAGTTTCATCAAATATGTCATTGCATTGATTTACCATGACAACTGACAAGTAGGTACTGGTGTCCTTATTTTATAATTATACAGCTAATAATTTAGAAAGCCTGCATATGAACCTAGGTCTGTCTAAAAGCTCAAGCCTTTCCACTACAAGACACTGTTTAATCATGGTGTAATTTTTAGTGGGATTCCAGTCTGAATGATTTAGCCATGTTAAGATGTAAATGCACTGCCAATAGCTGAATGCATGGATATTAACTGCTGAAAATGAACTGGACAGAATTGCCTAATTTATAAGTTTGGGAATAGCTGTTGGATGCAATGATTTAAATTTTATTAGTGTCAAGTGTTTGCGCTGCTGTGTTTGCGGGAGATAGTCAATAATTACTTATGTTCTACTGCTCCTTGGGTCTGCTTTATTATTATTATTGATTTGTTACATTTAATGATTTAAGAAGTAGTCATGCAAAGTAATTTAATTAGAAATTTAAAAGAAAGGAGTGTGTCAAGGGCACAATTCTACTTTTCATCAGTGAGAATTCATAATTTCTGTCCACTCTGATTTTAGAACATTGCTCTGGGATTTGAAAAAGCGTTAAAAGCATGGTGTCAATAACAAAGTACTATTGTTATTAGTGTTCTTATTGCTTTGCTTTTCCAATTTGAAGATCATCATGGCTGGAGATAATGGAAACAGAACAGAAAGTGAATGATGATCACCTTTCCTTTCAACTTTTAACTTTGTAGTATGTTTCCCAAGCAGTGAGATGATCGCTTCTTTGTTTTTTCATTATTAAAGTTTCATTGAAATGATTTGTCATGATTAAATTTTTAGCATTGTCATCAGCTTCAGTTCACTATATTTTAGTTTTTCTGTCACTATTCTTATATTTGCACCACAAAGGTAACTGTCTTGGTGTCTTTTTTTTTCTCATATTCCTTTAGCTTTTTAGAGTCCATTCCAATGATTTAAGACCCAGAAAACCCCAAATCTAGACTTATCTTCTAAACTTGGAATCATCTTTCCTTGTTTTGACTTCTCCATTGCACTTATATGGCATTGATTATAATTTACAGTATATTATGTTTGCAAATTTCTTGAAGGTAACTTTGTAATTTTTTTTCAAAAATAGCTTTCTCAAAATTTTTGATGAGTTTCAAGATGGATTATCAATCACTTCTGAATGAAGCAAATGACAAGCAAAAACATAAATTCAATATAATAGGCCGTACTTCACTGTATGTCAAAGGCATTTTATATCAAGCTGATCCATACTATGAGGTATATCCCTCCATCATAAAACCAACTAAGCCCTCCCTGGAGACAATCCTTTTCTTTTTCTGTGCTTCTCTAATGGCAAGCCTTGCTTTAAGTAGCATACCCAGAAAGAATGAATTACTATTTTACTTAACTAGTGATTCAAATAGCCACCAGTTTTGAAGGCCTTCTCTGCTTCAGGGATTGTACTTATCATTTGGAAATTCAGTGAAAATCTTCATTTCATAAATGAAATAATTAAAGATTAGCGTGGTTAACTAACTTGCTCAGGAAAGAGGCAGAACAAGGGTATAGATCAAAGTCCATTTCAAGTCAAAGTCTGTACTTGTAGACTATTTGAAGGCCCTCCTTAATACTCACTCTTCCCACTGCTAAGATGGATATAACCTCTAATAAAGCTGGTGGGAATAATTTGTATAATTGATCTGTGCCCTGTCTAACTCAATGACTGAGAAGGCAATGGCAAACCACTCCAGTACTCTTGCCTGGAAAATCCCATGGACAGAGGAGCCTGGTAGGTTGCAGTCCACGGGATCGCTACAAGTGGGACACGACTGAGGGACTTCACTTTCACTTTTCACTTTCATGCATTGGAGAAGGAAATGGCAACCCACTCCAGTGTTCTTTCCTGGAGAATCCCAGGGATGGGGGATCCTGGTGGGCTGCCGTCTGTGGGGTCGCACAGAGTCGGACACGACTGAAGCGACTTAGCAGCAGCAGCAGCAGCAGTAACTCAACGAAGGATATAAAGTGGGAGTGAAACACCCATGTATTCTGCTATGGTGAAAAGAAAATGGGTTTTAGATTTTACAGACCTAGTTTAAACTCCAAGACTCCTACTTGGTAGCTGTTAGAGAAGATATCTATCAATATTTCCTAAATTAATAAATGGGAATAATACTACATAACTCGAGTGCTGTGAGAACTATAGGAAGTAACATGTAAAGCTCCTGGCTTACTGGCTGGTACAATGTAGACCATATGTATCAGTTCCCTACCCTGTCCTTTGACCATGACTTGCCTTTCTCTAAGGGTGTGGTCCCATTGAAAGCAGTCTAGCTCTATTTTTCCCTATTGACAATTACTGTCAAGTTTAGCAATCATTTCCTGACACATATGAACAGTTGTAAGTCTTGCTTTAAGCTTTAGGAAAGGTCTTTAATGACCACATCCCTCTTGCTATGTGGGACTGAGTCATATAACCTGCGTGGGATTAAGCTTGAGTATTGGTTTATAGAGTTCTTTGGCTGCTCAGTAGTGTCTGACTATTTTTGACCCCATGGACTGCAGCATGCCAGGCCTCCCTGTCCATCACCAACTCCCAGAGTTTGCTCAAACTCATGTCCATTGAGTCGATGATGCCATCCAACCATCTCATCCTCTGTCATCCCCTCCTCCTCCTGCCTTTAATCTTTCCCAGCATCAGGGTCTTTTCCAATGAGTCAGTTCTTTGCATCAGGTGGCCAGAGTATTGGAGTTTCAGCTTCAGTGTCAGTCCTTCCAATGAATATTCAGGTTGATTTCCTTTAGGATGGTCTGGTTTAATGTCCTTGCAGTCCAAGGGACTCTCAACAGTCTTCTCCAACACCACAGTTCAAAACCATCAATTCTTCAGCACTCAGTTTTCTTTATAGTCCAACTCTCACACCCATACAAGACTACTGGAAAAACCATAGCTTTGACTAGATGTACCTTTGTGGGCAAAGTAATGTCTCTCCTTTTAATATGCTTTCTAGGTTGGTCATAACTTTTCTTCCAAGGAGCAAGTGTCTTTTAATTTCGTGACTGCAGTCACCATCTGCAGTGATTTTGGAGCCCCCCAAAATAAAGTCAGACACTGTTCCCACTGTTTCCCTATCTATTTGCCATGAAGTGATGTATATTAGGATACAGATAACTAATTGAAAGTTGTGTAAAACTATTGAATTTAAACATTTATAGCAACTCTACACAATTTTTATGTCTCTATAACATTAATATCATTCCTTTATTTGACGACAGCATTTATTGAGTCCCTGCTATTTGCCAGGCACCATGACAAGAACCTATATGATGACAAGGAATGAAAATAAGGCAGGCAAGGTATTGTTATCCAGAAAACACCAATCTTGAGGGGGAGGATGAAACAGAGATATAAGTTAATACTCTAACTCAAAATGATGTGTGCTATGTTGAAATTATGAAAAATTCTAATAGATCAAAGGGAATGTTTCACACATTTATAACACTAGATACTTATTTTCCACCTTTATGCCCAGTAACAAGGATAAATATAATGTGTGTGTTAAGAAAGTCATTATAATATTTATGATTAATTTCCAAATAGTGAAATATTTACATAAATTAATATTATTAAAACAAAAATGAGGGGTTTTCAGACCTCTCCTCTTTCTAAGAACAATGCAAAAACAGAGAAGTTGGGATATTCACAAATCTGACTTTGCTAAATATCAACTTTACAAAAAAAGACAGGGATTTTTCATTTAATGAAGAGAATCATATCAACAGACATGAAAACCTAAGGTGAATCAACAATGTTTGGATACTGTTTAACTTCTGCAGTTATGGGTTAATAATTTTTCATATATAAGTCTAGGCTTCCCTGGTGGCTCAGATGGTAAAGAAACTGCCTGCAATGCAGGAGACTGAGGTTCAATACCTGGGTCAGGAAGATCCTCTGGAGAAGAAAATGGCAACCCACTCCAATATTCTTGCCTGGAGAATTCCATAGGCAGAGGAGCCTGATGGGCTACAGTTCATGGGGTCTCAAAGAGAGGGACACGACTGAGAGACTTAACATTTTTCTTTCTTTTATTTTTAGCTTTCATTTATTAATCTAGATGGTCATGGCAGCTATTCTTTTGCAGTAACAAAGATTACTGCATGGAAAGAACAGGAGGAAAGTGGTTTAAATAAGACTGTCAGGAGGGAGGTGGGAGGGGGGTTCTGGAAGGGGAACACATGTATACCCATGGCGGATTCATGTCAATGTATGGCAAAACCAACACGATAATGTAAAGAAAAAAATAAATTAATTAATTAAAAAAATAAATAAGACTGCTTCAAAGAAGGACCATCATAATACACATTTGTTTTCAGACTAAGAAATTTTAGAATTAGAATAATGCATAAAACTTTGGTTTACAAATCACTAGACAATTGGCTG
This sequence comes from Antilocapra americana, assembly GCA_007570785.1. NCBI lineage: Eukaryota > Metazoa > Chordata > Mammalia > Artiodactyla > Antilocapridae > Antilocapra > Antilocapra americana. Next base: position 3,530,348 of record ML661889.1, on the reverse strand, counting down.
GGAGATTTTGAAATGCATTTGAGGAATTTTTCCACCTCATTGATGATGAAGAAAACATCAAGAAAAGTTAATTATTCAATGCTAATAAACCAATACGACTGGGCCAATGACACCCACTTGTGAACAAGACTTCCGAGAAGGGAAGTCAGAAAACAAAAACTGCATATTGTGAATATGACAAAACACCAAGAGGGAAGAGGAAGCAAACAGACGTGATTCAAAGTAACTCTCAGAAAGTGGTGTGTCACAGTGCTTCCTTCAACTCTTATTCTGATGTTTAGTTTTCATCAGGTCTCTAGAATATAATTGACTTTTGCTCAGAGCACCTAGTATGACATGGTTCAAATAAAGACTTGATGCCAATCTAGGAGGATGACAAGAAAACCTTGTTAAAAAGACTCATTTACTTGGGAACAGAGTTTTGCTCTACCCTTTTTATGCTGCCCTCTAGGATTCATTCATTTTTATTTATTTCCTCCTATGTTTCTATATCTTTTATGACAGTCTTCTTATTCATGTTGCCCAGAAACAAAAGAGCCTGGGGTTTCCTGACATTGGTGCTTTTAAGATATGCTCTTTTACCTAGTTTTGAGCAAAAGTCAAAGGAAAAGATAATACATGAGTACAAGGAGACCTGAAGCTTGACAGAGGATCTCCCTCTTTCTAGAGAGAGAAGAGCTCTTCCTCATTAGGCATAAAAGCCCAGAAGCCACAAGTTGACATCAGTCCTTGCAACCCTAGGCTTCTTCATGTCATCAGAGTATACAATAGCCCTATGATGTCTGAAAGAAGGAAAACCTCTCATACCCAATAATAGCCTATTTCTCTGTTCATCTTTCTGTTTTAACACAATGCACAGCATGTTTTCATGTAGCCAAGTATACTATTTCTCTTTGTACCTGCATATATGATTACAGAAGTCATTAATTGAAGATCCTGTGAAAAGTGGGTAATAGGTAGCACTAACTGTATTCCAGGTATTATACTAAGAATTTCCCTTGCATTGTCTCATTTAAACCTCACAGTAACAGTACGTTGAAATGCTTTGAATATAACTATTTTACAGAAAAGGAAACTGAGACTTAGAAGATAAAAGTCAAAAGTTGGGGTAAACAGATACTGAAAGTCTTATAAGCATTGAACCCACATTCAAAGCAGAAGGTCTGCTTCAAGTATGGAAGACTAGGAAATATTTAGATAGCCGGCTAAAATGCTTGTTTATCCTCACTGTCTAAGTCTATAGGTTCATTTGCTTATGATGGGTTGTGAGCAGGTCTGATACTTGGCCAATATTTATAGGAAAATCTCCAGAGATAATATAGGTTACTAAAGTATTTTAAAAGTTGTCTACAGGTTGGTAAGAGCTTCCCAGGCGGTGCTAATGGTGAAGAACCTGCCTGCCAGTACAGGAGACCTAAGAGATGCAGGTTTGATCCCTGGGTCAAGAAGATCCCCTGGAGAAGGAAATGGCACCCACTCCAGTATTCTTGCCTGAAGAATCCCATGGGCAGAGGAGCCTGGTGGGCTACAGTCCATGGGGTCACAAAGAGCTGGACATGACTGAAGCAACATAGCATGCACAGGTTGGTAAATGTGCCCTGGTTATACTGGCTTCTCGCCCAGGATACCCCTGATATAATAGCTAATGAGTTAATGCCCAGTTAACTAGGTGCCAGAAACCTACTCTGACTAACTGATGTTAAGCCAGTCTCTCAAAACCTTGCCTCCTGGTTACTGCCAGTGGCTGTCATAGGGATCCCCTTAGGCTGGCTGGCCCTTGATCTTGTCTTTGTAGCTGCAAGAATGTCAGTCTTCATAGGAATTTGACTCTGAGGGAGCCAGGGAGAAAGTCTTGCCTGGCTGGTGAACCAGAATAGGTACTATGGAAGATGTTAAATATTTTAAATATTATCTCTGATTGAGAGACCAGGAGAAAAATACAAGTATTGATAAACTGATGCAGTCTTCATTTAATTGAATGGGGTTGTCCTCAATCACATTCAAATGAGATCTACAGGAAAAAGAAAAACTGGTCTCCAATCGCAAACATGAAATTTAAGATCCATGGGGTTACAAAGAGTCAGTCATAACTGAGCGACTGAACGGAACTGAACTTGGGTGTATGGGCTTCCTTGGTAGCTCAGCTGGTAAAGAATCTGCCAGCAATGCAGGTGACCTGGGTTTGATCCCTGGGTTGGGAAGATCCCCTGGAGAAGGGGATGGCTACCCACTCCAGTATTCTGGCCTGGAGAATTTTATGGACTGTATAGTCCATGGGATGGCAAAGAATCAGACACAACTGAGTAACTTTCACTTGGGTGTATACCCAAAAAAACTACAAACACTAATTGGAAGAGATACATGCCTTCCAATGTTCATAGCAGCATTATTTACAATTTCTAAGAATGGGAGTAACCTAAGTGTCCAGCAAAAGATGAATGGATAAGGAAAATGTGGTGTGTGTGTATATATACATATGTATATATATACATACAGTAGAATACTGGGCTCATTGTGCTCAGTTGCTCAGTCATTTCTGACTCTTTGTGACTTCATGGACTGTAGCCCACCCACTAGGCACATCTGTCCATGGGATTTTCCAGACAAGAACACTGGAGTGGGTTGTTATTTCTTCCTCCAGGGCATCTTCCCCATCCAGGGATTGAATGTGTGTCTCCTGCATTGGCAAGCTCAGACATGAAAAAGAATGAAATTTTGCCATTTGCAGCAGCATGGATGGATCTAGAGGGCATTAGGCTAAGTGAAGGAAGTCAGACAGATAAAGACAAATGCTTTATGATATCACTTATATGTGGGATCTAAAAAATATAACAAACTAGTGAATATAAAAGAAAAGAAGCAGACTCATAGATACAAACATCAAACTGGTGGTTTCCAGTGGGGAGAGTGGAGGGGGAAGGGGTTAGATAGGAGTAAAAGATTAAGAGGCACAAACTATTAGATATAAAATAAGCTATAAGAATGTATTGTACAACATGGGGAATATAGCCAATATTTCATAATAACTATAAACCGAGTTTACCATTACAAGGTGTGAATCACTATATTGTAATATATAATATATATCAGCTAAACTTCAATTTAAAAAAGAAATTTAATGGGGGAAAGGGAGGGAGGCTCAGGAGGGACGGGAGATATATATATATAGATACATATATATAGTTATTATTGATTTGTGTTGATGTATGGACGATTGTAAAGCAATTTTTCACTAAAAAATAAAGATTAAATAAAATAAAACAATTTAAAGTAAGACAGCATAAACAATTATCAAAATATTAACAAGAGTACTGTGCTATGCTAAATAGATCATAAAACAAAATTATCACAAGTGAACATTGATTGTCGTTCAGAAACTCTGCCACTTGTAGGGAAGAGACAAAAATCCCTAAAGCTTTTTCAATTTGTCATTTTTTGAATCAATATTAATCATTTACTTAAGTGATAGGGGAGTCCTTGGTAGAGATTCTAAGGTTAATAAAAGAGGTAAAGTTCTGAAATTCAGTAAAGTTCCAATGGTCACATCAGCTGAAATATTACCTGGAACAAGTTTTCACCTGGTCCATTGTTTGGGCAGAGTAGTGGGCAGTAAAGCCCACTTAGGCCAGGAGAAAAAGAAGTGACAAGTATGGTTGAGAGTTAAGGTATTAGCAGAAACCTCCCCAATTCTGGGTAGTTGATCTATAGCATAAGCTTGTAACAATTTATGCGTTCTTCAGCTCTGAAATTTGGTGGTGGCTTTCTGCCATGTTTGCACTTGCTTTATAAGGGACTTGACAACGTGTTGAAAAGAGGTTTGCTGAGTTATTTGTGTCCTTGCCTTTTTTCCTACATCACCAGCAAGCTAGAGTAGAGATAGCACTGGCAGTGAAGTAGCCATTCAGGATGGTCCTGAGTTTATAGCATTGTATCTAAGAAAACTGCATTTTGAGCTAAGCCAATTAAGTTATAATCAAAGTCCTAAGAACCTATATTTATGTGAATCGGTTATTACTTGAAAGTTTTCCCATTTTCTACTGGGTACCTCTTGTAAGCCAAACATTTCTTTGAATTTCTTGAATCAATTATCCATTGTTTTTGTACTTTTAAATTTTTTTGTAATTGTACAATACATTTATAACCTAGTTACTACTAAAGATTAAATTGCATTGGACTTTTCAAAGGCTAAAAGAAAAAATTCCTGGACCCAGTTGTAATAATTCTTGTGAGCACAGTCCTCTAAAATATAGGGGATGTTAATACTGTAATTCACAGTACAACTCTGCAATCTTTAATGTAATAAAATGAAACCAAAAACTCATATGACTAGAAGAATATTGCTGTCTAGTGTTGAAATGGATCATTTAAAAAATTGGAACTAAGTGCTGAACAGGGAAATCCACGATAAAAATGGCAGCAGTAAAGGGAAAAAGCAGCTTTCATAAAGAATGTCAACATTTCCTTTCATATGGATACTTCTGCTGAAAATATGTTAATCTGATCATTTTGATTTACTGGTTTTGCTTAATAGTTACAAAAGGCCAATCATGTAGAATTTTACATCTTGTAGTAGACATTCCATGGAGTTTTAGTATAATCTCCACCACCCCAAAAAGAGAGAGAGGGAAAAAAAAAACTGATTAAGGGTTGTGGCCTGGAATATGAATGCTTTAAAAATGAGAGAAGATGGCAACATACTCCTTTTGTAAAGCACAACTAGAACTTCAAAAGGTGACAATGAATCTTGTTTTACACTTGGAAAATATATATGCCCAAAGTACATACAATCCATCTACTTCTGCTTCAGTATTTCTAGGTATTTCCAAATATTGTTTGAATTAAGGCATGTTGTCAGGCTATGACTGTGTTTCACCTCCATAATAGTAGTTTTTCTGAACAACTCTTAGGCTTTGGTCTGAAAAATGGACACATGAAGTTCTCTGCCATTTGCTGGGAAGATGGTGCCCTTCTAAAAATGAAAATAGGAGAATTTTTTCTCAGATTTCAGCATCATTCATTCATTCTGGAAATATTAAATCTCTAGAAACAGCTAGATTTCTCCTGAGCAGCCAGTTTGTTTTTATCTCATTGACATCACTGATTGCATTTCCCTTTTTGCCTAGACTGCTAGAAAGCTCAGAGCCAAATCTGAGAGGGACATGAGACCTCATGGCACATATTTTACTAAAAAAACCCCAAACCCCAATCTCACCACTTGCTGGTTTCATTTCATTTTAAGTTAACAGACATGTAGAGAGCATGCAACATGACTCAGGTACTTGGTTTTCTCTTTCCAATTTCTATGTTTAATAAAGATAAAACTTTTATATTTATGTGTCTTTCTAAGCAACTGAATATAGAATTCTAGGTTCCTGATTTTTAAGGGTACAGATTGCAGTCATAAGACCACACTTCTCTAAACTAGAGAATTAACTCGCCTCAATTCCTGGCAAGAAAGATGGTTTTCTATAAATTCCAGTCACATCATATGGTTTGGTGCAAAATGAACTATCTATATGCATGAAGCTAATTGCTTAATAGCCCCACTAACATATGCTTTCTGAAAAAAATGTACACACATACACACATACAACAAATGTAATTGGTGGAATCTTTTGCTTAAAGGTCTCTGGAATCTTAGCAGAAAGTTGTAAGCAAACCAAGAAACTTGCATACAGAATTATTCATTTATTCTACCCTTTGAGTCAAGTGAAAATCAGGAAGCACTATTCATCTTGGAAAGCTATCTGGGTATTTTCTTTGAAATATCCTTAGGTGAACAAAGATAAAACATGTTGTTTTTCTTGAGGGATACCAAAGGTGTACCTTCCTATATTTTGAAAATAATAGCAAGCATAATAGGATCAGAAGTTTTTATCTGAAAAGTTGTAATGGAAGAAAGTTGCCTGCTCTATAATTTGTAAAAGTTGAATACAAGTAGTACACTACTGGAAATATAACCAAGAAGTGGTTATAAAAATATAAGTGGATTTTTATAAAATAACATTCCAAATACCTTTAAGCACAGAAATTATTTAAAAGTAATGTATTGTCCTCTTGATAGAATGATATCACAAAATTTAATGCTTTCATTTCAAAAGTCCTTGCCTGGGAAGCTCAATTAGGAATCAGGATTCAACATCTCAGTTTTAGAATAATCATCTCTCACAGCTTCATAAAGAAAGCAATATAACTGTATCACAAGGGTAAGAATTATCTCAATCATTTCTGTGTCCCAAATAAATATTATTTTTTTTATGTTAAGGAATTAGTAAGAAGTCAATAAATGGCATTGGTTGAATAAATAAATCAGAAAAATGTTCAACTATTAGAGATAGAAGGCAATATTAAGATTTTTTTAAAGAAAGTTGATAGCACAGTTGATTTAACAAACATTCATTTTATCCTGTGGCTCAGAGAAATGCAGCAAGGACAAGACCCTCCTCTGTCCATGGGCTCCTCTTGTCCAGGCAAGAACACTAGAGTGGGTTGCCATTTCCTTCTCCAGGGGATCGTCCCAGCCCAGGGACTGAACCCGTTTCCTATATTGACAGGCAGATTTTTTACAGCTAAGCTGTCAGCAAAGCCCTTACAACATGATAGGTTAATATAACTCAGCAAAATAACTGAATATATGGCTCTGGGGGAAGAAGAGCCCCTTGGAGCAGAACAAAATAATGCTTGGTAGAAGGTAAAGGGGGAGTGAATATATACTAGTAGAGAGAAAGAAAAAATTCTCTCAAGATGAGGACAACAGAACTGGGAGAAATATAAGGGTCTAATATTATGATATCATTATAATGTAGATTCCAAGGAGTTGTTTTAAGGTAAAATGGTTCTCTAGGAATTAAAAATTGAGGTCTTTAAAGAAGAGGTATAGTAGAGTGGTTTCTCTTTTTCCTCAAGAGAAATCTTGGCCTACCCAAAAGAAATAAGATCCCCAGAAAGACTACCAAATTCTAGGACCAACATGTCAAAATGTAAGGTGGTAAGCTGTTTCTTTGGTCTTCTCAGTTCTTGCCTTTGTACTGTCCAAATCTAAATAGGTTAAATAAAAACAAAAAAATTTAATTGATCCAACTTATATAGTAGATAATCAAAAGATTGGCATTTATTGATTAGATTATATTCTAATTATAGAGTTAATTCCTTAATATTTTTTGGAAATAGGTGAGTTTTGTGTTGATTAGTTATTTCTGTAGTCAAATACCTTTTGCATGGCCTCTATGTATCAGCCATTATGCTAGGTATGGGAAATGTAATGTTAAGCATTACTATATGTTCCCTGCTTATAGATCTTATTCTAGCTGTAACTAGAGAAGGAAATGGCAACCCACTCCAGTATTCTTTCTGAGAAAATCCCGTGAACAGAGATGCCTGTTGGGCTACAGTCCTTGGGGTTGCAAAGAGTTGTATATGACTGCCTGAGAGAGCAAACTGCTCATCACTGTGAAAGGGAAAAAAAAAATAAAGGCCTGCTGAATTTAGAGACTAAAGCAAAAACAAAACAGCATCTTCCTGAAAAAAAGTCTGTAAGTATTATATTCTAGAAAATATATAATATCTGTAATGTACAGTTGGTCTTCCATTTTTGTGGATACAGCATCCATTGAGTCATCCAACCACAGATCAAAAATACTCCTCCCTCCAAATTCTAGAAAATTCCAAAAAGCAAAATTTGGGATTTTCTGTGACCACAACTACTTACATAATATTTGAATTTTATTTACATTTTATTAGGTATTATACATAATCTAGAGGTGATTAATGGTTAATCCCCACCAGGGCTTGATTGTTGGACTTTCTGCAGGTAACAAAAACCACAGATGCTCAAGTCCCTCATATAAAATGATGCAGTGCAATGTGCAATGAGTAATGAGTACAGGGAGCTCTCCATATCCATGGGTTCAAATCTACAGATTCAACCAACTGTGGATGGAAATTTTGATCTGAAGTTAGTTGAATCTGCAGATGCAGAGAAATGACTGCATATTTCTTGAAAAAAAATTGACATATAAGTGGACCCATGTAATTCAAACCCATGTTGTTCAAGGGTCAGTTGTATATGGGTGGATGTGCATAGGTTATTTGCAAATTCTACAAGATTTTATATAAAAGACTGAAGCATCTTAAGATTTGTGTCATCTGAAAAAGTTCCTGAAACCAAAACCCCATGGATACCAAGGGATAATTCTACTTGGATAACATGAAGATGGCTAAAAACCAAAGCTGAAAACTTTGATCTTTCTGATTATGTAATATATTATAATTGAAGGAATAAGATGGAAATTACAAAAATGTATAAATAAGAAAACATATCACCTTCAGTCTACCAACATCCCCTTACCTCTTTTCCATGTATATATTTATTTTACCAGACTAATTCATATTGTACAAATATTTCTGTATATTTTTCTATTTATGAACATTTCTATGTAACTAAAATTCTTCAAAATGTGATGTCTGAATTTCATTGTATCACTCTTTTTTTCTCCCCAAATTCTGGCCAAATCTCTCATTATCCTTCAGTGAATAACATGTCCTATCTACATTATTAGGAGCTTCTGTCGTATTTGGTTCACAGAAATGCTGAGTTACTTTTATGCTTATCTGTTCCATTTTATAGGGCTTCTGAGGAACTCATCTGCCAATGCAGGAGATTATAAGTGTAGATTCTAGCTGCAGTTGTATCGTGTCATTTAAAAGACAGTGACAGATAATATTTTCATATTTAATATATGATATTAATATATTTAATATGTGATATTCCACATTTGATATTCTGATTCCTAACCATTTCAGAATAATTTCTTCATGTTCTTAAAATTATCCCACCTGGATTTTGACTGAGTTGCTAATTTTATACCTGTATATTAATTGCCATCTTTATACTATTCCCATTCAGAAGCATAATTCTTTACATTTATTTATCTTTTTGTATGTTGCTCTGGAAAGCTCTGTAATTCTTCCCAGATGTGGGTCTTGTGCAATTTGTATTAAGGATATTACCAGATATTTTATAGTTGTGATTGTTACCATGAATTTATTTCCCCTCTTCCTCATCTCAAAATCAAGATATTGTTGATGGATAGATATTTTTTAAGTATGCTATTTATTTTGTATTTTGCCATCTTAATTAATTCCTCTTTTAATTCAAGTAGTTTTCCATTTGCTTCACTTGGGTTTCTCTATGTTATAATGTACTCAACATAAATATACATTTACTTAATGTAAGAGTCTCAAAATGTATTAGAAAAGTCATATTATGTCAGCCCATTCCTATTATCCCAATTTATCACATTCTTCTGAAACAGGATGAATAAGCCCTGGGCAATTTTAGATATTTTTGATGTAAATTATATTGTATGTGATTATAAATTTCATGAGAATAAAATTTTTCTCTCCTTTTTTCTAATAAATCTGGCATCAGTTGATTACATTACTGAATTGTCTACAACTTCCAGAATAATTTTAAATTATAGTGCTATTGCTAGGCATCTTTGCCTTGTTCCAGATTTTGATGAGGACTGTCATTACTATGTACAATATATTGTTGTTGCTTAGTCACTAAGTTGTGACCAATTCTTTTGTAGCCTGCCAAGCTCCTTTGTCCATGGGATTCTCCAGGCAAGAATACTGGAGTGGGTTGCCATTTCCTACTCCGATGGATCTTCCCAACCCAAGGATCAAACCGGCATCTCCTGTATTGCAGGTGAATTCTTTACTGCTGAGCCAAATAGTGACTGTTTTCTAGGCTCATTTGAAAGTCCTTCATCAAGCATAAACAATGAATAGTAACTGTATTAATATATTTACTTCCAGTGCAATTGGGGAAGACCATGAATGGCGGTCATATAGCAGAACTTCCATGTTACTATAGGGAGTTTACCAAATGAAACAATTTCCTTTCTTTAATAATTCCTGAGTAAGTCATACTTCTTTGTTTCCCAAAGTAATGACTAGATTTATCGGGACATTCAAACGAGGTTCCATCCTAGACTGTGCTTAACATAAATACATTTCCTCTTAGGGCAAAAGCCTATAACTCTCTAAGAAAGTGTTATATTATTTTAGGCTGTTACATTGACCTAACATCATTTTCTTTGGAGTCAGTGTAATCTAGCCCTAAGCAATTGCTGGGGATGATTTAGTACTAAAACAGTTTCTGAATATCCTGTAGAGCTTAATGAATTTTATTGACATTTGCATTGTTTCATAAAGAAACTTTCTTCAAGATCTGTGACACTATCCAATCTAATATAATTTTTACGTGGTTTTCAGTAGCTGATTATTCAGTGACAGGGCGGTTTTACTCACAGGCAGATCCAGTTTAGCAGTCACAAACAAGCAGCACAAAGAAATAATTTATTTCCTCTTGGTTTTAACAAAGTCAGTGTCCTGAGAGGGAGAGTGGTGCTAATATACCTGAGCACTTCAGTGAGAAAGATGGAAAATCACTTATGGTACTCCAATAAAAAGACTGCTTCAGGGGAAAAAGGAGTCTGGAAAAATCTGTGTGGGTACATAGCTCTGCTGGGTAATTCTTTCCCATGTCTGTGGGCAAATAAAATACAATTTCCCCCCACTTTCCATTATGGGAATAAAAAGGAAACATTATGAGTTTAAAAATATACATACATATCTCTGACTTTCTGTAGGTAAAGACTGTTAACAGTATCTGATGTATTTCAAATGTATAATTATTTGATTCAGATGCCTTATTTTCTAAAATTCGTTTGAGCAATTTGTGTGCTTTTCTGCCAAAGATTTCATTAGATACACAAATAGAACAACATAACGTCGTTAAACAAGGCGTGGTAATCTTTCTCAGTCCCACTGTTGGACAATGTATAAAAAGAGCAAATGATTTCTAAGCACTTCCAGGGTGTAACTATTCTCCATTTGACCCATGTTAAATATTCTCATTACAATTATACTTCAAATGAATACAAAAATCTCAATTTAATCCCAACCCCAGGGAAATGAAACATACTGCTTTGAGATGAAAGGCCTAATGTTACCTAGTTATTTGAATGCACTGCATGTTCTTAACATGGATCATAAGTGAACTGTATTATAATAACTCAAATCATTGCACATTCAAAACAATGTCTAGCTACCAAATAAATGTCATAAACCTGATAATGCAGAAGAAATAAACAGAAACCTGCATATTTTAACTACTGAATTTATGATGGAGTCCCACATGGTTCATGTTGATATTTTTTCAAACTCCTAGCTTTCTTTTAACATATAACCGATTAATTAATCAGTAGGAGATCATTGAAGATGAAATCTAGGGCAAAGGTTTTTGATAATTTAAGAGCACAATTTTGTTAATGGCAGTCATCTCTTTGTACCTTTTAAAATTTTACTTTTGCTTTAATTGTTTTTTGGTGGAAATTTTACATTATGTTTTTCATAAAAGGAGGTCTGATTTCAATTATCATTTTCTTGACAAGGTATAACAATATTTTATATCTAAATTTTTATTTATTTTCCTTTTCATTGTTGGCAGTGTTTTAAACTTGAAAACATTTTTCTTCTCTCTGATTTGACATTTGGCAAACATCAGTCTTTCCTGTACATAAATATACCGGAATTGACAGGCTGCTTTTGTTCAAGAACTTCAGCTTATATATTGCCTTGTATGAAAAAATTTATTTCTTTATTCAGTTACTACCATCCTGTCTCTAGAAATTAAGTCAAATGCCTTAGAAATTTTTTCTTATAAATTTTATTAAATCAAAGTTCAAATGTTCAGAACTAAATTTAGAAATTGATTATTGGGCACGTTTATTTCCTCTGTAAGAGCATTGCATCTTTAAAGATTAGTTGGATAAATATTCTGGTACTCTTAAAACATTATTTTAAAAAAGTTGCTTCTACTCAGGCCTTGTTTATTTAAAACATAATTGCAATATCTTTTATTTGCCTCTAAATAACTTGGGGCCATATGAAATTATTGGGACACAAATTAAAGTCTGAGGTTTAGTCTTCATGTCTTACTTTTAGGAATGTAAAAGGAAGGGGTTTGGGGGAAGATGGGTTGTACCCAAAACTTTAAATAAAAATTTTCATGAGAAAAATCTCTAGCAAATACAGTGGTGAAAAGAGTCATTCACTCACTTTAGATGTAATTAGACTGCTCAATTCTAGATTTGTTTCTTCTTTCCATCAGTGGAAAAACACTTATCTGAATATATAAAATTTAAAATTAGGAGAATGAAATCTTCTTAAAATAGCAATAATCACATAACAATATAACTACATACAGTGTTGCCTGAGAGGAAGTTTTCTTGTTTGGTGATTCAAAGTAATAGCTGATTTGTCTGTCTGCTTTTAATTCTTTTTCTCAATGGCAGAAAGAGTATTAAGAAATATAGAAGAGAGGGAGAGAGATAAACATTGATAAAGAGAAAAGTAAGAAAAGATCAGCATAGTTTAAAGGCTGCAAATGTGATACAAAGTTCAAATTAAAAATTATTCCCTTCCTATTATCATAAAAATACAACAAAGATATTCCCCAAATTTACTGGAAAGCACTCATATTTTTTATTCCCTATACAAAGGAAATAGGAGTCTTTAGTGACAACAAAATACTTATAGCTTTTATTTTACTTAGACTTTGGCTTTTTTAAAGAGGAAAAGTAAATATATGTAGAATATTTAAAATTCCATATCACTTCAATTAGTCCTAGTCTTTTTTTTTTTTTTTTGGTTTATTATTGGTCTTGCTATTTCTATCAGAATACTATCTATGCCATTTTAGTCAATGCTTCTGAAATTGTCCTAGTGTGCCTGGTGCTGCTTGCTAAGTTGCTTCAGTCATGCCTGACTCTTTGCAAACCTATGGACTGCAGCCCACCAGGCTCCTCTGTCCATGGGATTCTCCAGGCAAGAATACTGGAGTGGGGTGCCATACCTTCCTCCAGGGGATCTTCCTGACCCAGGGATCAAACCTGTGACTCTTACATGTCCTTCATTGGCAGGCAGGCTCTTTACCACTAGCTCCACTTGGGAAGCCCAAATTGTCCTAGAGCACTGGAGAAATCTGGGATCATCAGGATTTATTTGGTCCATTTGTACTTGCCAGGGCAGTAAGAATGCAAATAGTTTTGCCCTAAATCATACGTAGAGAGTCTGTTTGAATGGGATGTCTTTCGATAGGTCTAAGTTTTCTTGTCCTCTTGGCCCCCTGAACAATATTACATATTTTTGACTAAATAAAGCTTGGTCAACTTAATCTTCCAATATAATTACATTATCTATTTCTGTAAGAAATTTTTCAAAAGATTGATCTTATCAAAATTGAGTATAAAGTTGCTATTTCATTAGTGGGATCACATTATCATTTTGAAAGCATATAATTAAACTCTTTCTATTTCCAATCGCCTTTAGTGGATATACACTATCCTACTTTGTTTATAAGTATCATAATCAACAAACATTGAATTCGACATGTGCAAGGCAGTGAGCTAGATCTCTGAATTTAGCGGTGTCAAGTCAGTAAAGGAGGTAATGATTACTTTATGACAAATGTAAAAAATCTTTCATTTTTAATCATTTGTAATTTTTTCACAGTAACAAATTCACAAATTGAAAAAGAAAACACTGTTGGACAATGTGTTCTAATTTTTAGTTTGGAAAAATATGTCACTACTCAAGGAATTTACATTAACTTTTTAAGTAAATTAGTAAGCAACCTAGTAAATTAGTAAGTTTTCTGGGAGGTAACAGAAAACTCCCAGCAGTGCTTAAATATATAGTAGGCCTCCAATAATAGGGATTGACAATATTTTAAAAATAAAACAGTGATAATGGAAGTTTTAGAATGACTCAAACTATCATTTTTAACTTTGCAATTGCAAAATAAGGCGTGACTATATACATTCAGTATACATTTAAGGAAAACAAAAATACAAAAGTGAAGACCTCTTTTTCACTGAATTTCACTTATTTCCAGTAGTGCAAACATGATTCTGCAATGGTGTCAAACATTTAGGAGGATGGCATTTTAATGGTAATGATGGTTACCAGCCATAACCCTTGTTGGGATAACTCAATTCCAAGTTGAGAAAATAAAATAGAACTAGAATCTGAATTACATCAATATGTCCTTATGTCCTCAGTTATATTAAATAAAATTTTAAGAAATGTATTGAGGGTGATAACTTATGCAAGAAGAAAATGTAAAGATTCTTTAAGAGTACCTTTTCCCTCTGGCCTCCCACAGGACAAAGATGATATTGGAAGAGAACCATTACTGAATCTTCACTTTGTTCACTTCTGGCATCCTATCTTTACATATTGTCTGCTCTAAACATTGTTTTAGGTTTAAAATTCTCAAGACTAACCTGATAGCTTGGTTAGAAATCAGATAAGTAAACACAAGGCTTAGAAAAAGAAATGCCCATCATATAAAATACAGTATTAACTGAAAGGCAGTTAATGCTACAATTCACACATTGATATGATTAAATGGATACATGGCAACTGTATAAATTACTTAATTTCCCAGTTACTGTAGAAATGAAATCTTTAAAATTCAGAAGTCAGAGTCCCTGTGATATCATTATACAATAAATATTTGGAATATTTCCATCTATCAATAATGCCATCTGTCCTATCCAATACAAATGGACTAAAACCCATATGGCTCCTTTCCCCATTGATTACTCTGATGAATGAGATAGCAAAACCACTCATAAAACCATCATATGATATGACACTGTCATCAAAAAGATATGGAGAAAGGAAAAACACAAGATGATACTTAATTTGAAACTGTCAAGTCGATTTAGTAAAGTTTTAACAACCAACATTATGATCCTAAGAAGTATCAGCATGTTGAATAATATCGTGCCATTCTGTACTCTCTTAGAACCTTCAAAGAAAACCAAAGAATCAAAAAATTTCTGGAAAGAGTATAATAGCTTATTATGCTATGTTCAAATTGCTAATTATTCCAATACAAATATGCTCAAATATCCTTTCAGGCATGGGTAATTAAATTAAAATACCTTTCTTTCACTTTATAGAAAATTATAAAATGATCATTTAACTTCTGATAGCAAGTCATTTTTGAAGGCAAAACTAGATACATTCCTTATACCTTACAGCCCCAGCCATAAATTTCAACTTGGCAAAATATCTTTCTCAAACTCATTTTCTTCTTAACTAAAAATATAATCTCTTCCAACAGCAAAATAATGACATACAGTGATTCTGTAGCAAATTACTATAAGCAGTAATTAAACTGACATTAACTAAGAAGAAAACTAACGACGTCTAACTGGAAGGCTCAAATTTTCTGTTTGATATGGTAATTTGCATTACATTTAGTTGTAAGGTGGGTATGGTTAGCTTGACTAGAAATTACCTTATCTTACAAAATCTATGAAGATGACCAGTATCTATTTTGCCCCTTAGCTTCACTTAAAATAGTCTACAAACTTTCCTTAATGAAACTCTTTCCAAATTGAAACCCATATTTGTGGATAAGTGAGAAGAAACACGTTATTAATAAATATGTTTACTCTATATTAAAACTTAAAATTAGCTTAAATAATGTAAAAGTTTATACTGCCTTATTTTTAGCTTTCATTGAATACCAAATGAAGACACTGGGGGAGGAAGGGGGAGGGAATCTGTGAAAGAGCTCAAATTTAAAAATGCCAGCCACAGCAAAAATTAAGTAAAGCACAGATCCAGGACATATTGTCCCTATCAATTGAAGAAAGCAACTTTCATAAGAATTCTACAGATGCCATGAGTCGTGGGGAGAAGAAAGGCTCTCTGATTTGCAAGCCATTTACCTCACTGAATTCAGAGAAACTCCAGGATTCATACCCAGAGTAAGAGGCAGTTCAGGGGACTGCTAGCAAACTCCACCTTGTTAGTAGGTGCAGTTAGGAGTAGGCTCATTCATATAAAACAAGGCTTCACCAAAGCAAACGTTGACAAGTCAGCAACAGGCAGCATGACTTCTGTGTTCTGATTGGATCTAAAGACACAGTCACACCTTTACAAATATTAAAGCACATAGTTTAAGAGAAATTTCAAGTTTGAGTCATTGATTATAATGTTACTGTACCAATGTTACATGGTTTTAATTGGATCTTTACATTATATTTTAATATCTGGCAGTGTAAGTCTTTTTAATTCTTCCTCTTCCTCTATATTCTGTTTTCACTTCCAGTTTCTTTTGCTAATAATTTCCAGGCTAGTTTTTGCCTGATTTATGTCTCTATATCTATTTCAGAATCATTGTGTTAAATACATTCCCTGTGAGATTGATGTTAATGAAATAAAATTTATTTTTAAAATAAAAATATAAAAAATAGGTATCTTCAGATCATTTCCATTCAGAAATATGCTGTACCTTTCCAGTTTTTTAAAGCTTCATCTTGCCATAAAGATTCATGGTTTTCCTTACAGAGGTTCTGAGTTTCTTAAAGGTTTTGATGCTATTGCACATATTATCTTTTTTCTCCTATTATCTTTTTAAATTGGTAATTTCTGATATTTGGGAATTAAATGATTTAAACAGTTTTCTTCATACCTGGCAATCTTACTAACCCCTGAATCTTACTAAACTCTAAACTCACTAAAACTCTTAGTTTTACTGGTTCACATGTCTCTTGCCTTTGCTAGGTAGGTAATGATTATATTGCCAGTATAACTTTCAACAGTAAGAAAGAACAGATTCTTTCTTATTTCTTCCTAGAATAAATTCCATTCATTAGCTTAATCTATTTTTCATAAACAGCTCATTAACTTCTGATGACAGTCATATAAATAATGTTATGATCTAAATTCAATATATTTCAGAAACGACTTTTGATGTCTGTGGGATAGCTAGAAGTTACAAACCCAAACCAGGGTACAGATCTCATGCCGAAAAACAGAATTTCTGATAAATATTTTGGAAGAATGGATAGATAAATCCCTTTAAAAATATCCTTGGAGACAGAGGATAAAACTTACCCTAAGTGAACAAAATATCAGAAAAATAAATGCCCATCACAAGAAAGTACAGTGTGACATATGGGCAGAAATGTTTCTAAATAGAGTGTTTTTCAGCATTTTCTAACAGCCTTAAGCTGCTCTTATAGCACTCTTAGCTTATTGCTTTGGAGAATTAAGATAAAGTTAGTGATGACTGTAACTTTCTATTAAGCAATTTTCTTTCTCAATTGCGCACAGCCACTTACGAGGCAGAACATAACAGCTCAATCAAAGCTTATTATGCCAGATTTAGTTCAAACCCTTATGAAATGCACTGAGAAAGACTTGATACTATCTGGAGAAAACCTCTTCATAAATTGCTCTTTCGTAGACTAGAAATAAAATAGATACTATAGGTACCTCTTTACGAGTCGTTAAGTTCCTCTGCCGTGTCCAGAGCAGTCGCAATGAACTCGCTGCTCTAAGGCAACAGTGAGCCACGAGAATGTGGTGAAGTCCAGCGCCTCTGTGTATAGCCTCCAAAATTTTCAGGGTGTGGCTCAAGGACATGGAAGCTTCGGTTTGTATTCCACCACTCACAAGTTTCATTGTGTAAGGTACTAGTGCAATTTACCCAGCAAGTTACATGACTTCCCCAACCTAAAATAGGAAAAGGAAATTCAAGTGCAAAACAAGAAAATATACCTTTTCAAACTGTTTCTGAGTTCTGACTCAACTGGGAAGAAAGGGGTAAGAAAAACATTTACTTTCGTGTGTTATTCTGACGATTAGGAGTGTGTATGTAAAATACCTATTTTGTAGAGTTTAGGCTCAGAGTGGCAATCAATATATGGTAGGCATCATTAATATTTCTGAATTTGAACTGAAGCAAATAAAGGTGCAGCTCTGAATAACTAACCATTATATTTGTTTTACAGGGTGAAATTAATATAAGTGTGTGTGATTAACACTTTTATAATATTATGTCTTCATTCACTAGATGCAGATATCACTAGGACACTGTTTATTCTTAGAAAGTATTTGAATTAAGATAAGGAGAAAGACTTTGTTGTAAGGCTCTTTGTCCCTCAAGGGTGGCACTGTGGTTCAACGGGATGAAGGGCTGTGGTATTTGTGTCCTGAAAAGGGTTTTCAATATGCGTATATAAAGTAATTCATACCTTACCATTTCAGGGACTAAAGACATAGGATTTTTGGCTCCTAACAGTTGATAGATCACATTTTCCTACAAATCATCCTCTACAATTGGACACAAGTTATATGAGACCTTTTAACAAAGCATCTGCTTTCTTTTCTGTCCCAACATTACTAGTTCTTGCTCCAAAAGAGCAAGGAGGATAATAAAGGTTCTTAACTCTCTGATTTTCATAAAGAGTCTATGCATTTTTTCACTACTATAAAAAGTAACCATATGAACTATTAAGTATATACAGATGCCAAACACAGAGTAGGGGGGTGAGTAAAAAAATTTCCTTTCCCATTCTTGATGTGTGTAAATAATTTAATAGAGACTTTGATGAACTTTTATCATAACTAAAAATTCCTAAGTATTAAAGCTCAGTGAAAAGAAATCTCAGTGCCTGGAAGACAAGGCAATCAAACCATGTGACAGTCCCATATGCAACTCCAAATCTGTCCTCATAACTGTCTGTAGAGCTCACAAAAGAGTCACACATGTAGCTATTGGAAGAATATCTTACACAATTTGGCACACAACTTCTAAGATTAGCAGCTGAAGAGGGGGAGGAGGAAGAGATGAACATAATAGATTAACTGACACCCATCCACTATCTTTCTAAATTGTTTGGAATGTTAAAAATATTGTTATGATCAATCTATATATATACACCCTCAAATTTGAAAGAAAAATGCAAAGCATGTTGTGGTTGAAAGAACAAATGGGTCTTTTGAAAAAAGAAAAAAACACTATGAAATATATGTCACTGAACAAGGGAGTCCAGCCAGCTCCCAAGTGGCATGTTAACATGATGAAAAGCAAATCCAGGATGCTGTGAATCAAAGAGGCATGGGTCTATTTTTAAAGAGGCCTGTGTCTCCCCACCCTGTTTGCCAAGTACAGTTTATCTGGAGAAGTCCAGCCTCTGAAATAGGTAAACTTCTAAATGTTTCAAGAGTTACCTACTCAACACTTGACCGCTTCCTCCCTTAAAAGGTCCTGGGCTCTACGTACATCATCCGTGTTGAACACTAGACAAACAGAAGCGCTGTTCAACTAGTTCACGTCCCCTATTTGTGAACAGATTGTTTGAGACATAATATGAATACTAATTAATGATAAAATATCTGTGAGTGTTTTGAAATATGGACGAGGATAGCACTTTTAGAAAGGCGCCCAGATAGATCTTATGCAACAAGCCCCACTGGTCATATGAAGGGTCAGGATACACTTGGAGATACGAGAGCAAAACTGGCAGGGATTTTGGCTCCAAGTCAGTGGGAAACTATGGATGACTTTTTTTTTTTAATGGGGTCCGGGGATGGAGATTGACTTTCTTTTTAACCTTTGCTCTCTGTTAAATTAGGAGTGTTTAAAATGAAAATTCTCTTCACAGACGAGAGGAGAGAAAAACAGAATTCTGTTAGAGATCGTCTTGAGTAAATGGGGGAGTAAGATTTCTAAGTGTTTGATCTGGACTATGGGTTTGCGCTCTGTCCAGAAAAAGAAATAAAGGCAGGTAGGATCTGACCCAGTGCTGAATCTAGACTGACTCATATACTCTGACGAAAGAGCTGAGCAAAGTTATTTAAAAGAATATGATTTTATCATCAATTGCTGTCTTCCAAACAGTTTGCTTAGTCTCAGAGAAGTGCCCACATAGAGATATGGGAAATATTATTTTATGTCAAAGGACAAAGCATATTATTATAGTCAATTACAAAGACTATTAAAATAATATCCTTTGTAGGAAAAGCCTAAGTTATTGCCAAAATAAGTTATCTCCCCTCCTTTCCTTCTAAAATTGAGTATTGTATTTTCTCCCTAAAACCTTTTTAAACTTGCCCCATCTGGTCTCAGAAACTTTATTCTCTTATGCTAGTCTCTGTATTCTCCTTTAATCTGTTGAACTTGAATGAATTTGATATTGAACTTCAATGCTTAAATACTGTTTTATAATCTTTGGACTTCAGTAATTGCAATTTGTTCTAATGCCAAAGAAAAGAGAAGAGGATTATCCAAAATTAAACATAAAATAATTTCTATTTGACTGTAGACTTTTTTTAATTGAATTTTAACAAAGGATTATAGAGAATTAGAGAAATTCATTTGTCTCAGTCGAAGATATGAAAATGTTTCATGAAAATCTGATTGGAGAAAACTAGAGTTAGCAACAGTTTGTATTTCATGTTTAGCTAGTCCTTATCTGTCTCAGGATTAGACCTGGGATTCCTACACTTTCCTGGAATTATATGATTCTTTCCAAAACTGATTCAAGGTTTGCTGTCCCAAATCTTCTTGGGGACTTGAGAAATAACTTTTACTTGCATTTCAAAGGTTTTCTTTGCATTCAACTAAATTGAGAAAAAAGATACTAACAAATTTAAAATTATCAAATGAGATGCTATTAATAGTAGTTGCCTAAAGAACATAAAATGAAGAAGGAAGAAGCATAATAAAGATAATTCATTGTAGATATGAATTTTGCAGTATCACACATTTTATGCTTACTGATATCTATTCTTATTTCTTTTTATACATATGCATCTTTTCCCAGCTCCCCTGTAAACTTGGTAGTGTTTGAAGGCTACAACAAGGCTTTCCCTAAATATTTAGAAAAAAAGAGATAGGATGCCTTCTGAGGTAACTGGACAAATACCACAATTTCCTGGGGCAGGTCTTTTCTTGCTGACTGGTTTCTACCTCTTGACTTGGGACGTAATATTTACAATGGTTCTCACATCCCTAAAACCATATCACCTGGAACTTCTCATGCTCTAAATCACCCAGAGACCAATGGAAAGCACCCAACATCTAGGCCCTGTGCCTGAGATCCCAACCCAGGCAGAGACTTGGAAATCCATTTATCTAGATGATGAGACAGACAATAAACTTACAGGAGACAGTGGCCATGTCATCTAATAATTCTGTGCATTCCAAATAGCCTCATGCTGATGTTATGTTGCCCAGTAGGTACTGGAGGTAGTGGTGTCCTCAGCAGTGACTGCTAGTGTACTGATTAACACAGAGCTGCTCCATGTCCACCAAGAGCATTCAAAGTGCTGTTAGAACGTTTTAGGTCATTGGGCTCCTACTTTAGAAATATCAAAGGGTAAAACAGAAGTTAAAATAGTCTTATAAATAAAATTGATATATAGAATCATTAGGAACACAGAGAGTGTAAGATTTTTACCAATTATATGTTCGTCTGTTGCTCAGGCCCCAAACCTTGGAATTTCCCTTGAATCCTCTCTTTTTAATTTTCTCTCTTTCTTTTTTTTTTTTTAATTCCTCACTTTCTGTCAGTTGTATTTTCAAAATATATCCAGAATCCAGCCACTTTTCACTAAAAGTTCAATGTTACTTTCTTAAACCAAGTCACTTTCATTTTTCATGTGGATTATTGAAATAACTTCTTAATCGGTCCATTGGCTCTCACCTTGGTGGGACCTATGCTCAAGCCAGTGCCCAAGTGACACTGTTAACATATACATCACATCAGGTCAGGTCTTCCACTCAAAACCTTCTGGGCTCCCCACTGTCCTCAGGGAAAAACACAAATACCTACCCCCGTTTGCTCACCCCCCATAAGGCTCAGTAAAGTCCCTGGCCCTCTCCTCTTACCTCTATGACCGTGTTAGCATTCTCTTATAAATTCATTTTGCTTTAGCCACATTAGTCTCCTTGTTATTTCTTTAAAAAGCCTCAAACCTTGAGCACTTCTGCTTTACCACATTTCAAATGGCTGTTTCTTCTGCCTAAGCTGCCATATTCCAGTAATATGCCTGGCTAAATTCTTTACTTTTTTGAGGTCCCTGCCCAAATGACAGAGCAGAGCATGTCATTTCTCAATGAGTCTATCCATGACTATTCTATCTATTTAATAATTGCAACTTCCTTCTCCCCTTGACACTATCTCCATTCTCAAACTCCTTTATTCTGTTTATTTTTTGTCTCCCCTCTCATCTCATGCAAGTTCCATGACAGCAACAGCAAAGAACCTAGTTTTCAATAAATATTTGCTGTAAGAATCCACTTCAAAAGCAACATAAAGAATGATAAGGGAGGAGTTTAGCCAAGAACAAACACTGAAACTCATGGGAAACACTGAAAAAAGGATAAGGACTATCCTTCTTTTTTCCAATCAATGTATACAGTATCTTTGTTTAAAATAAACCAAAAGATTAAGAAAAAAAGCAACCCTTACTGTCATGCTTTATTTTAGGTGAGCTAACAGAGAAAATAGCTAACAACTAGGCAACCGATCAGAGTTGTTATTATAGAATAAGAAGTGGTTGACGAAAAAAAAGGTCAGAATAAGAATAACCATCTAATAGAATACAGTAAAAGTTTGACCTGGGCATGATAAAAAATTGTAAAAATCTAAAAATTTCATTCTTTTAGGATTACATACAAATATTAAATGTGAACTGTGATCATTGCAAAGATATCTTAACAACAAATTAACTTGATACTAATGGCTGAATTTTATTTAAAATTTTTAAATTTTCTCTTTAGAGTGAGTATAAACCAGTGTTGCATTTCTACTTAAATCTGAGTGAAAGTGACTTCTGTAGAATCAGGTATATTACCCTCAACATCTAACACATACCAGCACATAGCAGGTGTTCAATAAATGCTTGTTAATTAGGAGACAACATACAAGTCAATGGGGCTTCCTTGGTGGCTCAGTAGTAAAGAATCTACCTGTAATGAGACTCTGCTTCAATACTTGGGTCAGGAAGATCCCCTGGAGAAGGCCATGGCAACCCATTCCATTATTGTTGCCTGGAGAATCCCATGGACTGAGGAGACTAGTCGGTTGCAGTCCATGGGGTGACAAAGAGTCAAACACGACCTAAGCTACTGAGCACATGGGCATGCACACGCATGTGTGCACATGTGCACACACACACATACTTTTAGTATGGTGAATATATTTTCAGTATGGTAAATTCACCTTGTTTATTATTTGCCTAACTATGAGGTTACCAATAACATCTCACTAAATGAGGAAAAAGCAATAAAACATCTGCTTTATTTGCCTGTCTTATATATAACTAAAAAAATAAAACAGTAGGAACTCTCTTTAGAAAATACTGTGCTAAGAATTTTATCTGCATAATATCATTTGATCTTCACAAATTAATTGGCAATTACTATTATTATATTAGGCAAAATGGCTATTTGAGAAGGCCTTACAAATAGCTGGGGAACAAAGGGAAGTGAAAGGCAAAGGAGAAAAGGAAAGATATACCCATCTGAATACAGAGTTTCAAAGAATAGCAAGGAGAGATAACAAAGCCTTCCTCAGTGATCAATGCAAAGAAATAGAGGAAAACAAGAGAATGGGAAAAACTAGAGATCTCTTCGAGAAAATTAGAGATACCAAGGGAACATTTCATGTAAAGATGGATACAATAAAGGACAGAAATGGCATGGAACTAACAGAAGCAGAAGATATTAAGAAGAGGTGGCAAAGATACACAGAAGAACTATACAAAAAAGATCTTTAAGACTCAGATAACCGTGAGGGTGTGATCACTCATCTAGAGCCAGACATCTTGGAGTGTGGAGTCAAGTGGGCCTTAGGAAGCATCACTACAAACAAAGCTAGTGGAGGTGATGGAATTCCAGTTGAGCTATTTCAAATTCTAAGAGACAATGCTGTTAAAGTGATGAACTCAACATGCCAGAAAATTTGTAAAACTCAGCAGTGGTCACAGGACTGGAAAAGGTCAGTTTTCATTCCAATCTCAAAGAAAAGCAATGCCAAAGAATGTTCAAACTATTGCACAATTATGTTCAGTTCACACACAAGCAAAGTAATGCTCAAAATTATTCAAGCTAGAGTTCAACAGAACATAAACTGAGAAGTTCCAGATATATAAGCTGGATTTAGAAAAGGCAGAGGAACCAGAGATCAAACTGCCAACATCTGTTGGATCATAGAAAAAGCAAGGGAATTTTAGAAAAACATCTACTTTTGCTTCATTAACTATGCTAAAGCCTTTGACTGTATGGGTAACAACAAATTGTGGAAAATTCTTCAAGAGATGGGAATACCCGACCACCTGATTTGCCTCTTGAGAAACCTGTATGCAGGTCAAGAAACAACAGAACCAGAAATGGAACAACATACTAGTTCCAAATCGGGAAAGGAGTACGTCAAGACTGTATATTGTCACCGTGCTTATTTAACTTATATGCAGAGTACATCATGTGAAATGCCAGGCTGGATGAAGCACAAGCTGGAATAAAGATTGCCGGGAGAAATATAAATAACCTCAGATATGCAGATAACACCACCATTATGGCCGAAAGTGAATAGGAACAGAAGAGCCTCTTGATGAAAGTGAAAGAGGAGAGTGAAAAGGCCAGCTTAAAACACAACATTCAAAAAACGAAGATCATGGCATCCAGTCCCATCACTTCATGGTAAATAGATCAAATTGCCAGCATCCGCTGGATTATTGAAAAAGCAAGAGAGTTTCAGAAAAACATTTATTTCTGCTTTATTGACTACGCCAAAGCCTTTGACTGTGTGGATCACAATAAATTGTGGAAAATTCTGAAAGAGATGGGAATACCAGACCACCTGACCTGCCTCCTGAGAAACCTGTATGCAGTTCAGGAGGCAACAGTTAGAACTGAACATGGAACAACAGACTGGTTCCAAATAGGAAAAGGAATATGTCAAGGCTGTATATTGCCACCTTACTTATTTAACTTATATGCAGAGTACATCATGAGACATGCTGGGCTGGAAGAAGCACAAGCTGGAATCAAGATTGCCAGGAGAAATATCAATAACCTCAGGTATGCAGATGACACCACCCTTATGGCAGAAAGCGAAGAAAAACTAAAGAGCCTCTTGATGAAAGTGAACGAAGAGAGTGACAAAGTTGGCTTTAAGATCCACAATCAGAAAACTAAGATCATGGCATCCGGTCCCATCACTTCGTGGGAAATAGATGGGGAAACAGTGGAAACAATGGCTGACATTATTTTTGGGGGCTCCAAAATCACTGCAGATGGTGACTGCAGCCATGAAATTAAGTTTTCTTATTTGAAAAAGGACAAATATGACATCTACATTGCATTGTTTTTGAGAGGCAAATAGCTAATATATCAAAGTCCACAGTGTATAAATAGTAACTGTTATTTAATCATATGATACTACAGACAAAACACGTGTTTCGATAGTATGTGGATTTGTTTTTTACCTATACTTGGTAGCTTAATTACAAAAGACGTATGGTAGTAACTTTTTCTTTTGGCTTGGGCTCTCTCTGTCTTCCTAGTCAATGCTGTTGGTTTAGGCATATTGATGAATTATAACTTGTTGCTTCTTATTATAGTTGGAAAAATTTAAGAATTTAATACTAGTGAAAATTTTGATTTAATGAGTTCTTAAATCATAAAAAATTGTTATTCTAGCAAGGCTTACATTATATGTAGCATAAAGCTAATTGTGGTCATTTATTTATTTACTCAGTAAATTTTTACTGAAAGTCTGTTTGTTGGGAATACAGTAAAAATATATCACCCTATTCTGAAGGAGTCCTATCTAGCAGGAAGATAGTCATGCCAAAAGAAGGCCACTGACAACTTAGTCCAATATAAAATAAAAATTAAAAATAAATGAAAATAAGTGAAAAAAAAAGAAGGCCACTGAATCACTGAGAAGATACAGAAAAATGTATCATAGCAATTTAATCAAGAGCCAACAAGTCGCTAAGAGGCAGTGACGGTGGGTTGAAGTGGAGGGTACTTATATTAATATCTATTGATGATATTCAGTAACTAGAACTGACAGAATGTGATCCTTGAAGAGATGAATATTTGGAGAGAGGAATGAATCTAGGCTAACTCATGGGTTTCTAGTTTGATCTATAGGAATGAATTGTAAAAATGATACATCAAACAAAAAAACTTACTCCTTAGTATTAACTCATGGGATCATCAGTGATATTTCAATACATAACTGAAAAATGTAAGGGAGAATAATGTTAAATTTAAGTAGAAGAGTGTAAATAGAAAAAAATGCTAACAAATGCAACTATTTATATCACCACTAAATAAATTAGGTGTAATGACATATGATGATAAAAAAACACTGGGATTATATGAAGAAATTTTAGATTACTGGTTCATGAATAACCTTGAGTTTTCATTTCTATTTTGGGCTGTAGAAAATATCCACTATCCATGGAAGCACCAGTATACTTAAAAACATACCAATGTCCTCATTAAGGTGAGACTCGTGAGCTTCTGATCTTCAACTTTGAGAAGAGTGCCCCCGAGGCATTTCAGCACCTGTGTCCAACTTGTTGCAACTAACTGCCATCACTTGGCAGGAGAAAAGTCTATATTGCAAAGGATTATAGTCATCAGATTGGTTTGCTCTTCAAAAAGCTATTTAGAGTTTCAAGAGCAAGCTGCTTGCTGAACAAAAATCTTCAGATACAATCAACCACAGGATTTCAACTGGACCTCAAGTATTTCACAAAGAAATGATATATCAGTTGTCCAAAGAGAATGAAACACCTGCTTCTAAGAGTGATTTAAGTCAATAAGTAATAAACTAAATCTTTGTTATGAATGCTTTCTGGTGTCTAAATGACTGTTGCCCTTTTAGAGGGCAAAGTGTACAAAAGATTTGGTGACCTTCTGACTTGACAGTCAAATAACTACTATTATGTTCAGTCAATGTAAATAAGCACAGTTGACAATTTACTAATTGGCCGTCTCTAGGCAGCCAAGTGTACTTTTGACCTTAGTAAGAACCTAATCAATTAATACTTAAGGCAATAAAGACCTCTAACTGATTAAATTGTACCAAAATCATCTTTTTTTTTCAAATGGATTAGAGTTGCAAAGTGACAAACTTTTAACTTAATATATGATAATCTTTTCTTTTAATACCCTCTTATTTAGCTAACATGGTAAAATTGAACTATGTAATATATCTTTGATTCAACTATACTTAAAAGCTTTAAAAATAAAACTATGGTTCAGATACTAAAATGAGAACACCTCATGTGCATTTGAATTATATATTAATCAACTTAATATGGTCAGAGTTGAAAATACACATTTTCTTAAAATTGAAAGTGTCCATATTACAATTATAGGGAAAATAATGAAAATTGCTAGAATTATTTTTCAATTGGATCTCTTTTCTGGAAACTACAAGATGCCCCTAGCATTCCAGCGGCATAATTTCATTTTTAACTAAAATGAAAAATGCTACTATTAGCTTTTATGAAGATATGAGAATGCAATTAAAAGAAAAATTCTTTACAACAAAATTTGTCACTTTTAAGTCACAAAGTGGAGACTTCTGTAACTTGATCGATATAAAGCAGCATTTCTTCTGTGCTCTGTAGAAGAGGTAAACAGTCTCCATGCTGAAAAAAGACCATAATTTGTAGAAGCATCCAGAATTACTTTCTGTTTACAATGTATGATATTTGACTTGGCAAAGGAACAAGTTTATCATTTTAGGTTAAAAATTTATCATTTGGACACAATGACTAAAAATTTACAGTTCCTCTCCTTTAACATTCTTCTCCTCTGAGAATAAGTTTTCCAGTTAAAAGCTTTGAAACTCCCTTGGCGCAGATGATATATTTGAGAATGTACGTAATTTACATAGAAGAAGAGATATGGTTCCTTTAAAAAATACTTAAAAAGCAACAGCTGTGTATCTGCAATAACTGTTTCACGGGGTTTTTAATACAGATAAATATGCAAATATGTCACACTATTTTTAACACACCAGTTTTGCACAGTGTAGTGACTGAGAACAGAGCAAACATTCTGTGTATTTAGATTCATAATGAGAAATATGCACCATTCAAAACTGTTGTTATTGTCATATTGTAGTGAGTAATGAA
The DNA here is from genome assembly GCA_007570785.1 of Antilocapra americana. Classification (NCBI taxonomy): domain Eukaryota; kingdom Metazoa; phylum Chordata; class Mammalia; order Artiodactyla; family Antilocapridae; genus Antilocapra; species Antilocapra americana. Next base: position 3,502,298 of record ML661889.1, on the reverse strand, counting down.
AATATATGTTTTGGATGGTAAATAAAACAGTGCTAAATCATAACAAGGACACTGACAAAGTCCAGAACAGTCGTTGTGTAGATTACTACATCATCAGTATTCTTTCAAAAAATACAAAGCCCTGCTCATTTTCCTCTACTGATGAGAGGACATGCAGTTAATATCTAGTTGTATTTCTCAAACAATAAATCAGTGTAATCTAGGCTCTGGTGTTTGAAGGCAGAACCAACTGGGTTTTAAAATTTAGATTAGTAATTCAGTTCATTAAGTCAAGTTATATATTTTGTACAAAATCATATGAGAAAACCTTGATAGAGTTAAATTCCACAGACTTCTTTTGACCTTACTGTGCTAAGTTTTCTCATAATATTATCCACAATGACTTTTCCCCTATATTTATTATGAAAAATGTCAAACAGTATAAAGTAGAAAGAGTTATATAGGGAACATCCATATACACCACCCCTATTAGCATTTTACTACACCTGCTGTAAAATATATCCTTTCATCCACAACCAATTTTATTTTCTTTTAGATTTTTGACTGATTGTATTTTTTAAAAATAGGCTTTATTTTTGGGAGGCAGTTGTAGGCTTTCAGGATTGTACCGGAAGTGCATAGTTCCCACACCTCTTCTCAAGCCCTCCTCTTTGATTCTACCATGAACGTTTTGGATTAGTGTGTTACACTTGTTACAATTGATGAATCAATATTGATATATTATTATTAACCAATGTTTATAGTTCCTGTTAGTATTCACTCTTGGTGTTTTACATTCTATGGGTATTGGCAAATGCACACTGACATGTAACCACCATTACAGTATCTTACAGAGTAGTTTCACTGCCCTAAATGTTTTCTGTGCTCCATGTATTCATCCCCTACCTCCCTAGGAACTCCTGGCAACCACTTATCATTTTATGTTGTTGAGGTTTTGCCTTTTTCAGAATGTCATATGCTTGGAATCATATAGTATGCAGCCTTTTCAGATTTGCTTTTTTCAGTTAGTAATATGCATTTAAAGTTGATCAATGTCTTCCTATGTTGGTTACCTCATTTATTTTTAGTGCTGAAAAATATTCACCTATGGACCACTCTAATGGTAGAAAGCAAAGAGGAAATAAAGAGTCTCTTGATGAGGGTGAAAGAGGAGAGTGAAAAAGCTGGCTTAAAACTCAGTCTTTAGAAAACTAAGATCATGGCATTTGGTCCCATCACTTTATGGCAAATAGATAAGGAAAAAGTGGAAATAGTGACAGATTTTATTTTCGTGGGCTCCAAAATGACTGCGGATGGTGACTGCAGCCACAAAATTAAAAGATGCTTGCTCCTTGGAAGGAAAGCTATGACAATCCTAGACAGCATATTGAGAAGCAGAGACTTATATACCTTTGTCGACAAAGGTTTGTATAGTCAAAGCTATGGTTTTTCCATAGGAGATATGAAATTGGACCATAAAGATGGCTGTGCCCAAAGAATTGAAGCTTTTGAATTGTGGTGCTGGCGAAGAATCTTGAGAGTCCCTTGGACTGCAAGGAGATCCAATCAGTCTATCCTAAAGGAAATCAACGCTAATTATTCATTGGAAGGACTGATGCTGGAGCTGAAGCTCTAATACTTTGGCCACCTGATGGGAAGAGCTGATTCTCTGGAGAATACCTTGATGCTAGGAAAGATTGAGGGCAAGATAATAAAGTTGCAACAGAGGATGAGATGGTTGGATGGCATCATCTACACAGTGGACAAGAGTTTGAGCAAACTCTGGGAGACAGTGAAGGACAGGGAAGCCTAGACATACAGTCCATGGGGTTGAAAAGAGTTGGAAACAATTTAGCAACTGAACACTGAGGACATTTTCTGGACTTCTAATTTTTAGCCTTAAATAATTGACAAAAAACATCCAAAATAAACATCCTTCTTATTTAACTTATATGTATAATACATCATTAGAAATATCAGGCTAAATGGTGCACAAACTGAAATCAAGATTGCTGGGAGAAATATCTATAACCTCAGATATGAGATGACACCACCATTATGGCAGAAAGTGAAGAGGAACTAAAGAGCCTCTTGATGAAGGTGAGTGATGAGAGTGAGAAAGCAGGCTTAAAGTTCAACATTCAAAAATCAAAGATCATGGCCTCTGCTCCCATCATTTCATGGCAAATAGATGGAGAAACAATGGAAACAGTCACAGACTTTATTTTCCTGGGTTTCAAAATCACTACAGATGGTGACTGCAACCATGAAATTAAAAGACAGTTCTCCTTGGAAGAAAAGCTATGACAAACATAGACAGCATATTAAAAAGCAGAGACATTACTTTGCCAACAAAGGTCCACGTGAGTTCAGTTTAGTTCAGTCACTCAGTCATGTCTGACTCTTTGTGACCTCATGGACTGCAGTATGCCAGGCCAACTCCCGGGGTTTACCCAAACTCATGTCCATTGAGTCGGTGATGCCATCCAACCATCTCATCTTCTGTCGTCCCCCACTCCTCCTGCCCTCAATCTTTCCCAGCATCAGGGTCTTTTCAAATGAGTTAGCTCTTCGCATCAGGTGGCCAAAATATTGGAGTTCCAGCTTCAACATCTGTCCTTCCAATGAACACTCAGGACTGATTTCCTTTAGGATGGACTTGGATCTCCTTGCAGTCCAAGGGACTCTCAAGAGTCTTCTCTAACACTACAGTTCAAAAGCATCATTTCTTTGGTAATCAGCTTTCTTTACAGTCCAACTCTCACATCCATACATGACTACTGGAAAAACCATAGCCTTGACTAGATGGACCTTTGCTGGTAAAGTAATGTCTCTGCTTTTTAACATGCTTTCTACGTTGGTCACAACTTTCCTTCCAAGGAATAAGTGTCTTTTAATTTCATGGCTGCAGTCACCATCTGCAGTGATTTTGGAGCCCAGAAAAATAAAGTCTGACACTATTTCTGCTGTTTCCCCATCTATTTGCCATGAGGTGATGGAACCGGATGCAATGATCTTAGTTTTCTGAATGTTGCACTTTAAGCCAACTTTTTCACTGTCCTCTTTCACTTTCATCAAGAGACTCTTTAGTTTTTCTTCACTTTCTGCCATAAGGGTGGTGTCATCTGCGTATCTGAGGTTATCGATATTTCTCCCAGCAATCTTGATTCCAGCTTGTGCTTCTTCCAGCCAGCATTTCACACGATGTATCCTGTGTATAAGTTAAATAAGCAGGGTGACAATATACAGCCTTGACGTACTCCTTTTCCTATTTAGAACCAGTCTGTTGTTTCAGCTCCTGTACTAACTGCTGCTTCCTGACCTGCATACAGATTTCTTAAGAGGTAGGTCCATTGGTCTGGTCTTCCCATCTCTTAAAGATTTTTTCACAGTTTTTCTGTGATCCATACAGTCAAAGGCTTTGGCATAGTCAATAAAGTAGAAATAGATGTTTTTCTGGAACTCTTTTTCTTTTCCAATGATCCAGCGGATGTTGGCAATTTGATCTCTGGTTCCCTGCCTTTTCAACATCTAGCCTGAACATCTGGAAGTTCATGGTTCACATACTGTTGAAGCCTGGCTTGGAGAATTTAAGCATTACTTTGCTAGCGTGTGAGATGAGTGCAATTGTGTGATAGTTTGAGCATTCTTTGGCATTGTCTTTCTTTGGGATTGGAATGAAAACTGACCTTTTCCAGTCCTGTGGCCACTGCTGAGTTTTCCAAATTTGCTGGCATATTGAGTGCAGCACTTTCACAGCATCATCTTTGGGATTTGAAATAGCTCAACTGAAATTCCATCACCTCCACTAGCTTTGTTCATAGTGATGCTTCCTAAGGCCCACTTGACTTCACATTCCAGGATGTCTGGCTCTAGGTGAGTGATCACACCATCATGATTATCTGGGTCATGAAGACCTTTATTGTACAGTTCTTTTGTGTATTCTTCCCACCTCTTCTTAATATCTTCTGCTTCTGTTATGTCCCTATCATTTCTGTCCTTTATTGTGCTCATTTTTGCATGAACTGTTCCTTTGGTATCTCTAATTTTCTTGAATATATCTCTAGTCTTTCCCATTTTATTATTTTCCTCTATTTCTTTGCACTAATCATGGAGGAAGGCTTTCTTATCTCTCCTTCCTTCTTTGGAACTCTGCATTCAAATGGGTATATCTTTCCTTTTCTCCTTTGCTTTTCATTTCCCTCATTTTCTCATCTATTTGTAAAGCCTCCTCAGACATCCATTTTTGTTTTTTGCATTTCCTTTTCTTGGGGATGGTCTCAATCACTGCCTCCTGTACAATGTCACAAAAGTCTGTCCATAGTTCTTCAGGCACTCTATCAGATCTAATCCCTTGAATCTATTTGTCACTTCCACTGTATAATCATAAGGGATTTGATTTAGGTCATATCTGAATGGTCAAATGATTTTCCCTACTTTCTTCAGTTTAAGTTTGAATTTAGCAATAAGCTAACCCACAGTCAGCTTCCAGTGTTTCTTTTGCTGACTCCATAGAGCTTTTGAACTGTGGTGTTGGAGAAAACTCTTGATAGTCCCTTGGACTGCAAGGAGATCCAACCAGTCAGCAATCTAAAGGAAATCAGCCCTGACTATTCATTGGAAGGACTGATGCTGAAGCTGAAACTCCAGTACTCTGGCCATCTGATGTGAAGAATCGACTTATTGGAAAAGACCCTGATGCTGGGAAAGATTGAAGGCAGGAGGAGAAGGGGGCGATAGAGGATAAGGTGGTTGGATGCCATCACTGATGCAATGGACATGAGTTTGAGTATGCTCCAGGAGTTGGTGATGGACAGGTAGGCCTGGCATGCTGCTGTCCTTGGGGTTGTAAAGAGTTGGGCACGACTGAGCGACTGAACTTACTTGGGAGTGGTAATGAAGATGATTCCTATATACATTAAAAAACATATAGAGAATGGTAGCACAATTATAGTTGTATGGACAGCCTTGAAACCAGTAAAATGGTCTTGTGTTTTGAGGAATGAAAACTTACTTGGAAATAGGAAATGTTTTCCCTATGTAGATAAATGTGTGTTTAACATGCTTCTTAAGAAAGAAATGAAATACTGAAGAAATATATATGAAGAAGTCAAATTCCCTGAAATCACATTACTCAGAGATAACCACTTTCAATGTTTTAGTCCATTCCAATGTCCATTTAGACCTTTTTTTTAATTTACATACAACCACATTGGGCAGTACACTTAAGCTTGCTTCTGTGTATTATGCTCAGTCATGTCTAATTCTTTGTGATCCCTCAAATTGTAGCCCGCCAAATTCCTGTGTCCCTGGGATTTTTCTGACAAGAATCCTGGAGTTGGGTTGCCATTTCCTCCTTCAGAGGCTCTTCCTGACCCAAGGATCAAATCCAAGTCTCCTGCATCTCCTGCATTGGCAGGTGGGTTCTTTACCACTGAGCCACATGGGAATCCCAATACACTAAGACAACTTAAATATAAACATAAAAGTATATGTAAGCTTACACGAGTGGGACAACATGATGTTTGCTGTTCTGTCTGCTATCTACTTTATTTATTGATAAGAATGGACATCTGTCCTTATCAATAAATGTGGATATACACATATACCAGTCATTCTAACTCTGTATAATATCCCAAGGAAACTATTATGATATAATTTGTTTATTAGATTTCCTATTGCTGGATACTTAAATTGCACCCAAAATATTGTTATTATAAAATATGCTGAGATCAACATCTTTGTTGTCAGAGTATAACCTTAGGGTAAACTCCTAAGGGTAGGATCATAAGGTAAAAAGACATGAACATTTTAACCATGAATAAATATTGTTAAACTGTCCTTTGGAAAGGCTGACAAATGTGCACTCTCATCTCAAGAATATTCTCTTAAAACCTTCTTATCTTTTTTCCTGAGTTTAAAAACACCACATGGTTTAGTGAGGATTTCTTACTTGTCTCCTCACTCATGATTTGAATATTAGTTTTACCTTGCTTCTCCTATTCTCTTCTTCCAGAGCATAATTGGACATGTTAGACCCCTCTTTTTACCTTTCTATCTCATATTATCCATGACTTTGTCTTGCTTTGCTGCATTCAGGATAACTGCTTCAGCTCTACATTCGATTTACTCTGTCTCTCAGCTCTTTCTAACCTATTCTTCTGCTTAATTCATTCCCAGAATTTTAAATTTTAATGATTATCATTTTTTATTTCTAAATGTTCAAATATTTTCTTTCAAGCATTTACCCACTTTTAGTAGTATCTTTTCCAAATGCATCGTGTTATGTATCCAATATGTATCTAATATAGAAAGTTCCTAGGGTTCTAATTCTGCTGTTGTTTTTTTGTTTGTTCATTTATTGTCCTGATGACTCTAATGACTCTTCTCTGTAGTAGTTTGTTTCTTGGTTGCATTCTGTTGTTTTGGATGGTAAGCTAATGTTTGGCATTGCTTTATCTGTGTAATTCTTTGGGTTTATTATGCATTTCTTCAGAGGAATTTGTGTCTGATTCTGCCAGTTGCTCTATACTATTAGTTTACTAACTTGAGACTACTTGAAATTAATTCATCTGCTTGGGGTCTGCAGAACCTCAGTGATCATGCAGTTTCAAGTCTAATTTTTTTCCAAGGAGAGCTTGGTGTTTGAATTCCAAGGGCACTGTACTTTGTTTTCTACTCAGAGTCCAAGCCGTGCCAGACAAGTTTCTTGTCTCCTTTTGTGGATAAGCATATTTTTTTAGACCATTATTTCAGAGATTATAACCCTCCAAGAGTGCTGGTTTATAGATCCTACTCTTCCTTTTACACAGCTCCAAAACATTGTTTTCTGTCCTAAATGGCCATTCAAACACAAGAATTTTGGTCACCATGCTTAGTAAATAACTCCTGTCATTTCAGGTTCAAGTTACCAATTTCTTTTCCATTTGCTCCCTTAGAGATTTCTTTTCTTATGACTCCAATCACAAAATTTAAAGGATATTTTTGTTGTTGTTTTAAATATCCACTATTTTTAGTTGTATGTTTGGGGATATTTTTCAGATTACCTAGTGTTGCAAGAAACTCAGGATGAATAAAGTGTGGATTTCAGATATACTTTAGTATAAGTATATCCTAAATAATCCATGGGACATACTTAGACTAAGAATACTCCTTGTTTCTCTGAAATTTAAATTTAACTTGGCATTCTGTATTTTTATTTGCTGTATCGGGCAGCTCTAGAACTTAAATTATCATATTGTTGAAAATGGAATTCTGGGTTATGTTTTAAGTACAATTTTGAGAAATTGGACATGAGTGACACATTCACTGAGTCATTAACATTTGAGAATATAATTTTTTCTCAAATATATCCATTTGTCTTATGGCCACAGTTTTAAGCTGGAAATTCTATAGACAACGTTCCAGGGTCTTCACGTTTGTAATTTGAAAAAATCAGAGTCCCTAAGTCTCCCACCCCCTTTTAAGTGATCTTTCTAAATGCTTTCTTTATCCTTGCAATTTAATAACTTAAAATAGACCTGGGGTTCAGCCACATACTCTGTTTTCTTAGAAGAACCACCTAACAGACGTGTTAGTTCCATAAGAACGTCTAATTGCTCTAAGGGTTCTAAATGGGAAAATTCCCAAAGAAAAGCTCCAGTGACAACTGAACATCCAAAACTTAATGGTCAAGGTACATGATCATTGAATCCCTTTATGCAAGTCTCCCAACTGTGACTCCTGTAGGCTTTGCTTTTAAAAATCCCTCAAAACCTCTAACTCACTCTACCCAGTCCCATCCCCTCCTCTGGAATGTACGTTTGGTAACAGTTTGCAAACCTTGTGAACAATAAAGCTGTCCTTTTACTTTAAGGAAATAATGATCTTGATTTTGGCCATTCTTTATAAGCATTTTCTAAAGCAAACTGAATCTTTTTGATCTGTAGTTTCAGGTTTTTTTTTTTTTTTTTTACTCATAGCGACATTATATTTTTCAGGGTTTCATTTATTCTGTCCCTGTAGCATATAAAAACACATGTTAGCTTTCTGTTTTGCTTCACATCTATTTCACTATTTTTAAGTGTTTGACACATTATGAATTCTTATTTTTGTGCAAGTGTTCACAGTCCTGTCCTCAACTCTGTCTGGGTTTTCTTCATTGAGTCTCTTCTTCGCTTCCTTAACATATATTAATTTTTTTCTTGTCTTTTTGTTTTCCTCACTTTTTCTCTTTTTTTAAAACCTATTTCCTTTTACCTTATTTCTTATCTTATCTCATATTTGATCTATTACTTCATAAAGTCCAAGTTCTCAATTTCCTTTAGTGTGCAAAGCAGTTGCAAGATTTTTGTACTATTTTTGCACTGCATTTTCTCCCAAACTATCATCTATATACAAATTTTATATGTTGTAATTCTTTGTTTCCTTTTTTTCTTTTTGGTGGGAGCAAAATTTATTTGATAGCTCTCCTTTCTTAGTGGGTCATTTTATCCAACCCTCTTTCATTCCAGTATAGGTGCTTGTATTCCTCAGGATTTTTTTTTTTTGAATGGGTAGGCACTCAGTAAGTTCTTTGTTAGTATATATGTAGTAGCCATAAACCAGTGTTCAGTATTATTTGCTTTGTGTCTCAGATGTCAGAAAGGATGGGAGGAAAAGTAAGGGAATTTTGTTTTTGATACACTTCTTTCTCCTCAAACATTAATAGGGTTTGGTAAATAGGTAAATACCCTAGGCTTCACTTTTTTTTTTTCCTGGATACCTTAGATATTTTCCTGTGTGGTCTATCTGCTTGAACAATACATTTTTCCCCCGGGTCTCCCTAATTTTGTTGGCTACTGTTTGTTCTTTCAACATCACTAGTTATCAGAGATATGCAAATCAAAACCAGAATGAGATATCACCTCACACTGGTCAGAATGACCATCATCAAATGTCTGTAAGTAATAAATGTTGAATAGGGTGTGGAGAAGAGAACCCTCATACTCTCTTGGTGGGAATTTAAATTGGTGCAGCCACTGTGGAGAACTGTATGGAGTTTCCTTAAAAAACTAAAAATAGAGCTAGCATATGATCCAGCAGTCCCACTAATGTGTATGCATCCAGTAAAAATGAAAACTTTCACTTGAAAAGATATGTGCGCCTCAGTGTTCATAGCAGCATTATTTCCAATAGTCAAGACATGGAAACAACTTATGTGCCCATCAACAGATGACTGGCTTAAGATGTGGTTTATATATACACAATGGAATATTGCTCAGGTATAATAAAGAATGAAATATTGCCATTGCAGCAAAATGGATCTTATGCCTAGTAAGGTAAATCAGTCAGGGAAGGACAAAAACTGTATAATATCACTTATATGTGGAATCTAAAATCTAACCAAATGAATCTATATGTAAAACAGAAACTCAAAGACGCAGACAACAAATTTGTGGTTACCAAAGGGAACAGGGATAGGGGAGAGACAAATTAGGAGTGGATCCAACAGAAATAAACTATTATACATAAAATAGAGAAGCAACAGGTATTTACTGTATAGTATAGGGAATCATACTATATGACTCAGTGGACTCAATGGACATGAGTTTGAGTTAACTCTGGGAGTTGGTGATGGACAGGGGAGCCTGGTGTGCTACAGTCCATGAGGTTACAAAGAGTCGGACATGACTGAGCAACTGAACTGACTGATAGGGAATCATACCCAAAATCTTGTAATAACCTGCAATGGAATATAATCTGAAAAAAATGCCCCACATGAACCACTATGCTGGTAACCTGAAACTAATGCAATATTGTAAGTCAACAATACTTCAATAAAAAATAAAAATAAATAAGAACATAAAAACATTTCCTTCTATCAGATTTGAAAAGACGAAGTGTACTAACAGTATTGGTCAAATGTGGGAGGAGTATGGTACAATATTTTTATAGGCAGTCTGGCAACATTTACCTTGATTCTTATGTTCTCACTCAGCAGTTTCAATACAGGGAATTTATCCTGTTTAAACAGTTTATAAGAATGTAAGGACACTTGTTCAAGAGAGATCAGTTGCAGAAGTGTTTACAGTAGTAAAGAACAGTTAATAGCCTAGGTGTTCATCAATACACAATTGAAATAAATGATATACTAATCAATGAAATACTATGCAATCATGAAAAGGAATGAAGCAGTGGTGTACGTACAGATATGATACAATGTCCATGGTATTTCATTGAGTGTGGAAGTATGGTAAGTATAAAATGGTATGCACAAGAAAAGTTCTTCTTTGTTGTTAAAAAACCATTTAAAAATTCCTGAATTTTATAAGCTTCTATAGCTCCCAAAATTAAAAGGTAAAGATATTGTAGTACAGAATCAAAAAAGATAAAGATATTAGCTAAAATGAATCCTTAAGATTTTATTATGGTTTTCTGGAATACTCAAGTGACTTGGAAGCAGAACTGAAGAATGAAGAGAAAGAAAGCCGTTGGAATTTGGTCTCCAACTCCAGCTGAACACCAACTGCCCTTAGGAGCAGACACAGGGGACTTATGAATGGGTCTGGCCCTAGGTCCACTCTGACAGAACCCTCCTCACTCCACACCCTTCACCATGTTCCAGCCACTGTTTTTTCCTCTCCTGTTTTCTAATATGCCAAATTTAGAAATTGGCTTGCCTTGCACTATTTCTACTGCCTTTAATGCTCTTAGAGATCTTTGCATGGTTGGCTTTTTATCCATCAAGACTCAGCTAAAATATCACACTTTTAGATAAAAGTTCCTTACCTGACATCAGATTCATTCACTTTTATTTTCTTCATATCATTCTTTGAAGATATCTTATTTGCCTGCCTATTTGTAATTGTCTGTAACACCCTGTTGATGGTAGATACCTACTATGTTTTTTTTACCACTATACTTTTATGATTCCTCCATAGCTCAGCTGGTAAAGAATTCACCTACAATGCTAGGAGATCCTGGTTCGATTCCTGGGTTGTGAAGATCCCCTGGAGAAGGCAACAGTTACCCACTCCAGTATTCTGAAATGATATTTTTATAATTCAGAATGGTACTTAGTGTACATGTGCATGCTAAGGTGCATCAGTTGTGTCCAACTCTTTGTGACCCCATGGTCTGCAGCCCATCAGCCTCCTCTGTCCATGGAATTTTCCAGGCAAGAATACTGGAGTGGCTTGCCATGCCCTTCTCCAGGGGATTGTCCCAACCCAGGGATCGAACCCGCATCTTGTAAATCTCCTGCACTGGCAGGCAGGTTCTTTACCACTAGAACCACCTAGTATTGAGAACAGTACTTGGTGTACAGGTGTACAGTAAGTGCCTAATATTTATTGAGCGAATAAATGAAGGAATTGTTTACAAATAACCATACATCTAAGTGATTAGTCTCATTCTTCTGTCTTGTCCCAGATTGGGCCTTTAGGAAAATCTCGGATGTCCATTTCAAAACCTGCATATAATAGCAAACCACTGTTCCCACTGAGTGAATATGGTAGGAAAGCTTTTCTGTTTTTTTGTTTGCAGGGGTAGGGTGACGAGGTGATAGTGGTGGTAGGGATAACAGAGGTAGTATATCCCATGCAGCACATACCCCAGCCTAACTTCTGGGAATTCTCTGTCTTTCCTTCCACTTAACCCAAGTCTGCTAATTCCAACTGGGTTCACAACTTGGGTAAAACACTATCATGTCTATAGCTTAATAAGTTCAGAACACAGCCAATCCAGTTAACAGTAAGAACAAGAGACCAGTGGCTATTTGTTAATTTCTTTCCTAGCATGTACTTCTTCCTTTCTAATATTATTCTGAATGTCCAAACTATGACATTTGAATAATATTGACTCAGCTTATAGACTGAAGCTTAATTTAGGAATGGACATGTAACACTGGCTTAAGTCAGTGAATCCATTACATTTCTATGGCCTTATCAATTGGAACAGAATTGAGCATGTGATTTAAACTGGATCAGTGAAAGTAATTCAGTATTTTTGATGTGAAAATTAAGCTATGGATTCTTTCATTACTACCTGTGCTTTCGTTATGGAGCTATAAAGTCTGCAACTGCAATGGCAATGAGAAGAAAGATAGGAGCTGCTAAAAGACCATATCAGGATGTAGTAAAGCCAGGGGAAGTAGAGCTAAGAGATGGAACCCAAATATATTGTGTGGATACAGGATCAAGCTGCAACTGAAGTGAGATCTATTCAGTTAAAGTCTAAAGTCAAACACTCTTAATGAACATCAAGACATAGATCCTAAGTTGGGCACTATTTCCATCTCCGGTATCTGGGGTATTACCTGTTGCAGACACTGTCAGTGCTCTGCCCAGAAACCCTTTTCCTGTTTCTGTGTACTCACCCTTTGGTGTAATAGCCACATTCTCTTGGGCTACTAGAGTCAGTTAGCCCACAAGTAGCAGAGACTGTGTAGTCCAGGGAAAGGGGAGTCCATTTCCCTTGCCTCAGCTGAGACAGCTCTATGGGACAACGTGTACTCCAGAGTTCTCCTGAGGCTGTGCTCTGCTAGCCTTCCTTCCATTTCCAATTTGTACTTCATTTACATGAACCCCTTGCATACAAATTTTCATCTCAGGGTCTGATTCTAAGACACCTCAGTGTGTGTTCAAGGATTATTCATTGGCAGAAAGGGTCTAAAAAGACCTTTTGTTTTATTGTTGTTCAGATGCTAAGTAGCTACTTCTTGTTATTGTTGTTCAATAGCTAAGTAGTTGTTGTTGTTCAGTAGCTAAGTCGTATCTGACTCTTTGTGACCTTGTGGACCGCAGCATGACCAGCTTCTCTGTCCTTCACTATCTCCCAGACTTTGCTCAAACTCATGTCCTTTATTGTGTCACTGATGCCATCCAGCCATCTCATCCTCTGTTTCCTCTTCATTCTCTTGTCCTCAATCTTTCCCAGCATCAGGGTCTTCTCCAGTGAACTGGCGCCTCCCATCAGGTGGCCAAAGTATTAGAGCTTCAGCTTCAGTATCAATCCTTCCAATGAATATTCCTTTAGGGTTGATTTCCTTTAGGATGGACTGGTTGGATCTCCTTGCTGTCCAAGAGACTCTCAAGAGTCTTCTTCAGCACCACAATAAGAAAGCAACAGTTGTTTAGTGCTCAGCCTTCTTTATGGTCCAACTCTTTTATGTGTGCATGACTACTGGAAAAATCATAGCTTTGACTGACTAGATGGACCTTTGTTGGCAAAAATGATGCGTCTGCTTTATAATACGACATCTAGGTTGTCATATCTTTCCTTCCAAGGAGGAAGCACCTTTTAATTCCATGGCTGTAGTCACTGTCTACATGATTTTGGAGCCCAAGAAGAGAAAATCTGTCACTGTTTCTCCTTTTCCTCCATCTATTTCCCATGAAGTGATGGAATCAGATACCACAATCCTAGGTTTTGAATGTTGACTTTTTAAGCCATTTTTTTCACTCTCTTCTTTCACTCTCATCAAGAAGCTCTTTAGTTCCTCATTCAGTCAGTTCAGTCACTCAGTCGTGTCTGACTCTGTAACCCCATGGACTGCAGCACGCCAAGCCTCCCTGTCCATCACCAACTCCTGGAGTTTACCCAGACTCATGTCCATTGAGTTGGTGATGCCATCCAACCATCTCATCCTCTGTCATCCCCTTCTCCTCATGCCCTCAATCTTTCCCAGCATCAGGGCCTTTTCAATTGAGTCAGTTCTTCACATCAAGTGGCCAAAGCATTGGAGTTTCAACTTCAACATCAGTTCCTCTTTACTTTCTGCCACTAGAGTGATATCAAATGAATATCTGAAGTTATTGATAATTTCTTCTGGCAATCTTGATTCCAGCTTGTGATTCATCCAGCCTGGCATTTCACATGATGTATGGGCTACCCACTGCAATATTCTTGGGCATTGCTTGTGGCTCAGCTGGTAAAAAATCAGCTTGCACTGTGGGAGACGTGGGTTCGATCTTTGGGTTAGAAAGGTCCCCTGGAGAAGGGAACGGCTACCCACTCTAGTATTCTGGCCTGGAGAATTCCATGAACTGTATGAATTGACTCCAGAGAGAGCCTGACTGTAAGACAAACTTATAGACTCTTCTCAAAAAACCCAGACAGTGGGGATTTGCTGTCTGAGTTATAGGAACATACACTGCCATTGCTGGATGTTCAACTTAGAAATTACTGACTGTGCCTTCAAAGTTTTAACTTGTGGTATGGAATAATTTCTTAGTTAAAAAAGAAGCAACCAAAAGAACCCTGTGACTAATAGTTTACTGAAATAACACCACCACATATGCTAATTTTAATGTGTGATAGATGGAATTTAAAAAACGAAGTGTTTTCTAATCTACTATTTATACAGAACCATGAAGACTTTTGGTTTAAGTCTTATATTCTTAGTCTCATTATATGTATAAACATTAGATGCCACAAATCTGACATATTAAGCCAGCATTACACTGTTCATGGAAAACTAATCGTTTCATTTTATAAATTTTACTTATATGTGGTCAAAACTAATAAATTTCAGGCTAGATTTTGGTGAAATTTTTCAAATAGGAATAATATTGCATGGTTAAAAAGTGATAAATATGGGCCATTCAATCTCTTAAAGGAATTTGCCTTATTGTAATCACATGTTAAAAAAGCTTGTGTTGCTGATATTTAAGTATTTACTATTTGTATGTATTATATATGTATTAAAGTGGTAATTTACTCAGAATTTTGATGTTCTATGGACCATCACTACTTATAAGCTGATATAATTAGACGAGTTTAGATAAATAATCCAGAGAAGGCAATGGCACCCCACTCCAGTACTCTTGCCTGGAAAATCCCATGGACAGAGGAGCCTGGTAGGCTGCAGTCCCTGGGGTCACTAGGAGTCGGGCACAACTGAGCGAATTCACTTTCACTTTTCACTTTCATACATTGGAGAAGGAAATGGCAACCCACCTCAGTGTTCTTGCCTGGAGAATCCCAGGGATCGGGGAGCCTGGTGAGCTACTGTCTACCGGGTCGCACAGAGTCGGACATGATTGAAGCGACGAAGCAGCAGCAGCAGCAGCAGATAATCAGTAACAGGAATAGTTTCTTTAATTAAATATTACAATCTGGAAGTCATTTAGTTATTCAGTATCTCCAAGACCTGGATTCTTACATACTGTTTTCTGGGACACACGTTATGTATTCTGTTAATAAACACTATTTGAAGTTCAGAGTGGAAAAAAAATGGATGGGAAAATAATAAGTGGTTCACTTAAACTATATCATCTGGTGAGTGTTCTCAGAGCACTGGACCTGAGAACTTGCAGATGAATAGTAAAGTGGTTAAGAAAGTCTTAGGGACATTTGAATAAAATGCTACATGTAAGTTGTATAAAAATTATACTCCTCTGTGAATTTCACTAGTGAATATCATGCTTTTGATAAAATATAATTAGGAAAGTTTTCAATCTAAGATTCATAACGGTGCAAATATAATACTGATATAATAAAAAACATTGCCTTTAGGGTTAGACTTGAGCTAAAATCCATTTTTTGTCTACTGTCAGTTTGTGTGATCTTGGACCACCAAGTTAACATCCTGTCTTATTTTGATGATATTAAAAAGGGGATTAAAATATCCTCTGTTGAGGGTGATTGTGAAGACTGTGTGAGCTAATATATGGAAAACACCAGATTTATAATGGTGTTTCCAATAAATGATGGTTATTATAAGTAATGTTCAAAATTCTCCAAACCAGGCTTCAACAATATGTGAACCGTGAACTTCTAGATGTTCAAAATAGTTTTAGAAAAGGCAGAGGAATCAGAGATCAAATTGCTAACATCCACTGAATCATTGAAAAAGCAAGAGAATTCCAGAAAAACATCTACTTCTGCTTTATTGACTATGCCAAAGCCTTTGACTGTGTGAATCAAAACAAACTATGGAAAATTCTTAAACAGATGAGAACACCAGACCACCTGACCAGCCTCCTGAGAAATCTGTATGCAGGTAAGGAAGCAACAGTTAAAACTGGACATGGAACAACAGACTGATCCCAAATCAGGAAAGCAGTACATCAAGGCTATATACTGTCACCCTGCTTATTTAACTTATATGCAGAGTACATCATGCAAAATGCCAGGCTGGATGACGCACAAGCTGTAATCAAGATTACCGGGAGAAATATCAATAAGCTCAGATGCAGATGAAACCACCTTTATGGCAGAAAATGAAGAGGAACTGAAGAGCCTCTTGATGAAGTGAAAGAGAGAGCGAAAAAGTTGGCTTAAAATGCAACATTCAGAAAACTAAGGTCATGGCATCCAGTCCCATCACTTCATGGGAAATAGATGGGGAAGTAATGGAAACAGTGAGACTACTTTTTGGGCTCCAAAACTACTGCAGATGATGACTGCTGCCATGAAATTAAAAGATGCTTGCTCCTTGGAAGAAAAGTTATGACCAACCCAGACAGCATATTAAAAAGCAGAGACAATACTTTGCCAACAAAGGTCCGTCTAGTCAAGGCTATGGTTTTTCCAGTAGTCATGTATGGATGTGAGAGTTGGACTATAAAGAAGGCTGAGTGCAGAAGAATTGATGCTTTTGAACTGTGGTGTTGGAGAAGACTCTTGAGGGCCCCTGGTTGGATCAAGGAGATCCAACCAGTCCATCCTAAAGGAAATCAGTCCTGAATATTCATTGGAAGGACTGATGCTGAAGCGGAAACTCCAATACTTTGGCCACCTGATGCAAAAAGCTGACTCATTTGAAAAGACCCTGATGCTGGGAAAGATTGAGGGTAGGAGGAGAAGGGGAAGACAGGATGAGATGGCTGGACGGCATCACCAACTCAATGGACATGCGTTTGTGTAAGCTCTGGGAGTTGGTGATTGACAGGGAAGTCTGGCACGCTGCAGTCCATGGGGTCACAAAGAGTTGGACATGACTGAACCACTGAACTGAACTGACTGTTGTTTTTATTACTGATAGAAAACTCTTTAGATTAGAAAACTACTTAGGGGGTGAGTGTTACTCTTGATCCGTAGTGATACTAGTCAGACTGGAATGGTTGATAAGGATTTACAGATTGTTCACAAGACTTTAGATGCAGTTGGCTTCTTTGTCAACAACCATAAAATTGAAATCAATACTCATTGTTCAGTGCCTTGTAATGTGCATGGTATATTTAGGTACTAATAGAATTCTAGAGAGCTTTACCTCCAAATAGTTTACAAGGAAGCGAGCAAAAGATGAGTCTACAGCAACCTATAATAGAAGACAAGGCAAGATAAGTACTCATGTTTTTAAATAAACAGTTGTTCTCTGTTTTAGGAGACATAAAGGGGGAAAATTAAAGAAAAGAGCATTTGCTATCATCTTTTATTGTGATGTTAACACAGATGAGAGACAGAAATCTTTGGCTATGCAGCTAACAAATGGCTCAGTGGTAAAGAATCTGCCTGTCATCCAGGAGACACGGGTTCAACTACTGGTTGCGGAAGATCCCACATGCTACAAGGCAAATAAGCCCGTGTGCCACAGCTATTCAGCCTTGTTCTAGAGCCCGTGCTGTGCAGCAAGAGAAGCCACTGCAATTAGAAGCCCATGCACCGCAACTAAAGAGTTGTCCACAGTCGCCACAACTAGAGAAAAGTCTGTGGAGCAATAAAGACCCAGCACAGCCAAAAACAACTTTCTTAAAAAGAAAACAAATGGAAGAGGCAGAATTAAAACGCTGTCTGTCCAATCCCCAAGTTGATGCTTTCAAATTCTGTGCTAAACACTACACGCTGTCTCAGATGCTATATTTTTCATATTGTATTTATGATTAATATTGGTTTCCTTGATTTTGAATGGGTACACTTCATTGTTGTTTGACTGCTTGGGTTTTCCTCAGCAATTACACTTTGATGATAATCCTTATATTGAATATCTACGAGTTTCTAACGTGAAAAGCCAGCATGGAAGGGGTGATTGCAAGCAGTGAATGAAGCCATGCTGTCAGGATTGTGTGGCAAGAATTACTTGCTGTTCACAAAATCACTTTATTGACAGTAGCTGCCTTTCTTCACTGATGGGTAGCATTTTATTAAGACATTTCAATATGTTTCCTGCTTTAATTAGCTATGCAAATAGTACACCACCCTTTGGAGTAAGTATAATACTACTGAGAACTGAGCTCTTTGGGAAGCAAATTCCCAGATCTGCAATTCAATAATAGATTATACTGAAGAAACTTTTTATATTTTGGGCGGCTCTCTTCATTTTCTTGGAAATTTGAGAATTAGACAATGTTGCTTAAACAATCATGTTATTTACTTGCTTCTATTTTACATCATAATTATTTGCATACTATTATTTGCCTTACCAATATAAGCTACTTCAAGGCAGTAGCTAAAGTAGTATCTTACACCTAACCACCAATTATTGAATGAGTGACCCATAAAACTGAAATATTTCCAATGAATATTTGTATATTTAATGTTCAAGAGAAACAGCAGCATTGGATTATAATTCAGTACAATGATGAAAGTTCTGAGGAGAAAACACTTTCCAGGTTTTAAACTCATCGAAGGTAGAAGCTATATACATATGTCAATATTTTTATGCTCATATAAGAGTGGAATATACCATACTGTCTTAATGACTGTGGATTTGTAGTATAGCCTAAAGTCAGGTAGGTTTATTCCTCCAGTTCCATTCTTCTTTCTCAAGATTGCTTTGGCTATAAGAGGTTTTTTGTATTTCCATACAAATTGTGAAATTATTTGTTCTAATTCTCTGAAAAAGACCTCTGGTAGCTTGATAGGAATTGCATTGAATCTATAGATTGCTTTGGGTAGTATACTCATTTTCACTATATTGATTCTTCCAATCCATGAACACGGCACATTTCTCCATCTGTTTGTGTCCTCTTTGATTTCTTTCATCAGTGTTTTATAGTTTTCTATATACAAGTCTTTTGATTCTTTAGGTAGAAATACTCCTAAGTATTTTATTCTTTTTGTTTTGATGGTGAATGGAATTGTTTCCATAATTTCTCTTTCTGTTTTCTCATTGTTAGTGTATAGGAATGCCAGGGATTTCTGTGTGTTGATTTTGTATCCTGAAACTTTGCTATATTCACTGATTAGCTCTAGTAATTTTCTAGTAGAGTCTTTAGGGTTTTCAATATAGAGGATCATGTCATCTGCAAACAGAGAGAGTTTTACTTCTTCTTTTCCAATCTGGATTCCTTTGATTTCTTTATCTGCTCTGATTGCTGTGGCCAAGACTTCCAAAACTATGTTGAAAAGTAGTGGTGAGAGTGGGCACCCTTGTCTTGTTCCTGACTTCAGGGGGAATGCTTTCAGTTTTTCACCATTGAGGATAATGTTTGCTGTGGATTTGTCATATATAGCTTTTATTATGTTGAGGTATGTTCCTTCTATTCCTGCTTTTTGGAGGGTTTTTATCATAAATGGATGTTGAATTTTGTCAAAGGCTTTCTCTGCATCTATTGAGATAATCATGTGATTTTTATTTTTCAATTTGTTAATGTGGTGTATTACATTGATTGATTTGTGAATATTGAAGAATCCTTGCATCCCTGGGATAAAGCCTACTTGATCATGATGTATGATTTTTTCCACAGTCATTAAGACAGTATGGTACTGGCACAAAGACAGAAATATAGATCAATGGAACAAAATAGAAAGCCCAGAGATAAATCCACGCATCTATGGACACCTTATCTTTGACAAAGGAGGCAAGAATATACAATGGAGAAAAGACAACCTCTGTAACAAGTGGTGCTGGGAAAACTGGACAGCCACTTGTAAAAGAATGAAACTAGAACACTTTCTAACACCATACACAAAGATAAACTCAAAATGGATCAAAGATCTAAGCATAAGACCAGAAACTATAAAACTCCTAGAGGATAACATTGGCAAAACACTCTCTGACATAAACCAAAGCGGGATCCTACATGACCCACCTCCCAGAATATTGGAAATAAAAGCACGAATAATCAAATGGGACCTAATTAAAATTAACAGCTTCTGCACAACAAAGGAAACTATAAGCAAGGTTAAAAGACAGCCTTCAGAATGGGAGAAAATAATAGCCAATGAAGCAACGGACAAACAATTAATCTCAAAAATATACAAGCAACTCCTGCAGCTCCATTCTAGGAAAATAAACAACCCAATCAAAAAGTGGGCCAAAGAACTTAACAGACATTTCTCCAAAGAAGACATAAAAATGGCTAACAAACACATGAAAAGATGCTCAACATCACTCATTATCAGAGAAATGCAAATCAAAACCACAATGAGGTACCACTTTACACCAGTCAGAATGGCTGCCATCCAAAAGTCTACAAGCAATAAATGCTGGAGAGGATGTGGAGAAAAGGGAACTCTCTTACACTGTTGGTGGGATTGCAAACTAGTACAGCCACTATGGAAAACAGTGTGGAGGTTCCTTAAAAAGCTGCAAATAGACCTGCCATATGACCCAGCAATCCCACTGCTGGGCATATACACCGAGGAAACCAGAATTGAAAGAGCCACATGTATCCCAATGTTCATCGCAGCATTGTTTACAATAGCCAGGACATGGAAGCAACCTAGATGCCCATCAACTGACGAATGGATAAGAAAGCTGTGTTACATATACACAATGGAATATTACTCAGCATTAAAAAAAAATTCATTTGAATCAGTTCTACTCAGGTGGACGAAACTGGAGCCCATTATCCAGAGTGAAGTAAGCCAGAAGCAAAAACAACAATACAGTATATTAACGCATATATATGGAATTTAGAAAGATGGTAACGAGAACCCAGCATGCGAGACAGCAAAAGGAACGCAGATGTATAGAATAGACTTGTGGACTCTGTGGATGAGGGAAAGGGTGGGATGATATGGGAGAATGGCATTGAAACATGTTAATTTTCATATGTCTAATCAATCGCCAGCCCAGGATTGATGCTCGGGGCTGGTACAACGAGATTTCCCGGGGGAAGGGAGGAGGGAGGGGGTTCTGGAGGGGGAGCATATGTAAACCCATGGCGATATCATGTCATTGTATGGCAAAACTAATAAAAAAAAAAGAGTGGAATATACCAAATGATGTTTAATTAATGCTTTTGAGTCAGTATAAAATGAGGATGATTCATAATACAATTAGCATTTTTAAAAGTTTGAGGGGCTTCCCTTGTGGCTCAGTGGTAAAGAATCTGCCTGCCAATGCAGGAGACACATGTTCAATTCCTGGTCTGGGCAGATTCCACATACTTAGGAATAACTAATCCTGGGTGCCATGACTAATGAGCCTGTGCTGTAGAGCCTGGGAGCCACAACTACCGAGCCCATGTCTCACAATCACTGAAGCCCATACACTCTAGAGCATGTGCTCCACAAGAGTAGCCACCAGAATGAGAAGCCTGAGCACCGCATCTAGAGAGTAGCCCCGGCTCGCTGCAACTGGAGGAAAGCGTGCATAGCAATGAAAACTCAGCACAGCCAAAAATAAAAATAAATAAATAAAAAGTTTAAAAATCCAAACTATAGGCTTTCTATGGCATTCTGCTCCCTGCCCTCTTTTTCTTCCTCTCTGGGAACGTGAAGAGTCCCTAGAATGACCTCTTTAGATGCTAAGCTTTCTCTATGGCATGTACTGTGAAATCTTTTTCTCTTGCTGAAAGCTGGAGGGAGCTTCCTGATGATTGATTGGCGAGGTGTCCCCTGGACACACTGGTGCAAGCACCATGCAACCACTGATTGATGTGCTCGCTCTTTCACGAACGCATTCATTTTCTCTTCTCTAACTCACACAATTTATTCATCCCATGATGCATTTATGCATCCATTATCAATGTCTTTCAATTTTTAAGCAGGTGAAGAGATGAAAAGCTAATGCTTATAAGGTTATAAGGCTTATAAGGCAGGCCTATCTTAAGTAAAAGAACTGATCTCAACATACATCCAGAAGAATAGCTCCTTCAGGGTTTCTTTTACTCTGATTAATCACAAATTTAAAACATCTTTGAAATTATAAAAGAAGATAGCATGTTATGATGAGGGAGTAAAGCTAGACTTCTACTATACAGTCGGGTTGAGTCAGCTACATACACCAGGGCTACAATGGGGATCAGGAGACCAAAATTCTAGTTAGGGTCCTATCATTGCCTATGAGCTTGGGAAGGTAAATTAAGCTTCTTGGAGATCAGCTTGTTTATGCATAAAATGTGAGGGCTGAACTAAATGGCTCTGAAAGTTCCATCTAGCTACAACATTCTATAATTTCTTAACCGCCATTGACAGGTAGTAGTAACATCGAAATCTGATACTCACAAGAAATTTAGAACAAAGTCTGTACACTTTTGGGGAGAGGTGAATAATGGTACACATCATTAATATGGTTTAAATATGAACATGCCCCCTCAGGAAAAATATAGACAATTTATAAAATAATCCATCATATAACTCAAGAGTCTATTAAACCAGAAACATGTCTCCAACTCACATATAATTTAGGGACAAACAGTAGTCTTATGAATATTTCTGGGTCATTGTTTACATTGGGGTAAGGAAGAGAGATTATGAGAGAAAGTAGAAATTCAGTTTAAAAACTGGTTAGCTTCTGGGTTTACAAACCAGAGAAAGCCTAATCTGATGCAAGGGAGGGTTGCTTTTATTTTCCATGTGGCTTATCACTTCAATGAACAGCAGAACAACTCTTTCAAATCAACTAAATCAACACATTTTAACTTTTCATGCAATTAAGCATTTTTGAAATGTTTTACTTAAAGAGCCTCCCACAATAAAATAACTTACAGTGTTATCTACAAGAAATTAAAATCAGTTAAGAAGGCTTAAGGAATGTGACTTAGGACATTCAGAAGCAAATGCAAAGAGAGACTGAGAGATAAGTTTCATTAACAGTTTAAAATATACTGGTGAACATTAATTCTTCAACCACTAATTCAGATAATAGTTGTTGAGCACTTAGTTGTCAGGTATAATCCATTGTTGATTATGTGCATTCACATATCCTTACTAGAGATGACACAAATTCAGACAATAATTTGTATATTGTGATATCAGTTCCCATGCTCCACCAGTTTTCCTGTCAGAATCTCCCTTTTGAATAGTATTTTTCTTCAAAGCTCTGCCTGTCTTTTACTGAGCAATGGGATTAGCGCCAGACTGCGGTAAGCAATTTGTTCATCCTTGGAGAGCACATTTGCACTACCCCATGATACAGTCATTTAAACGATTTTATTCCTTCACCTGTGTTGAACATTAAGGGGGTAAATTTTCAGTCCAGGGATTTGGCTTTAAAACTCCAATTGATGTTAATGAGAATTGGTAATGAGCCCCTTCTTCTTAATTAGCGGCACCATACCTGTGACTGTAGGAGGCATGGTACAGACTGGGGAGCTTAACGAGGTGATAACAAGGAGAAAATGTTTAAGCCTGGCTTTTGGCCTGGTCCATACTTTACTATGCAAACATACTTTAGGAGCTGATGCTTTAAACTAAATTTATTACCTGGCTTTTATGGCCCTGTAGACCTTTCCTAAGAACAATCTGTCTTTTCTATAAAAATATTCTTGTTCCACAGAAAAAGAGTGACATGGAAGAAGCTAAATCAAAGGAACAAGAATAGGATCTGATTTTCTATCCTTATTCATGCAGAGCAAATCTAATGTTGAAACAAACAATTTCTTGCTATTCTGTTTGCTTCAATTAAAGAATACCACAGTTTATAAACCTCAATTCACACTGAGGGGCAAAATTCGTTTCTTTAGGTAAATTGAACCTCTAAATATTATTCAAGATATTACAGGGATGAGTTAAGGAAAAAAGAGTCTGAATTTTATAGCATCTTTCCTTGAATATTATATGATCATTCTGGTATGTGGGTAAAAACACAAGTTTTGATCTTGCATATTCTATCTACTTGAGATGCTTCTTAACTGCTTCAGCACATGACCTAATCCAGGAAGAATAGAATGATCACAGAATAATAAAATTTTCACTGCACCTAGAAAAGGACATAAAAGTTGGATTATTGATTTTGTTTGAATGATGTGCTATAATTTCATACGCCAACAGACTGGAGCACAAATCCTGGCCTGCCAGCTTTCATTACTGGAACTCACTTTCTTGCCACCGAGTAGCTTCTATCAAGTCACAAAATAAATCTGGATTTCTTAACTTACCAAAAATGAATCTCTTTAGCCTAAAGTATTTAATAGGAAATTCAGGACTATAGTAGATCCGTTTCATTGGGGACAGGAAGCGCATGAGTGCTTGCTCAGTGGCTTCAGTCGTGTCCAACTCTGTGACCCCATGGACTGTAGCTGGACAGACTCCTCTGTCCATGGAATTCTCTAGGCAAGAATACTGGAGTGGACTGCCTTGTCCTTCTCTAGGGGATCTTCCCGACCCAGGGATCGAACCCTTGTGTCCTTCCTTGAAGGTGGATTCTTTATCGCTGAGCCAATGAGGAAGCCCCCCGAATAGGAAGGGAAATACGCAAATGCAGATCTGTTGCTATTTCTCCAGTGTTCAGTCATTTTCATGCCAAAAAGAAAATAACATGCATGCGATTTCTCAATCTTTATCTCTTTGGCCCCTTGACATATTTGTTTCTGGTTTTTTGAAATGGTGTCACTGTGCTAGTTTAAAAAGTATTAATAATAAAGTAAAAAAGAAAAAAAAAGCAAAGCTGTGCATTAAAACAATAAATAAAAAACATGTAAAGGTCAAAGTGGTCAGGATTGATTATTGCATCTTCTGTTTTTCTTAGCAGTCATGCATTCACAGACCCAAATCTGAAACCTGCATTAACTAACAGTTAAATTTTACTGAATTTTAAGGGGAAAATGTGGATGACAGTATAAAATCAATGGTTAACAGTACAAAAGGCATAAAACATCAGTTAGTCCATGACATAATTATGTCACGGACATACATTAAAAAATACATTAGAAATCCATATGTAACTAAAGGAATATGCTATGCAAATGACAAATTCTCTGACTTATTTAAATGACCAGACTTTTGTGATGCAAATAATATATACAAATGAAATTAAAATTTTATCCTTTCAAAGGAGCTGTTTATACAATTTCCAATAATGATCATATATTTAAAGGGCAAATAATTCTCAAATTATTTTTCTTCCTTCTTCTAGTAATACCGCTAATGAAAACATATATAAAGTATCAAAATTAACAATGAATAAAGATGATGAGCACGGAGGACTACAGGAAATGGTAGAATTATACCACAAGATTCCAGATCTTTGGAATATTTTATAATCATTTGGAGAAATGGTCCGTATCATAAGGTTAATATAGTGGCTGAACAAATGAGAATTGTGCTTCTTTTACTCAAAAACAGGATGGCCTACATATTTGCAGGGACTACAGTCTCTAACTTCATGCCTTGAGAAAGCAGCCTCTTATGAAATGCATTTATTACTGGATGAAATTACTCTACTACCTGGAGAAAACCTGGCATACTATAGGGAGTTAGGAAAGACCTGTGATTAGAGAAAAAATATCTAGATTGAAAAAGTTGAGTATTAAGGTTGAAAGAGGTTTGGGAATGAGAGAAGTTTTCAAGGTCACGTTTCCTTTTCAAGGTATAAATTTCTTTCCAGAAAAAAAAAAAGAAATCTTAGAAATACTTAAGGAGATACATGGTATAAATCTTTATTCCTGGGGGTAACAAAGGCATGGATAAATTATTTTATGTAAAATTCTTTATGGTGTAATTCTTTATGGGCTTCCCTGGTGACTCAGCTGGTAAAGAATCTTCCTGCAATGTGGGAGACCTCAGTTCGATCACTGGGTCAGGAAGAGGCCCTGGAGAAGGGATAGGCTACCCATTCCAGTATTCTGTCCTGGAGAATTCCATGGACTGTATAGTCCAGAGGGTTGCAAAGAGTTAGACACGACTGAGCAGCTTTCACTTTTCACTTTTATGGTGTAATGAATAATTATTAAAACTTTAAAGACCTTCCACAGTCTTTATATTGGTTATTTTTTTACCTCTCGTCTCTCTGCAGGACAGATTTATAATCTTGGTACTGCTTAAATACAGTGGAGAGTAAAAAGTAATATGCTGCTCCAATTTGGGAGTTAAGAAAAACTTTGAAAGTAGCTTAGGGACTTCTCTGGTGGTGCAGTGATTGAGACTTTGCCTTCCAGGCATGAGTTTGATCCCCAGTCAGGAAGCTAAGATCCCACTTGCCTTGTGGTCAGAAACAGAACTTGAAACAGAGCAATACTGTAATAACTTCAATAAAGACTTTTAAATTTGTCCACATCAAAAAAAAATTCTTTTAAAAAATAGCTTATTAATTCTGAGTATGGAGCTGATGTCATTTCTGCTATCATTTAAGTTTGTGTAATGTGTCGGGGAATGGGAAAAACAGGCATGATATAAAATTAGATGAAAATATTGATAAGCACAGGATGAGATAATAGGAAGAACAGTCAACCATCTTCTGATAAAATTGTAGAAGATATAATCTAACGGCTTAACATCTCCAGAAGACTAGAGCTTCTTGGATCTTCAAACAGAAGGCCATTTCCACAAGGAGTCCCACAATAGGGAAGAGAGGCTATTGCTAAAACAGGTGACTTAAAATGTCACTTTCTATGGTATTTAATAAACTAAGAGTTTGGGGTTATCGTTCCACTAGTGTTCATTTAACATAGCAGCTCAAATTTATGCTACATGCCAATATAACCTCATGATTTTGAAGGCACAGGAAACACATTATACAAAAATTCTTACATGATATTTTATAACTGATATTGCTGAATATATTTTTACATCTCTTTTTAGAATGAAATTAGAGTAATGGTGTTTTAAGTATTATGTATCTAAATCTTTCATTAAACATTGACTATGTGTTATTTGTGGAAGAATCTGGAAATACAAAGACAACAAGCAAGAGTCATCATCTGAGAAACTCAGAATGAGAAAGGAGGAGGAGAGTAGAGAAAAGCATTGAAATAATAAATTAATAAAAATATTAGAAGTGCTTTAGTTGAGCCATTTTGTAAAACTTGTGGTCATGCAGATAGGAAACAACTTTTCACTATGATTTTTAATTTTGCATATGGCATTTTATGCTTAATTTTTAAATGTGTATTTCCATATATTTCCAGTAAGTCACTGGGTGAGTTATTCACTTTTGATCTTCATGACTTGTATGAAGCAATCCATACATATATTCAATTAATTCCTCTGGAGAAGAAGGTCATGGTTGTAAAACTAATGGTGGGCTGTGGACACCTGGAAGTTTCTTTTAATAAAAGAAATTTGAAAAATAGAGCGTTTTTAAAACTAAATTGAATCACCATTTACACAACCTCCCAAACGATACATGCCAGCCTTATCCCTGATTTCTCCATTTTTAAGTCCCTCTTCCCCTGATCAGTTGGTCGTGGCTTCTTGTCAGCTCTCCCTCAGACTTGTCTCTTCAATCTGTCAGGGTCCTTTCTGTTCCCACTGCCTCAGCCCCGACTCCCACCATGTTCTCCTGCCTCCTTTCTCTCATGTCTTCCCAGCCCCAGCTGTCAAGTTTTCTTTCTAAAATCAAGGCCGATCATGTCACATTCATACATAAAAATTCTCTGCTCGTTTTGCTGTCTGGAGGATAAAACTCAACCTTCTGAGCGTGGATACAAAGACCTTCACCTTGGGCTCCAATCACCTTGCCAGCCGTGCCACATGCCCTTGCCGCATCCAAGACCCTATGTCCTGGATACACTAGTCCATTTCACAGAAAACAAAATTGTCCTCCCTCTTTGGAGATTTCCTGTTTCTTCCTCTGGAAGTTTCTGAGACATCCAATAGCTTGTCAGCTGCTAAGTATAATCTTTATTGTCTCTTTGAGTTGGCAATAGACTTGTGTCGTCAGCATTCCCATACTGCTTTGGAGCTTGTCTTTGTAGCTGCCTTTACCATTTTGCTCAGTAATGTATCAGCTTTACTTATTTGTTTCCACTTATTTCTGCCTTATCTTACTGACTCAAAATTCTAGCTCCAGCTGGGCCTCATGCACAGTTTAATACACATATACATCCATCAAACCAAAGTAAGTGAAATTATGGCATTGGTCTCAATAGTAACACTGAGAATATTGCTATTAATAAATAATACCAATAGAAAATACTTACATAACAATGTGACAGACACTGTTCTAACTGCTCTATGTATATTAGCTCACTTAATCCCCATGCCAATAGGTGCTATTATTACCTCCAATTATAGAAGAGGAAATTGAACCATAGAGAAATTATTTGCCCTAGGACATTCAAGTACTCCCAAATTTCTGTGAATAATGCTCACTGGTTTTAAAAGAAATAAACATATAAACAAACAAGCGAAGATCCTGTGTTCAAATTTTTTTTTTTTCGAAATCCTGGGTTAAATAAACAAGTTTCTTTCTTGCAGACTTTACAGCCTTTATTCTGCCAACAAGCATTGTGACAATGTGAAACTACATTAAGGGCATATATATGTGCCCAGATTCAGATTCTTTACACACAATCTTTTGGTGACCAAGCATCTTGCGGAACTAGTGATCCATGAAACACTTTGAAAAACACTGCTGGAGGGCTATTTAAGGTGACAAAATAAAATCTGTTATCAATTAGTATTTGTATGCCCCTTTCTTTTCCTCTTCTCCCCCAGTCCTGAGCAAGGTCACAAGTTCTGTGGTTTTGCCTAAGGGCAGATGTAAACAAACTGTCAAAGACAGTAGTTAATTTCCTTTCTTACTTCTTTCATTTGGATTTACAGAAACTTTAATCACACACTAAGAAATACATACGCTCCATGATTTTTTGCACTGATATCAAGTATAGTTCTTAAATTATAGTATAAAGGTTTTCATGTTATAGCTAGAAACCTTCAGCAACTTTCCATATTCTGTTGAGAAATGTACCTTACAATTGCATCAGTCTTCAACTGAGCTTCTGTGTATTTCTAAAGGCAGCAAGTGGGATGTGTATAGGCTTAGGAATAAAGAGACATGGGTATGCACAAACTAGCTGTGAGGTCCTACTATATGCCTCAGTTTCTTCATCTATATATTAAACATTTTGAATAGCAATCTTTCAATCTACCATCTAATTCTAAAATTCAAATACATGCAAAGTGCTCCTCCAAATTTACTGAAACATAGAACAGAAAAATATTAACTAAATATCTAAACTACATTGGTGATAGTTCTTCCTCCACATTATAAAGAAACTTCTACTGAAGAAATTAAATATAAATACTAGGTCGTGGAAAGCATCATCAAGAGAAGGGAAGAACAGGAGGTAAAAGGAATAAAATTTTTACTGCTTCCTTGGTAAAGACAATTTTTTTTTAGGCTAGAGAAATGGCAGATTCTTATATTCTGGTGTACAGGAACTATATGAATAAAACATGGCTGTGCAAATGAACTCGCAACCTTATTCCAAAGCACCATTCGGGAATAATACGTTTAATGTCTCATCAACTTCCCCAGAAAAGTGAGAGTAAACCTGTGCACACAGACAAAACAACCATAACAAAAACCAAGGTAGAAATAAATCTGCTACGGGGAACAGATTTGATCGACATTTGAAGGTTTTCAAAACTCTAAGTAATATGCTAGTCACTTAAAAATATTCCCACATTTCTGCTTTCTCCCATCATTCTATGCCTTAAGATTCATCTGTCAACTTTGATGCAGCGTTTTAAGTACCCCTCCAAGCCTAAAAATCCAGACCACAGAAGAGCCCTCTTCACTTTGAAACTATCTGATCAATTCATAGATCATTTACCTGCAAGGATTATTTGGTGAAGCTAAAGCGGCACATCAACCAGCAGCATCTGAGGGCTGAGGCGGCAGAACGTCAACAACAAATTGTCATTGGCATTCCATTTATGAACCTTCAAACGGCATCAGATCTTTTCCATGGGAAACCAGATCAGGTCAGACTAGAGCTGAATATTTCTTAACAAGCTAACCATCAAAAGAATTTACGTTTTGAATAAAAAGGCTATCATTTGTTGATTTGAATATCAAAGGGATCCACTGCAAACTCCCAGTCTAGAAAAACCTCCCTAAGCTACACTAGACAGGTGTTTAATAATCTATTATTAAGGCACTATTTTAGGTTACTCAGAATTATAAAAAATAGCTGTAACTGTGAAGCTGCAAATGGGACTGCACAAAGAAATGAATGCTATTAACATACTATTAACAATTCAAAAGAATGAGTTGACATACCAATCAAACTTGTTAATTGACTGTCAATGGCCTGTCCCTGAATATACAACATGACTGCATTATAGATTTCAAATGCTGACAGGAAGACAGTTCCATTTGCATTAACTTCATAAACTGATCAACAACCAAACTGCCACATACATTTATAATGGGAAGCTGAATCATTTCAATATTCATGGAGCTCTGTAATTGTAAATTAGGTACTGGCAAACAATACAATACTGTACATATTCTAAAATATCCTAAATTTCATTGACCTACTTTCATTCTGATTTTAAAAGACAGAAAAAAGTTTCATCGTGAAGTGATCATTACTTTAATTTGTGGTTAGTGCCTCAAGCAAAATTTGTTTGCAACCCAATTTGCAACTGTGGTTTACAGTTGCAGTCTAGAGAAGTATCAGTGGTCTAGAAAATAAGAGGTATAAAAGGTGATGCAAAAGTGTCTTCTGCCTTACTTGGGGTCTTTCAAAACAGAAATATGAAACAAGACTGTATCATATCTCCTTAGGTGACAGTCAAATGATCCATTATGACAAGACATCTAGTGAATAAACATTAACATAATGAAAAGGAGGTTGCGTATTAGTCCTGCACCACGGCTTCCTCAAATCTACTTAAATAGACCTGCTGCTCTGAAACCATACTTCAAAATCTTCAATCATCCATCAGTTTAAGAATCAATAAAGTATAAGCGAAGATAAATGAAGGCTAAAGATTATGCCTAACAGAAGGCTTCATGAGAAATGATCGGAAGTTCAATAGTTATCAGCATGGAAATATTCCTTTCAAATGCTTCTCTGACCTCTTCAAGAATTAACACTGATCTTTTCTTTAAAAAATTAAAACAAAAATGGCTGTTTCCCCAAGATATAGCTGTTACTTTTGTCTCATATTTTTCACTGATCATTATCTATGCATCACTTCTCCAGCCACTAGAATTCACTCAAACTTTGTTGAGTAATCTTGGAGAACTAGAATGCATCCTCATGATTTTGGATGCACCAATTTACTTTCATTGGCCTCAGGAAAATCTTTTTCAAAATTTTTTGGTGACTTTTAAAATCATTGCCTGTTACTAAATAGTCAAATGAGTTTGTTAGTTGAGTGAGTGAAAGTTGCTCAGTTATGTCAGACTCTTTGCAACACCATGGATTGTAGCCTGCCAGGGTCCTCTGCCCATGGACTGTGTGGCCTGCCCGGTTCCTCTGCCCATGGAATTCTCCAGGCAATTCTACAGGAGTGGGTAGCCATTTCCTTCTCCAGGGGATCTTCCCAAACCAGGGATTTAACCCAGATCTCCCACATTGCAGGCGCATTCTTTACCACCTGAGCCACCAGGGAAACCCAGTATACTGGGGTGGGTAGCCTATCCCTTCTCCAGTGGATCTTCCTGACCCAGGAATTGAACTGGGATCTCCTGCATTTCAGGCAGATTCTTTACCAGTTGAGCTACCAGGGAAGCCCTAGTTAAGTGAGGTACTGCTAAATAATTTGAATGTTATCCTTAGATTATTATTAATCCTATCAACTAGAGTGAATTTTGTCCAGTTAAACAATAATTATAATCCATAAAAGTAAATGATATACATTATACAGATATATGATTTACTTTTCTGTATAAATGCTTAATGTAAATAAATATATGTGTATGTGGATACATATACATTATGTATATGTATAAATATATATAAACTTTTAATTTTAGAATAATTTTAGAGTTCCAGAAAAGTTGCAAAGATAGTACAGACAGTTCTTCTATAAGTCACATCCAGTTCCCATTATTGTTAACATCTTCCATTATCATGATACATTTGTCACAATGAGTAGACCAATATTGATAAAGTAAATATGAAAAGTTCATATTTAAGTAAAGTTCGTATTTTGGGGAGAGTTCTTGGTTTTCATCTAATGTTCTTTTTATGCTACCAGATTCCATCCAGGATACTACTTTTAGTCATAATATCTCCTTAGGCTCCTTTGACTGTGACAGTTTCTCAGACTTGCTTTTGATGACCTTGATAGTTTTGAGTAGTACTTGTCTGGCACTTTATAAATTGTTCTTCAATTTGTGCTTGCCTGATACTTTTCTCATGGTTAGACCACAGTTATGGAGTTTTGCAAGGAAGATCACGGAAGTAAACTGCCATTCACATAAGTCATATATTTTTAATTTTGAAAGTTCTCAGTATACTTAATGTATTTAAAATATATTTTTATTTAGAAGTAAAAGGCAAATTATTTAAATCATCAGTAATAATCTACAAAAGGGGCCGTGTGGATATAACAGAAAGTCCCCATTACTAATTAGTAGTGGACAGACTCCAAGATCTGTATTCACTGAAGGCTTAGGCCATGTCTGTACATGTCTACAAGACTCATAGTTTGGATCCACTAGGGATCCATTTGCAAAAGAGAGAGTCAAGAGGCTGTAGATGGGAGTGGAAGAACATCTATCTGAACTAAGGGGAAACAGGAAACTTTACAAATTTGGTCCAAAGTCAATGGGCAAGCTTGTCCGTGTGTGTGAGCGTGTGAACAGGTTTGTGTGGTATGGGGAGAATGGTGGTAGCGGTGATTTCAACCATATCACCTCTAAAGTTTTAGGGCAAGAAATACGTAAAAAGAGCATAAGGAAAAATCAAATAGAGTCTACCGATAGACATTAGAGGCTGTGGTGCCAGGCTACTTCAGCACTGATAGAATGCTGGTAGTTTGGTAGTGACTCTGGAGAGTGCTGGTGACTTGGGAAAAGATGGGCACCATCAGTATAAAGTTTGTGCCCCCGTTTAGTGTTAGTAACTACCTGAGCAGGTATCACCATTTAAAGACATCTGAATAGCAAATCAGGAAAGGAAGAGGAAAAAAAATATTAGAAGCGCCATAAATAGCCAAGAGTATTAGCTTTTCATGTTTATATAAGCTATTTCTTAGCAACATATAACATCTTTGGGAAAAAAAAAATTACAGGGTGGGATTTTTCTTAGAGAGAGTAGAGGATCTAACCAGAGATATACCAGATTAGAGAGTTGCCTACCTCTAGGCCTGGAAAATAATAGGCTAGAACCAAAAAGCCCTGGAAGATCATTTAAACATTCTCTGAGTATCCATAACCATGAGGATCTAATATACCTCAAGAGGTTGCTGCGAGACTCTGTAGATGTGGGGATGATTTGAAAAGTATACCAACTCCCTAAGTAAGTTCTTTGGGTTTTATTCAACTCAGATGTAAGAAATGGGGATTTATTAATATGTAGGGATACAGGGGCATTATAGAAAAGAACTTCAGAAAAATGCTTCATGAATACTGGAACTAAAGTCTTATTTTGGATTGAAGACTGTTATAAGAATCTCTGTAGCAGTGAGGAATTTGTTATTCATTCAACCAAAAATATAGTTATTTTCTTTGTCTCAGTTTTTTTGAGTGTGTATTTTCTCACTTCTATAATTATAATACTTCTGAGGGTTGACTGGTGGTACTCTTAAATAATTTAAATGTGCTATCCTTAGAACATAAGTGCAAGCAATAAAGGGAACTTCTTGAAATGGCCATTTAATCCACATTCCATAGAGCCTCTCTAACTGTTAGGTTCTGGTTTGTCATGAATTACAATGTTAGCTCTCCTAAGAAACATTATAGAAGTTTCATTATAGGGGGAAGTTTCATCAAACTTTCCCTTATTTGATGACATCATTTTATGCATTCTACTTTAGCAGCCTGATATTAGCTCAAGCCATATCTTTTGGGGGAAAAATTTTATAATTGTTGCTTTTCAGTGTGTGCCAAGCCAGTTGATGGGCTTCCCCAGGGGCTCAGTGGTAATGAATCCCTTGGTTGGGAAAATCCCCTGGAGAAGGGCATGGTAACCCTCTTCAGTATTCTTGTCTGGGAAATCCCATGGAGAGAGGAGCCTGGCAGGTTACAGTCCATGGAGTCACACAGAATCAGAAGACTGAAGCGGCTGGGCAAGCCATTTGACAAGATTACTGGATGACTGAAGAGTGACTGTCCTGGAAACATGGGCAAAATCACTAATAGTGTGAGAAGTGGGGTTGGGAGTGGTGGAGAGCCTAGAATTCCTCTTAGAAGGGAACAATGGACATGGCAACTTCCAGAATCATCGAAGTCTGTTAATAGTCTGACACATGAAAAAAATGCATTCTGATAGTGTTATTATTTTCTTATACAAATCCTAAGTTGATACTCTATAAAATCTTCTCCTCAGAAAATCATAGAAATTTAGAATTGGAAAGGATATTAGAAATTATCTGGTCTAAACTTTTCATTTCATAATTTTTCACCATATAAATGTATAATGCAGCATACATAATTATAATTTTTCATTATGTAAACTTTTCATTTCACTATTTAGTGACAAAACTAAAGTCTGGGTTAAATGTTTGTTAAGTGTTAAAGGCCAGAAGTTTCTTTAGAATAAAGCTAGACTTAGAGCTTAATGTCCTTTCTTATTTATTTTTTTAACAATGTCCCTTCTTCTATCCTGACCTGTCTCAGGAAGCTTAGAGATGCTAACATAGCATTAAACCTTTATCAAGATAGAAATTCAGTTTTCTATGAAATATTCTCACTCTTTTTTTTCCCCCAGTGCTTGGACATTTACCTTTTCCATGGTTTCATAAACTGTTTTCACTAGTTGATGATATACATACCTTTCATCACCTCCCAAGTCCTTTTACCTTCCCTTACATATTTACTGCCCCTAGTACTCCACATGGGCTTCCCTGGTAGGTCATATGGTAAAGAATCTGCCTGCAATGCAGGAGACCTGGGTTCGATCCTTGGGTTGGGAAGATCCCCTGGAGAAGGGAATGGCAATTGACTCCAGTATTCTTGCCTGAATAATTCCTTGGACAGAGAAGCCTGGTTGGCTATAGTCCATCAGGTTGTGAAAGAATCAAACACAACTTAACAACTAAACAAGGATGACAACTTGCTTTATGTATACTATACTTCCCACAAGAAGATGCTGTCTTTGACACAAAATTTATCATATAAAGAAAAGATACATTCCTATAATTAATGATAGTATTTATTCACAAGCAATATAACATAGATAATAAAATTTCAATTATGAAGCACAGCTTCACAGAATCTGCTCCTAGAATATTCCATACATACTACTGGTTTTTATGTTTGTAATAGTGAATATGCTGCTAATTTCAAACAAGTTAGTTGAAATACAGAAACAAGTAATGTTATGAGGTTTACTAAGCAGAATGCAGTCAAGAACCTTGAATCAAGGACCTTTCCTCCTTCCTCTCCAAAATAAAGCCAATGAAAAGCCCATCTCAGTCCTAAAATGGCCACATGCTAAGTTTACACAATCTTAGTATAGTTTCTCAGATGGCTTCCTCAAAACTCACTCTACTTTAGTTACAGTTACACCAAGCTTGTTGCCTGTTTCTTAGCTTAGCAATAAGTTAGAAGCAACAAATTGGAAAAAAGCACTGAGGGAGTCACTAGACTCAAGCTCATGGATCATACCAAGAAACGACAGCAGGTCAACTGGTAGCCAGGGAGGAGATATGAAGACTATATAAAGCAAGCACAAATACTAAGAAATCTAAGCAGGGAAAAACAGTTCTACTAACCTCAATTGCCTTTGGGAGAATTACTGCTTTAGAGTAAAATAATTAATATTCAAGTGACCACAAATCTTTAAGAACAAATAAAATCTTCAGTATATTCTTTTTATCATGCAGGGTGAAGTAAAATATAATTTTAAAAGATTTTTTATTTAAAATATTTTAACCTCATAAGTAATCTAAGTAACTTCATTTACATAGAATATTTTTTTTCCTCTGAATTTAGCACAACTGAAGGAGTTTTGTACAATGGTTCCTCAAATGACTTTTGATTTGGAGATACAAATTATTTTACCTAATTCCATTTTTCTCTTTCCTTACCTCAAGAGGAAACTTCCTTTATTATCTTCTGGTTCTTATTGGTTAGCCTCTGACTTCAGGCAATTTTTTTTTTTTCTTGATGCACTGGGCCTAACGACATCATATGATGTTTAGAAGACTGTGGCAAAATTGTTACTTAGTGATATTCATTATTTTTTTCTGGAAGAACTCAAAAATTTTGTTTTCACTTTGTTTATTTTCTATATAACATTTGAAAAATTACCCATCCTTATAGCTATTCACAGCTTAACTGCTGATTTGTGAAAAGAAATTCAGAAATCAAAGCCGAAATTATATTAAATCATTTCCTCTAGGAAGTCATTTCTGCATACATTCTTGCCCCATTTCCTACTCAGATGACTTAGCTTTCTTTTTTTCTTTAACAGAATGTCCCAAATACAGTCCTCATGTGGTTTCACTAGACTATTATAGAAAAATTTTATCCTCCCTGATGCAGCTCAGTGACAAAGCATGCCTCCAAGCATGGTGCCCATAACCATACCACTCTCTTTGCTGTCATGCAGAACTAGAAACATTCCGCTAATCTGAAATCCAGTATTACCTAGAAGTCTTTGTTGGCTTTAAGCATTTTCTCCCTCCTCCTCTCAAATCTTTTTTATGCCCTGTCTTTTAGTTTAGATTGAATTTAATTCTCTTCATGATGTTTCTCATGTTAACTATCTTTTGCTGAGACCACTGTATAATTTCTCCATATTTAGTATTTCCACCTTGATTATTAATATAGTCACAGATACAGATTTAATTACTCCACCTTGATCATTAATATAGTTACAGATATAGATTCAATTACTCCAAATTGTTGGGATTCCCAGATGGTAACTGGTAAAGAATCTGCCTGCTAATGTAGGAGACACAGAGATACAGGTTCAACCCCTGGGTCTGGAAAATCTCCTGGAGTAGGAAATGGCAACCTCATTCCAGTATTCTTACCTGGAAAGTTTCCATGTACAGATGAGCCTGGTGGGCTAAGTCCATGGGGTCACAAAGAGTCAGACATGACTGAGCACACACACACAGATATACTCCAAATTATTAGACATAAACTTTACATATATAATGGAAGGGCTTAGATAAATTGGTATCACAGGATGAAGTAGGAGTGTAAATCCAAAAAGTCAGAGGAAAAAGAAAATTCCTCCTATGAATTACAGAAAAGACAAACATTTTAAGCTAAAGTGGCCCACAACATGGATTGAAAAAGTTTCCACTGAATTTATTTAGTGAAAGACAACTGAATACCACGTATATAAAAAAGGTGATATGGAGTGGAATCATATATGAAAGAGACCTCTTGAGAACTTCTGTGTATAGCCCTAAGCACTTTTCTGTGTTCACTATCCTGGACGTTTTATGTAATACAACTAAAAAATATGTTAGAAAAATTACTTACAACTCTAGATTTTATAATAGTCAATACATTTATATACATTTGTGACTTTTTTTTTCATTTCATTAAATACTTAGACTAGGGCCCTTTCCAACTAAAGAATGTCACTTGCCATCAGTTCCACAAGAATTAGGTCACTAGCCACTGCAGATACTGATTCCAGCACACCCTGAAAGGAATTCAGAATGGCGATCAAGAGTGAGACACTCTGTGCTCTGGGAAAAACTGGCTCACCAGGCCTTCAGATAGATAATGTCAGGAGGGAATTTTATGAACCTAGTTTCTTACATCTTCTCATACCTAGAAAAGCATTAAAATCATTAACAGAGACATCTGCTCCTTGGGACTACCAGCAAATTCTACTGATATGTGGGCTTGATGTACATACCCCCTTTGCCAAACCATATATATACTGAACCTACCTCCTATCCCTCTGCACCAGTTCCTCAGAGTTATTTGAGAGGCTGTCTCCCAGGCTATAGTCCTCAGTATGTCACAAAATAAAACTGAACTCACAGCTCTCAGGTTGTGAAATTTTTTCAGTTGACACCCTTAAAATTTCTAATTTTAGTAGTAAATCAGAATATAATTAACATTAACTTTTTCTAGTAATTTCAGGAAAAAATTAAGCAATATTCCCATCAATTTTCCTAATTCTTTAAATTTTTTTCTAAGTGATTTTTAAGAAATCTTGATGAACAGCTCATTATGCAAGACTTTCTTTACTTCCTAATAAATATCTTTATTTTCTTGCCAACCGCTATAGAGAGATCTTTACCAAGATAATTTCCAGGAGTCTCCCACTAGATTACTCTCATGCTTACATATCTTAAAGTAGAAAACTAAAATGGGAGAATCATGCAAATATTTTCTCTTTCAAATAATTAGGAAAGTTAACTCTCAGATAAGAAAAAACCCTTTAAAATATCTGAGTCTTGGGGAATTTCAGCTCAGTGTGGATATTAAGTGCTAAAGGTAAGTTCTCTATTTAACATAATAAGGAAAAAGACATGAAAACTTTCTAATGAAGAGAGACAGCTCAATGGATTTGAATTCATTACTCTTGTGACTAAGGAAGATATTTTATTCACTAGTTTATCACACCAACTAATAATAATACTCTATCCATATATCACACTTCATCCAGAGATCTCAGACTTTTTATAAACATTTCATTAATTTTCACAAACTCCCACTGAGAGTATGGTACCTGGGAATATCACAAGTATAAATTAATTCTAGAAAGATTCTTTCACACTTTCTCTAAATTCTTGAGGATAATACCAAGAAAATATTTTAAATGAAACATTATACTTCATAATTTTTTAATGATACTTTTTCTAGTCCATTATAACTTCACTCATATGGATAAAGCCTCATTTTGAGGCTGGAGGTAGATAGACCCTCTGAGAGTGAGTAACTTGACTTCATTCCTTGTGGAAAGAAACTCCAAAATATCAATAGCAAGACTATCAAGAGAGGAGGCTGGGCCTTGCCCTGATAAAAGATAAGAGACCACATATTTCTCATTCTCAAAGTCAAGGAGATCTTTCTGACTAGAAAGCTCCTTGGAGGTCAAAAGGGGAGTAATGTCAAGTCTACCCATAGGCCTCTTTGTTGGAATCTATTTTGGCTGAGAGATGTGTGCACACACGAGAGAATCCTGAGATATATCAAATACAGACCCAGAACCAAGTGAATCAAAATGACTGGCCAAAGGAAACCTGTATGAAATGCCACATACAAGTGATTCAAACTACTATGAGGGTGTGACTCTCTCTCTGAGTCTGCCCATGTGTCCACCCACACATACCATTTTCTAATAACCAGTTTACTTGTTTCACTACTTTCTGTATCTGTGGGGATTTTTTTTTTACAGAGTCAAAGGGCCAACGTATTGTCATTGAACATTGGTCTAATGGCTAGGATTTAGCACTCTCACTACCATGGCCCAACCTCAATATCTGGCCAGGAACCAAAACCCCACTTCAGACAGCTATAGGCTGAGGCCATCTAAGATCAATTTTACAATTCAAGATAAAAGGAAGGATATGACCCAGATAATCATGATGGTGTGATCACTCACCTAGAGCCAGACATCCTGGAATGGGAAGTCAAGTGAGCCTTAGAAAGCATCACTACGAACAAAGCTAGTAGAGGTGATGGAATTTCAGTTGAGCTATTTCAAATCCTGAAAGATGATGCCATGAAAGTGCTGCACTCAATATGCCAGCAAATTTGGAAAACTCAGCAGTGGCCACAGGACTGGAAAAGGTCAGTTTTCTTTCCAGTCCCAAAGAAAGGCAATGCCAAAGAATGCTCAAACTACTGCACAATTGTACTCATCTCACATGCTAGTAAAGTAATGCTCAAAATTCTCCAAGCTAGGCTTCAGCAATACGTGAACCATGAACTTCCAGATGTCGAAGCTGGTTTTAGAAAAGGTGGAGGAACCAGAGATCAAATTGCCAACATTCGATGAATCACCAAAAAAGCAAGAGAGTTCCAGAAAAACATCTATTTCTGCTTTATTGTCTATGCCAAAGCCTTTGACTGTGTGGATCACAAAAAACTGTGGAAAATTCTGAAAGAAATGGGCATACCAGACCACCTGACCTGCCTCTTGAGAAACCTGTATGCAGGTCAGGAAGCAACAGTTAGAACTGGACATGGAACAACAGACTGGTTCCAAATAGGAAAAGGAGTACGTCAAGGCTGTATATTGTCACCCTGCTTATTTAACTTATATGCAGAGTACATCATGAGAAACGCTGGGCTGGATGAAGCACAAGCTGGAATCCAGATTGCCGGGAGAAATATCAATAACTTCAGATATGCAGATGACACCACTGTTATGGCAAAAAGTGAAGAGAAACTAAAAAGCCTCTTGACAAAAGTGGAAGAGGGGAGTGAAAAGGTTGGCTTAAAGCTCAACATTCAGAAAACTAAGATCATGGCATCTGGTCCCA
This sequence comes from Antilocapra americana, assembly GCA_007570785.1. Taxonomy (NCBI): domain Eukaryota; kingdom Metazoa; phylum Chordata; class Mammalia; order Artiodactyla; family Antilocapridae; genus Antilocapra; species Antilocapra americana. The sequence goes on along the minus strand of ML661889.1, from coordinate 3,461,774 downwards.
TCACTTCATGGCAAATAGATGGGGAAACAGTGGAAACAGTGTCAGACTTTATTTTTCTGGGCTCCAGAATCACTGCAGATGGTGATTGCAGTCATGAAATCAAAAGATGCTTACTCCTTGGAAGGAAAGTTATGACCAACCTAGATAGTATACTTAAAAGCAGAGAAATTACTTTGTCCAAAGGTCCGTCTAGTCAAGGCTATGATTTTTCCAGTGGTCATGTATGGATGTGAGAGTTGGATGGTGAAGAAAGCTGAGCGCTGAAGAATTGATGCTTTTGAACTGTAGTGTTGGAGAAGACTCTTGAGAGTCCCTTGGACTGCAAGGAGATCCAACAAGTCCATCCTAAAAGAGATCAGTCCTGGGTGTTCACTGGAAGGACTGATGTTGAAGCTGAAACTCCAATACTTTGGCCACCTCATGCAAAGAGCTGACTCATTTGAAAAGACTCTGATGCTGGGAAGGATTGGGGGCAGGAGGAGAAGGGGACAACAGAGGATGAGATGGCTGGATGCCATCACCAACTCGATGGCCATGAGTTTGGGTAAACTCCAGGAATTGTTGATGGACAGGGAGGCCCGGCGTGCTGCGATTCATGGGGTCGCAAAGAATCAGACACGACTGAGTGACTGAGCTGAGCTGAGCTGACAAATAAGTATTCTTATAGTTTTCTTTTTTTCCTCTAGAGCAAGGAGAAAAGTCTTTCAAGAACATATACAGTGTGTTTACCAATGCTTTATAAAAATAAAGAATAAAGTTTCGTTTGTTTTCTTTAGTACTATCTGCTCATTAGAAATTAGATTTCATTTGACATTTATTCCATGTAAAGTTTCTTTTTATACTACAAGCAGTGCCACTCTTCCCTTTAATATTTTCAAAGCTCTGCTCAAAATAGCATTGAAGCTTCTACTCAGACTTAAGCCAATACTCTAATATTTATTTTTTATGTTACCCTGTGGCCATGCTTAAACCATAATAGACTTTCTTTTATTCTCAGGACATACAGGTATACAAGTGTTTTTTGAAAAATAAAAAGGTTTACTATTTTTAATTTTAATTAAAGATAATAAAGAAATTCTGTAAGTAGCTTTTGCATTTCCCTATCATGTTGCTGAACTTACCCTGAGTCTCAGTGAGGGTAACAATGTTGTTCAGTTTCCTATTGAATAATATTCAGGTGGATTGGTCTCATTTAAAATGAGGTATCAGTTAAACAAAACAAAGCACAACACACATATTTATTTGTGCATGCGTTCATTTAAAAAACATTTACTAAGCTAGGTACTGAGAACATACAAATAAAAATAACAGTCAGGACCATAATGGAACCACAAGTCACATTGTGACAATGTTACAAATTGCACAAATTGCACAATGTCAATACTGTGTGCAAACTGTTCTGAGAGCAGAAAGGTAGAGTGTCTAATTCAGTTGAGGGTCAAGGGAGACTTCCTTGATGAGACGGCCTCTATCACCTGATTATGAGCATAGCAAGAAAGAAAGGGTTTGGAGAATCTTCCTGAACATTCAGAAATGATTGAATGAAAGTATACATCAATGTCCATAATTATATAAGTATTCCCTTCTAGACTGGGCTATGTTGCCTGTAGTCCACACAGTGAAAAATAATCCATCATGGTTACTAGAAAAATGATCCAACATAAGCTACAGGTTCTAGTGATCAGAAAATGCAAAATAACAGTACTATTTTTGATGATAAACATGATAATTTTAAATGTAGAATATAATGTGAGTCAAATAAGATACTTAATTCTAAGTGCTTTAAAAGAAGAAAAAAGCACAATACAAATGTAAGAAACCATTATTACGAAAAAAGAGTAAACTTTCAATCTAGTCATAAAAAGCCAAAAAACTTCCTTTTGGTAATTCTTAAATTAAATTACATTTTTCAGAATGTGTCTTTTTCTTGAAGGCATCCACAATCTTCCACATGATGCCTAAGTGTAGCCAGACTGAAGTGACATTCTTTAGGCATTTCTTCAAAGAAAGGAATAAGATCTGACAGATTCCTTTGCACAAGGGGAAAAGGCATAGAAGGACAAGGTCTGGTGGGAATCTTAACATTACTCTCTCCATCTGCAAGATAGTCCTTCTCTGCTACACTGTGATAATAGCTTCTGAAGGTGTTAGCACCCAGAAAGACATCTCTCTGTCTTTTAAAAAATTGCATAGCTTTTACTTTTGGATTGGAACTAATCTATTGTCTTTAAAAACACACACACTTATACCCATACTATGTTAGAGTTCAGTTTAGAAATACTAGCTTTTACCACTTGACAGGTAAAATATGGAACCAATGCAAAAACCAAACCAAAAAAAAAGCAAATTGACAAAGTAAAAAGCAAACAAACAAAGCCAGCATAGTCTTTCTTTTTCAAAAATTTATTTATTTATTTATTTATTTTTCTTTACATTATCATGTTGGTTTTGCCATACATTGACATGAATCCGCCATTGGTATACATGTGTTCCCCTTCCAGAACCCCCCCCCCCTCCTCCCTCCCCCT
>ML661889.1:3393390-3459146 GCA_007570785.1 Antilocapra americana | reverse complement strand
ACCCCCCCCCCCCTCCTCCCTCCCGATTCCATCCCTCTGGGTCATCCTGGTGCACCAGCCCTGAGCACCCTGTATCAAGCATCAAACCTGGGCTGGCGATTCATTTCACATATGATAATTTACATGTTTCAATGCTGTTCTCCCATATCATCCCACCCTTGCCCTCTTCCATAGAGTCCAAAAGACTGTTCTATACATCTGCGTCTCTTTTGCTGTCTCGCATACAGGGTTATCTTACCATCTTTCTAAATTCCTTTTATGCCACTAATGACAGTTGTGGCATTATCACTGTTTTGAAGTAATGTAACAGAACATCTAAATGGCTTTGTTAATGTTGAGTACTGATGGCTACCTCAATAGTCAAACAATTTTGTTTATAGTTTCAACTGGTTGAGTCTGAATACAAGTACTTTAGGGTACTTGTAAGGCATGTAGTTTTGTAAAAGTATGTGTAATATAAAAACATCTAGGCCCAAAGTAATTTCTACATAAAAAGTAATCCAAAACTTTATTCAGCCCTTAAAAAGAATGAAATAATGCTATTTGCAGCAACATGGATAGACATAGATACTGCCATACTGAGCGAAGTAAGTCAGACTGAGAAGGAGAAATATAGTATGACATCCCTTTTATCTGGAATCCAAAAAGGAATGAAACAAATGAACTTACTTAAAAACAGAAACAGACTTACAGGCTTTGAGAATGAACTTATGGTTGCCAGGGTGATCAATAAGGGGAAGGGATAGATAGGGAGTGTAGGATGGAGATGTGCACACTGCTGTGTTTAAAATGGATAACCAACAAGAACCTACTGTAAAGCAAAAAAAAAAAAACCAAAAAAACAAGAGAAATATCTTGCCATTTAGCGGTTGCCAAGGTCTTTGGAGAAAGGGGAAACAGGGAGTTGTTAAATTGAAATTTCATGGGTGTATGTTATCTCCAAATTCATTAAACTTTGTGTATTAAATACATGCAGTTTAGGGGGGAAAAGTTATTCAAAAGGATTTCATTATCATTAAAGCATAGAATGCTATTCAGTGGTATTTGTTAATGCACCAATCACATAATTATGAGAGTAGCCAATGGAGATGCTTATTATATACTGTGGACCATGACATCCCAAATATGATTCTTATGGATAGTGTATGGAATAGGTGATCATACTATAGTATATATATACATATATACTATATGTGTGTGTGTGTGTATATATATATATATATATATATATATATACACACATATATACACAGGAGAACTATGGTAGCAGGAGGGAGAAAAGAAAGCATGGTCAGATTAAATATTACATTAGCTTGATTGGTGAACATTGGTTTATGGGTAGATCTAATAAAAAATCAGTTAAAATATGCCAGGTATGGCTACAGATTATTGTTAATCTGTGGCAAAGTGGGCATTAAACTTTATTTTAGTTCTGAACTAGCTAGCTGGATTTTGTACTTTCAATTGATTAATATAAATTTGATTCTGTAATATACTGGTCAAAAATCCATTCTGATCAGTCAGTGCATTTTCAATAATGATTGATATATTTTGAATATTATTCTTTATTGGTGTTCAATATCTAAAAGAGGTAGACCAGGTGACATACTTTCATTATAATTGTATTTAACAGTACTGTAGATACATGATTTAAGTATCTATTTATAAGAGCAGTCAGTATAAACAACTGTTACTTTAGAAATTCACTACCCTAAACCCAAATCTTTGTCTTACTAGCTCTTCACAAATGTATTGTTTCTTTGTCTAAAATCTGTCTGCTTTGTTCATTTATCTAAGCCTTATTTCTATGAGACCTCTGTATGTATGAATTAATTTTTTTTTCTCCTATGAATGTGTCTGTGTCTATTTATTATTTGGCCAGTCAAGAAAAACTCAAGAAAGGTAGTAGGGGAATGTCTCCTCCCCAGGCAAGTTCATGCATTCAAGGAGTTTACTAACACAGATAAAATGGTTAGAGAAAAGTTAAATGCTGCACTGGGTAGAAATCATGAAAATCATAGATATTTAGAGGATTTGCAACCTCAGTGGGGAGAGGGAATAGAAGATTTTAATTAAAAGGCCAATCACAAACTGGTCTTGAAAATGTAAGGATCTGGATAAATAAACAAGTAAAATTTAACAATCCAGTAAGTGGAAACATGCATGGACAGGATAAAGCTTGGTGAAAACAAAACTGAGAGCACTGAAAAGTAGGCTGCCAGGGGCTAACACACTAAGGAAACCAGAATTGAAAGAAACATGTGTACCCTAATGTTCATCGCAGCACTGTCTACAATAACCAGGACATGGAAGCAACCTATATGTCCATCACCAGACTCAGCCATTAAAAAGAATACATTTGAATCAGTTCTAATGAGGTGGATGAAACTGGAGCCCATTATACAGAGTGAAGTAAGCCAGAAAGAAAAACACCAATACAGTATACTAATGCATATACATCGAATTTAGAATGATGGTAACAATAACCCTGTACGCAAGACAGCAAAAGAGACACAGATGTATAGAACAGTCTTTTGGACTCTGTGGGAGAAGGCAAATGTGGGATGATTTGGGAGAATGGCATTGAAACATGTATATTATCATATGTGAAATGTATCACCAGTCCTGGTTTGGTGCATGATACAGTATGCTTGGGGCTGGTGCACTGGGATGACCCTGAGGGATGGGATGGGGAGGGAGGTGGGAGGGGGGTTTAAGATGGGGACACATGTATACCAATGGTGGATTCATGTCAATGTATGGCAAAACCAATACAATATTGTAAAGTAAAAATAAGAAAAATTATATAAAAACAACAACAACAACAACAAACCCAAAGAGCTGTGTTGAGTGGACAGGGAGGAGATGCTGATCCAATTGGGTGAGATGCCCTGAACTGGTCTGGGCCCATTTTACTTAGGTGTATCAAAAGGTCACTCAAGGATGGATGCTCTTTGCTGCTTTTTTCCTACCCTTGAAATTTCTTCTGTAATAACAGAATTAAGGTCCTCCTCTTGGATCGACTAGCACTCTCTCTCTGCTGCTCTGCTCTTTTCTCAGGCTGAACGGTAAGCCATTCTCAAGACAGGTACTTATTCCCATATATGTGTCTGGCTCTGTCTTCCCCAATCTTACCAGCGCTCAGCTACCCCTAGGAGTTCTTATTTATCTCAGACTTTATTCCGTGATTTATTTACAGCAATATCTGGCCTTTGCAGGATGGGAAGCTGTGTTTAAGCCTAACCCTTCAATGGCTCATCAGTTTTCTAGAATAAGTTAAAGCTTTTGGATACCTTGCCAGTATGACATATAACTCATATGCTTATTTGCTTTGTTCTTTGTGTGTTTATCTCCCTTGAGAACATCACAAGGACAACCCAGGACAGGATGTGAGAACTCCTGAGTTTCTTAGGCCAATGTGCTAAGTTTCCTAATGCTACCAATACGATCTAACAGAAGCTAGGCAAAATAATTTGAACTTGATGTAGTATATTAAGGGAAACAGAAGGGATTTTGCAAACTGGAATATCAATAATAAAATAATTTTGTAGACATATTTCCACAAATAATTAGGAGGAAGGGAGATGGAACTAGGTGGACCAGATAGAAGGCAACTGCAGCAATGTAGACATAAGGTCACAAAGAAGGAAGGATGGAAGGCGATGGAAGGCAATGGAAGGCGATGGAAGGCGATGGAAGGAAGAATGATGAAATACAGATCCAAGAGGCATGATGAAAGAAAAAATGGCAGAAATTGCTGACAATATGATGTAGATGTGATGACGAAATATAAAATGACTTGAGGACTCCTGTTTTGGATGCCTGGCAGATTAATGATTTTATAGCTTTAAAGAGAACACTGGGGAAGGAGAGTCTTCTTGTTTCTCTCTCTCTCTTTTTTCCCTTTTTCTAAAAGGGAGATGTAGGAAAAAAAAAACTTAGAGAAGATGAAGACCACAGGATATCTTATAATACCATATTTTTCTGAAACATAAGACTAGAAGGCACAAAATCCTACATGAAGCCAAGCATCATGAACCATAAGGATAGATAGGCTAACCAGTAGAAGTGGAAAAAAAGTGAATAGGAGGTCTGGAAAAGACCAAATGGTCAAGAATTGGACTTCTACCTACCTACAGGTAGGTCCCATGAGGAAAAGATAGAAAAAGTGAGGTTAGTAAGGTAGAAGAAAAGCCAAGGAAGGCCATTAGTTAGGTAAAGGAGAATGATACACAATTAAAATAAAGATTATTAAGGAGGTTACATGGAAAACAATGTCAAGGTGGATGTTATCAACTACATTTTGATTATATAAATCCCTTAGCAAATAATTATATTGATGGATCATTTAAGATGACTTCTCCATGTCAACCCCCCAAGTCCTCGCTGCTGTTCAGACTCATCTCCTGTAGCCTGTAAAAGTAGAAAGCACATTGCAAAAACCACCTAAGTGAAATCCTTTCCTATGTTTGAAGAATACAAATTGTTCTTAAAGTTATTCCTTTCTGATTTAAATGATTTCAATTCCATAAGATCCATACTCTTTTCCTCACTGCTGTCCTATGAACTCTCCCAAATTTTAGCTTCTTATTGTTCCTAGGATTAAATATCTGATTATGGGATCTGTCTAAATCTAGAAGTAGTGAGAGGTTATGCAATCCCTGAAATCTTTCAATACAGTAAGATGTTTAGGCTTATTATTCAGTAAGAATAAACTTATTTCAATGAATTTCAGGACCTCATTTTCAGTATGTTCTCACATTATCAAGGGTATGTTTTTAAATTCTTAAAAATGTTAACTGAAATACAAAACGTAATAATCCATAGAGCTGTTAGCAATCAAAAGAATGGTATTCATTGGCACCAACAAGACAAATAATAAACATGAAATAAAAAGAAACAATGGAAATAACATCTTACCATAACCTTGCTCTGATCTTCAATCTGTGCTATGTTGAAGTGAAAAGGCATTTTCAGAGAGACAATACTGCAGACAGAGGGCATTCGGTACTGCTAGTCCTATTAGCTATTTAGTTATTTGTATTTTAAAGTAAAGGAAAGATAAATTTCAAAGGTGAACAGAAACACCTGGGCTTTGGTTTCCAAATCTTGCAAGGAAGTATGCAGGGCTGAATGTTACAAAATTTTTCCAGTCCTCAAAAATTGTGCCTCAAGTGGCAGTATGTTGATATTACAGTATGGCTATTTTTCAATACTTATTTTTAATTTTTGAAATTAAAGCATTTGGTTCACAACAGTGGAAGTTTTGTCTATTTTATTTCCTTAAAGCCATTGAAGAAAAGTTTAAGTTATTTCTCCAATATGCTTTGATATCATGTAGTACTAAATTTCCCTTCAAACACTCTTATATGTAAGGGAATGGTAACTGCCTAGAAGAATCCAGTTCACCACATATTTTTATTTATGGTCATATTTTCTTAATAAAGAACTGGAAAACAAAGCCACTGTTGTTGAGCTTCTAAAACAGACAAGATACTAAGATATATTTTTATTTAATTTGCATAGGAGTTTTATGATATGAACATCATTTCCATGTTACGGATCAGTAAATAGACTCAGAGAAGTTCAGTAACTTGTCAGAGATCACATTATATTTGTAAAATGGCAGAAGTGGGAGCTGACACCAAGACTGTCCATCTACAAATCCCTTTAGTTTTTTCTAATCAGATAGAGAGAAGGATTGAAAGTTAAGGTGGGGTATGAACATGCCTGGGAAACCACTAACAGCCAAACAAAGGGCCATCGTGAAAAGGGTTAGTTCAGCCAAATTTCTTTCATATCGTGAAGGTAATCCTTATCCCCACAAAGCTGCCCAAACCACAGAGAGCTCTCTTAGGAGCAGAGGGATTCAAATAGCTGTCCATGGAGCTAAACAAGCAAATAAGTGTTACCTATCTTTCTTGGTTTTTCCTTTTCCAATTGGATAATTTTTTTTTCCAACAATTTGAAAAAAAGCAAAAAGAAAACATATCTTTTGCAAATATTTCCTTAGGCAGGAAGAGAAACACTCTATGAAAATACCCTCAACGATTAAACTGGCCTCAAAGGAAAGCACCTGAATCAAGGTGCCATTTCAGGGGTAAACAACAGTAAAACAAGATGAGTGTACCCAAGCAAAGCAAGAGTCATCCATTTTGACTGCCAGTGCAACACATGTTGAGTATAAGCAGTTACAGCAACACATAGTAATTATTTTTCCTTGTCTTTAATCGATATTGTTGGGTACTACAGAGGACAAAGCTGATCCACATTGGTAGCACAATTCTCATTTGGGATGGGGCCTGAAAGAATTGTAAAATAGAAACTCTGGGACTGAGGGCTGCCTATACTCCTCTCTGTAAACTGAAAAAGCAGAGGAAGTTATGCTGCAAGATGAACAAACACTGACATAGAGCAGAGATGACAGAGGGAGTCCTATTGGTTTCCAGAGAAGGAGTTTAGCTCAGTGTTCAAGGGCATGCACCCTATAACCAGACAGCTGTGTTTAAACTTGGCTTCATCATTTATAAATTATGAGACTTTGGGCAAGTTACTTAACCCTTTTTGGCTTACGTTTCCTCATCTATGCTTCTGCTGTTAAGTCCTTTCAGTGGTGTCTGACTCTGTGCGACCCCATAGATGGCAGCCCACCAGGCTCTTCCGTCCCAGGGATTCTCCAGGCAAGGACACTGGAGTGGGTTGCCACTGCCTTCTCCAATGCATGCATGCATGCTAAGTCGCTTTAGTCGTGTCCAACTCTGTGTGACCCTATGGACAGCAGCCCACCAGGCTCCTCTGTCCACAGGATTCTCTAGGCAAGAATACTGGAGTGAGTTGCCATTTCCTTCTCCATTCCTCCTCTACAACAGTGTCTAATTCATGGAATCCTTGAGAGCATGGAATAACCTATTATATATAAAATGCTTATAATAAAGCCTGGTAACTAAGGAGTAAGACTTGTGTTCTCTCAAACTTCATATAGCCTTATTTCCCAGTGTGATTATATTTAAAGTTAAAGCTGTTAGCAAGGAATTAAGGTTAAATGAGGCCGTTAAGATGGAGTCCTGGTCTATAGAACTGGTGGCCTTACAAGAAGACCTTTCTCTATGTCTCTCTCTCTCCTTGTATATACACTGAGAAAGGGCATGTGAGGACACAGAGAGAAAGAAGCTATCTGCAAGACAGGAAGAGAGACCTTTTCCTGAACTGAGGCTCACACCCTAAATTTTAGACAAATTGCCTGGCACGAAGATCTTGGACTTTCCAGCCTTCAGCTTAAAGCTGCCCAGTCTATGGTATTCTGTTCAAGTGGCCTAAGCAGAACAATACACATGACATAAACCTTTGCTATCACTGTTTTTCTGGTTCTAGTTCTAATTCCTAGTGATTTTCTGGGGATTAGCAGATTCCTACATTGAGGTTCCAGGAGATAGCACAGCATTATCATAATACATTTCTTATTGTTTGCTTCAATAGTGTAAGTAGGCTTCTGTAATTGATCGCTAAAGAGTGTTGGCTTCCCTGGTGACTCAGCTGGTAAAGAATCCGCCTGCGTTGTGGGAGATCTGGGTTCGATCCTTGGGTTGGCAAGATCCCCTGGAGGAGGGCATGGCAACCCACTCCAGTATTCTTGCCTGAAGAATCTCCAAGGACAGAGGAGGCTGGCGGGCTACTGTCCATAGGGTCACAAAGAGTTGGACACAACTGAGTGACTGAGCACAGCATACAGCACAGAGAGGGTTACCAATAAATGATATTGTAGTTTAAGGGTAGACAAAAGCCACTTGCAGCTCATGGCTGGGATGAAAGTGTCATGGAAGAGATGGAATTTAAGCTGGGATGTAAAAATGGCTAAACTTTTAAAAGTAGAGAGGGTGACAGGGCACTGATAACGGAGACCACAGCATAGAGTTGTGTGTGTTGTGCACAGCACTGCAGTACACGTCAGGCTCAATGGTAACGATCCAAATGTGAGACTGAATTATTCTGTACTTTTCATGGCTACGGAGACTTATTTTCCACTATATCTTAAACATCTTAAATAAAGGCATAAATCTCTAATTTAAATATTTAGATGTGCTAATGGAACCTAAAGCATTGTTAACTAGGTAAGGTGAAAATTATCTTTCTCCTTTGTGTTATGTTCAGTGAGGATGCAAATGTTATGAATTCTCTCAACTTTATTCATAATTCTCATTGCAAAGAATCAGTTTTTAAAAGTTCAAGTTTTCTCAGATGTTATAGCAAATTTGTTAGCTCTTCTAGGTCTTTGTTGGACAGATAATTCTACGCCTTCTACTGATGAGTACTTCTTCAAATGTAATATTAAAATAGACAAACCATTGCTTACCATTTCCTTTACAATTCTGAGTGAACTATCTTGTAAAAATCAAAAGGCATCTAAAACCTTGTTACCTCAGGCAAACTCTCAAGGGCGAATATCATCACTACTTGCTTTTAAAACTTTAAAGACAACACATTCTAAAATAAAATTATGGAGGTATAGTCCCCCAAATAGCTCATAAGATCCAAGAAAGACACTGCCTAAAAACTGTTATTTAAATATTGTCATTTTATATCCATGAACACATTTTGACCCCAAATAATTTTTTTTAATTCAGAAAACATGTTCTAATAATACATTTTTTTAGTGTTAGTTAAAATGTCCTAGAGGAGACATGTCTTTTGACCTGAGAAGGCAGCTGGTAAGCGGGGAAGTCATTTTCCTTTCTCTGACTTTAAGCAAAGTCATGAACTCTCAATTTCCATTCTTCTTTCCAAAAACTGGCCCACTGTTCAGGTGTCATTCCTTTTACTCAGGCAATCAGGAATTCCCAGGCTGGGTAGGAAAAGTTCTTATTCATTCAGTCATCTGTTCATTCCTAAAACTCCTATTGATTATCCTGTGTGTGTCAGGCAAACACTCTAAGCAAGAATCTCACAGAGCCCCTACAACTTAAGGAGGGATGCACAGTAAAGACATGTATGGCAGATATTTCAGGTAGCCTATCTCAGCCTTTCAATATTCTTTTGTCAAGATACTCTCACAAGCAATAACTGGTTTTTAATTGCTTGTTTACACTAAAGTTAATTTCCTTGTATACTGTCTCCAATTAATAGAACAACTGGTATTATATTCATGAAAATGCTTCATGATTTCGACAACATAACAATATTCAAGAATATAATATTGTTCAATTCATTTTACTAGTCCTTGCTTCTCTAACATGATCCCCAATTCTTCTGTCTCCCTTCATAAAAATGTAATATTCCAGATCTTTACTTGCTTTGGTTATTTGTAAGGCCTGATGTAATTTCTGCACATGGATTTTTAAAGAAGCTTAGTCTTTACTTTTAAAAATGGTTTCCTTCCTTCTTTCCCAAACTTGAAAAATAATGTGTGATGACAACATAGATCTTAGCAGCTAAAATTGAGGTTCAAACCGTTATTCCACCAGTTACTAGCTGTGTGCTTCTGGACAAGCTACACAACCTCTCTGAAACTCAGTTGCCATACTTGAAAATGGTAACAATAATGATAAATGTCTAGCTTAGCATGAGGAATATACTGAATCTCCGTGGCTTTGTCCCTGGTCCCTGACCAGTTTCTTTATTAGGTCTGAACTAACTTGCAGGTAAGAATGGGCCAGCTACCTAGTGGACCCAGGCTTTCTCACTGTTGTTCACATTATTATTTTTTTTTTGGATGTTGTCTTCCAGTAGTCATATGGCCTTTAAGGTGAATGTTTTCTTTTCCTGGTCCTTGATATTATCATACTGGCTCCCTTTCCTGCCCAGAAGCAAGCTTCATATATCTTCCTTTTACTGGCCCAGCTCTCCCCACTTCTCTTGGTTCTACTAAATGACTCAGGACTTGTATTGTCCATCCACCCGCTCCAACTCCAGGGAAACGATCCTGCAGAACCTCATCAGCAAACCAAAACACTTTTAACCTAAACTAAAACCAGTAGCCAGCATTTTTGAAAGAAAGAAGGTCTACCTATATTCATCAGGCATATAGTATTGTACTCATGCATGTGCGTGAGCACACAATTCAGACAACTTCTGAATGTCTTGGAAAGCTAGTTTTGACATTCCGTATATAAGATATATGCCATAGCAATATAAATTGATGGCAGGGAGAACTAGTTCTCCAAGAGTTACATTAGTGATTCTTTCAGCTCTCTCTGTGTTGTAGTAATTTCAGATGTTTTATTCTTTCATCAAGCATAAATTTTAGAATCCATTAGTTTTAATCCAGTTCCAAGGGGCTGACAGGACATAGGAACACTATTTCTTTTTAGACACAATTCTGTTCTGTCAACAGGGAAGCCTTCCACTGTAAGTACGATCAGATCACCTTCCATAGTAAGTCTAGTGGCTTTTTTTTTCTCTTGTTATCTATTGTCACTCATCAACTGCACTTTCAGAAACTTTGAGAGCTGGATAACATCTTATCCTAGAAAGTATACAGTGTGCTCTTACCACATATTTACAAATAATACATTTCCCATATAGTATATGCAAGAAGAAGTCCTCTGAATAATCTGTGAGGGATAAAAATCACCATGTATGTGAAGGAAATGAAGTGATTTTTTTTCCCTAAGGTAAAATGACTATCATTCTGCTAAATTTTTATCTGAAATTCTCCAAGGGGCCTTGTCTACGTCATGGACTAATAGACTGCAAAAATTATCTGGGCAATGAAAATGCTGGTTTAAAAATTAATTAATGAAGAAAAAATGAGAGAATACATTGCTTTATTTTATAACTTCAGAAACATTTTATAATATAAATTATTTTGTAACAAGCAATAGGCCCCAACATTTTTGGGGGTGGGATAGATGATGAAGTTATAAAAGTAAGAATAAGTAAAGGAAGGAACATGTTCTTTCTCCTATAGTGTTAGTGGGTGAACCTCCAAAAGTTATGTACAAGGAGGTGTATTAGACATATCTACCCCAGTGGTGAAAATGAAAACTGTATTTAAAATATGCATATTTTATTCTTTGCTTTGATTTCTTTTTAGTTTTTTCCCATTACTGACTGAGAACTTTTCAAAGAATTTACAGTAACAAATATTTTTTCTTTAAAACATAACTTCTAAATAAAAAATCCAATAAATATTAATTGATTACTTAATCTGTTTTCTTTATATTCAGAAGTGAATAGTTGGCCTTAAATTCTGTGGAATTGTGGCTTAGCTACCTTTCTAATTTATTCAAGGAAGTTACTTATCTACCTTAAATTGTCTACAATAGAAAACTGTATAGCCTATTCTTCCTAAAGCTATATTGGCTCAACAATATTCTTAGCTGACTCAAGTCATAATCTTACCTTTGATTTTCTTCCTCAATATATCTGCCCACTATTTGTGCATGTATACTAAGTCACTTCAGCTGCATCCGACTCTTTGCAGCCCTATGGACTATTGCCCACCTGACTCCTCTGCCCATGGGATTCTCCAGGCAAGAATACTGGAGTGGGTTGCCATTGGAGTGGGTTGTCCTTCCTGCAAGGGATCTTCTCGATCCAGGGATCAAATCCATATCTTCTGCATTGCAGGTGGATTCTTTACCACTGAGCCACTGGGGAAGCCCTCTGCCCATCATAGAGAATACTAAAGAACTCTAAAATGATGGGGTTAATACAGGCAACTATTGAAACAATGGTAAAATGTAAAAAGCATCCAAACACAATAAATAGTCTTTGAGGCATTAAGTGTATTAGCGAAGACAGGTCAATGAAAATAGAATGGAAAATCAGTGTAGATTTCTTCCTTAAGTCAACTGTCTTGGGCAAAAAAAAAAAAAATCATTTGTATTCTCCAATAAACCAGTGATTTCAGTTGCATCACAGACTCGGCAATTATAAAGCCATAGACTAGCTACCCTCTGTTAGCATGTAGATTACCATGTATTTTGATAATACAATGAATTTTCCAGGCAAGCACCAAGACTGGATCGAATCCAGGTATAATGAAAGCATGTTAATAAGCTTATTCCTTTAGTTACCTCTTTATTTTCCACTGATTCCTCTCATTCTAAGAATTTGTTGTTGTTCAGTTGCTCAATCATGTCTGACTCTTTGTGACCCCATGGACTGCAGCATACCAGTGTCCCCTGTCTTTCACCTTCTGGAGCTTGCTCAGACTCATGTCCATTGAGTCAGAGATGTCATCCAACCATCTTGTCTTCTGTCGTTACCTTCTCCTGACTTCAACCTTTACCAGTATCAGGGTCTTTTTCAATTAGTAGGCGCTTTGCATCAGGTGGCCAAAGTATCAAAGCTTCAGCTTCAGTATCGGTCCTTTCAATGAATATTTAGCATTGAGTCCCTTTAAGATTGACTGGTTTGATCTGCTTGCAGTCCAAGTGACTCTCAAGAGTCTTCTCCAACACCACAGTTTGAAAGCATCAATTCTTCAGTGCTCAGCCTTCTTTATGGTCCAACTCTCACATCCATACATGACTACTGGAAAAGCCATAGCTTTGATTATGGCAACACCATTAACTCTGGATGAGGTGCTTTGTCTAATAAACATTTATTGGTTGAATTCATTGATTGGGCCTTCTCTGCTCACTCTCTCTCTCTGGGATATAAACTCTAGGATGGTATACTTCATAGGACACAGAGGAGGTACCATAAATAGTAGGAACATACACTGACTGAGTGAACAGATGACTGAATAAACAGTTCATTAGAGCAAGAGTTAAACTGCCACTGCTAGGTTAGCAGTCACTGGGTAGAGTAACAGAATAATAAAGCTTAAAAATACTGCAAAAGTTGATCTCTCTACTGCTTTGCCCTGGTTCACCAATTTATAAAACTTTATATGAAAAATGTCATTTAAACTCTTATTTTATTAAAAAAAACTTAGGAGGTGGTGAAACATATATATTTGGAAAAAATTTTCATCATCTGACATAAACAATTTGTTTTTTTGTTTGTTGGTTTCTCCCCTGAAGGTTATGTAAGAGTATTATGGCTTTGACATTTAGGGGAAAATGCTAAAAAGTTCTAATCAAGGTAAACTATTGGCTACTGAAAGCACATTTCCTGCAAGGAAAGAAATTTCACAGAAGCAACAGGTGCCTTTCTTTTCTTTTTTTTGCACAGTCATATCCATTAAAAAGAAGACAATAGAAAAAATAGTTAAGATGTGGCATAGACAATAAAAATGGAGTCTACAGTCCCAATTCTGAATGCATCAAATATCGTACAGGATATCTACTTACGGGCACAATACTGAAATTGGGCTGAAGTGTTACAACCCAGCAAACAGAGTTCATTTAAAAAATCTTTTTATGAGCCAAGAGATGATATATTAGAGAAATAATGTTCATAAAAAACCTAACTTTGGACAATTGGCACCATAAAGCAGTTATTATCTCTGATTAGTAAAACAGTTTGTTTGAAAGCAATCAGTTTTGAAGAATACAGACAGGAGGGCAAGTTTTAAAACATGTGAGGTTTCTATAGAGGGCTATTATTGTACAAACAACAAATGATTTAAAATGGTCTGAACTAACAGTTATTCAGAGTTCCTTTCATGTTATAGAACTCAATAAATAATACTTTTTAAAAACTTCACACAGTTCTTCTTGATCTACTTGTAATTGTAGGGCATTATTAGTTTCACGTGTATCATATTTCCAGATACTGGGTGTTGAAAGATTTATTCATGTTGAGCTGTGCCCTAAGGTACTTTTAGTTTTCATAAAATCTAATTCTACAATTATAACCATCTGAGAAAATGAGTATTCTTCCTATCTAACACTGTAGTAAGAAGAAACATTTTTATTGCAAGCCTGATCCTCGCAAGTGATTTTTTTCATTTTCCATAAACTCTTAAATTTTTTTCTTATTAGACCCTCAACCCACAAATGTTCAACTGTCATAAAAGATCAGTGTTACTGAACTGCCAGCATTAATCTTTTGTTTGAAATGTATAAAGAAAGACAAATAAAGGAGACATTGCAAAATGTCTCTGTGAAGTAGAAACAGATATTGAAATGATAGATAATATAACCTGCAAACACTAGCTATAATGTCCTTGGGTTGAAGAATTTCCTAAATATCAAAGACAGTGGCATCACTGTCAGGTGGTCCATAAATAAACCATGGACAATTCCTGACATTGGACCTTTCCTTCTTGCACCGTTATGCTAAATAAGCATGCTCTCCTTGCCTGTCTGAATTCTACATGCCCATTTCCAGAAATGCTGCTGCAAATAAGTAACACTGTCATGTTCGTTTTGTCAAATGTGTGCCGATTATGCTTTCTTATCTGCAGTTTGGGAACATTATCAAGGTCAGAAACAATCTCTCAGAAAACCTTTCCTAATGTGGCTGTATTTGATAATTTCTGCAATGACCTTCCATCAATGAACTTTGCAGAAACACATATGTATTTTTCAAGATCTGACTCTTAGACCAGGGAAAAACAAAAGACTTACCAATAAGGCTTTGGAAATTTAAAGCCAAAAATGGTTGAAGTCATTCATTGTGTGCCTTTTCATTTATTCACTGAAAACTCCACACTGGAGGGTGATATATCCAATTCTTCAAGATGCTTCGGCAATGACCCTACTTTCTCTACCTTCCTAACCTCTTCCTATTTATTCTATTTTATTCTGACAAATCATCTATGAAGCATTTGCAACTGATGCACATATCACAAAATTATTTCTGCCAAGCTTCCTCTGTGACCTGCCCGTGGGACATGACATGCTCCAAGTTGCGTCGCTCTATCAACCCGCATTTTTCCAGGACAATGCAAATTATGACAAATTCCATCATCCTGCATTAAGTGCTTCATGCTAATCTCACTAATTCTGAAGAATCAGGAGGGCTTGCTGTTCTGCTGAAGGGCATTACTGTCTGATTGAATGATAGGAGAACAACATTTGCCATCTCCTTCTCACAACCCCAGCTGTGGCTGCCACTGCCCCACTTCTGCCAAGCAACTGCTCTTGCGGTATAACTTCCATACTTCACATGATTAACTTCACATCAATTGAGCTGTCTTACAGGAAACCTACAAAATCACCAGTCAAGATAGTTTTCAAGTCAAGAAAGTTAAAGGCGTTTGGTGGTAAAATGAAAATAGAAAATAGCATTTTTACTGACTGTTGAATAATCGTATTCATTTTTAGCTATTTAAAATGAAGAGTTAAGATCAAACATCATTTATATGATAAAAATCAGTTTTCAGATTGAAATCCTTTTGATTGGAAGTTTTATGCTGCTGGATTGCTTCAGAGAGCCACCTGAGAAGTCTCAAGTCAGACAGCTAACCTTGAGGACAATCCCTCTGTGCTTCGGAAGGTGGCAGTATTACTACATGAAAGAAGTCTAAAGTCTACGTGCTAGTCCATGGCCACATTGCTGAAATAAACATGTTTAATTCCCAAAGAAACATATATTTTATCCGGTGGCATAATTTACTTATAACATTAAAACTCAAACATGGAGCAATTTGTAGCAATAACCATGATTATGCTGTTAGTGGCCCAAATGCCACTGTCTAGATTAGGCTAAATGATACCTAGCACGGAAGAGCTTCTATGATTTATTTTTTATGATCACTAGTAGAACTTGCATGCTTAAAAGGCTCACCAGAAAACTGCCTTCTATAAATAAAAAAGGATGAAAAGATTGAAAGAATCTCGTGTTATTGTTTGGAGATGTGATTGTAAAAAAATTTTCACAGGAATGAGGTAAATTTTAAATCTCAGAGACACACCTCCCCACCCCCCACAATAGGTAAATGTCTTGAGCATTTCCAGTGCTATATTTCATATTTTAAAACATTTCATGGCAAGCAAATAACTCACCTCATAGAATAGTAAATTAAAATATATCTAAGCTGTTTTGTCATTTATGAGTGTCTTCTGAAAATGTCAGAACAAAATAAAGAATTTTAAATACATGTAATGCACTAAAATTAATTATTTGTAACTACTTCTAGAAGATGCAGTAAATATAAATCTGTTGATAAGCATTAGGAGTAAAATAACCTATTCAAACCTTCAATAATTTACTTTTGAGGAATTCTGGTCTAATGTGCAATTCTACCTGGAAACTACATAATATTATAGATCTTTTTTTGTCCATTATCATATATCAAATTGAAATTGCTATGCATAATCAAGGAAAAAAAAAGGTTAAACCATACTATTTAAGGTAGAAAAGGGAATTTACAGTAAACACACATTTTACTAGTTACTGAAATAAGGGCACATTTAAGTCAGTATTTCCATCTGTGCTTTAATAAAATGTTGCATTACTGGCTTACTGCTTTAGTGGGTCCTTACAGAAGTTTCATAGCACATAGCACAAAATGACATTAAAGTATTACTAAGAAGAGACAGAAAGACCTTTAGCTTTCTACTTTACTCCCAGTGAGACCCAGAGCCCTCAGAGGAATAGACAACGTGAGCGTGGCTTCAGCAAAGGCACTGGGCACACCCCGTGCATGCAGGGGCTTGTTGACATGAGCCAGGGCAGGCAGACACCAATAATACATGAAGTGCGGTTCAGAGGCAATTAGGATCAGTTGTCAAGGCCAGGCCATTAATGAAAGAACATGTCAGAGGAGCTGGAGACTTCAATGGTTGAGGGCAAGAAGGCGATTTAGTGTGACAGATCGAGTCCTTCCAATGTCCTCAATGGTACATGCTAATACCAGCCTTAACAACCTTTTGTGGCAGTGTATAATGCGACTAACATGGACTTTGATTCAGCAAAATGACTGCTGCCACTGTTAGTCTGTCTCATTGGAACAACAGTAAAAGCATTGCTACAAATAATTATCCACTTCCGTCCCTCCCTCTGCCACCTAATGCATCTGCCCTTTGTGCATGCCACAGTGTTTGTTACTAGAAGGCTGAGGTGTTTCATACTTTTGTTTTATGTGATACAAGGAATTTTTTTTTTGGAGCATGTATAATCCCAACCAAGTAATTACAAAGGATTTGAGAAGGGTAAAGAAATAAACACTACATTCTCACATAGTTAGCATTAAAAGTTCCCAACATAAGTCAAATTCGTCTAAAAGAAATAATGTTCATTATGTAAGTTACTTACAGGCAATAGGGGAAGTTGCTTACCTAGGCCCCAAAACCATTAGCAGAAAATTAACTGATTCCTCAAAGAAGTGAAATCAGGAGCATTACAGAAAATCACCTCACTGACATTTTCTTTTGTCTTTACAGTTTGATAGTAATTTAAAATGAAAACCTATATGCCGATGACTTCACAATCAACAATGAAATGGAAATATGTTAAACACTGGTTTAGCAATCCAGGTAAACAACAGCAAGGGAAACATAATATTCTAACACAATTCAGCCTAATGATTTTTATGTTATGATGAAACTCCATAATATCACACTCATAAATTGTTTTACATATAAATCCTGTAATTGTTAATTTTTGGCTCTTCTTTCATAGTTTTTGCTTGTTTTTATAAGATATTCTTATGACTCAATGGAGGATAAGTGACATAGGTTTTCTTATAAACTCTTCAATATTGGCAGCCCCTCCCAGTTTTCCAGGATTTACTTCAAGCATCTCAGCTACAAAAGATGCTGTGATACCTTAGCGCTTAAGGCAGATAGCTCACCAGACAGATATGAAGAAAGGTGCTTGGGCAGAGATTAATGGAGTCATGTTGTCAGGTTGGTAACTTCTTGTGATATACACATTTTTTTTTTTCCTGGGTCTTATTTTTCCTTTGCTTCTGAGATAGTTTTCACTCTGTTTCTGATTTCATATCCCACTTTTGTCTTTCTTGTAATTTTGCTCAATTCTCTTTTCTCACCCTTTTTTTCTGGCTTCAGTGATTGCCACTCCTTTCCCCCAATACTTGATTCATTAGCAGCTCACGTGCCTCCTCACATAAGCACTTTTTCCCCTTCTCAGAAAGCTTTTAGAATTACTCCCTAAAAGGAGTACTAGTGTTAAAAGTACAAGTGTTCAAATGTTCATGCAATCCCCAAACACACTGTCATAAATAAATAATTATTTTTGATAAAAATATATTTAGGTTACTGTTACAGGTTACTGTGCTAAAAATACATTTCTGTATAGTTGTATCCAAAGTAAACACACTTTCTAAACAACTGGCAGTGTTATTAAGACATTATTACATTAAAAATATACTGCACATATAAACTGTCTACCTGGTCCTAACCAATAATGAATATATCCCCTTCTAGAGAAATTCAACTCGTGGTCAGTCTATTGGGCATTTAGCTTAAGTTCAGCCAGCCCTCCATGTCTGGGTCTCTGGTGTGAGACAAGATCTTTTGCAGACGGATACGAGTATTGGATACCTGTTTTTCTCCCTGAACTGTTAGCACTAATGTGATAATAGAACTGATTCAGCTGTTGATAGGAACTAGTTTTCATTATTTTTTCAGGCTCCTAGCCTTCATGACACAGAAATAGATCTGTAGGGCTAAAAGTTAACAGCACAAAGCTAGGAGTGACACTATTCAGATTTTGCTGAAATAACAATGACTTTATATTTATTCATTGTATAATAAAACATTTCAAATCTATCAAAAGAAAATTCTGGGATGCCTCCTACTGAAAAAATACAGGTTTTGTGAAGTGAGCAAATTTTTTGAGATGGCCTTTGATACTGTGTTCAGTTTCTCCTTCTTTGTTTGAAAACCTGGCATTTGTCATCTGTCATAATGTGTTTACTTTGAGTGTAATATTTTAAAAGTATTATTTTCTCTTCTAAAAACTCCTAGAAGGTTTGTTTTCCTTACAAGCACAATTATACCTAGTTTCTTCAATCAGAGCTTCATATTTTAATAATATGTTGCCATTTGGGTACAGCTATAACCATAATAATGAACATGGGGTTCAAAGATCACTAGATATATAGATGGCATGAACCATTAGCAAGAAATATTCTACACCATAGAGACCACACATTAAAAGATCCTGAAATTCACTACAGAATTTGCTAATTTGACTAAGGCATCTTTCTGTGTAATTAACATAAATCTCTTTACAAAACATGCTAGTTTTAATAACAAATAGGGACATTTTACAGGAAAAATAAAGAATAGAATACAAATAAAATTATTATATGAATAATTTAGTTATCTCCTTCTCATATCTCATAATGATACTGTGTAGCTATAATGGACCTAAACTGGAACTGTTTCCCTTAAAAAAAAGGCTTAACCATTTTTTCTATATGCCATTGAAATTCATATCATCACTTCCACACAAAAACACATAATTAATCCTAATCATTTCCAACACTCTGAAGAGGAGAAATGGAATTCTTGGTCTCTCTTTTATGTGTGTTAAGCCTTTTTGGCCACAAAGTCAACATTTAGTAAATTGCTTCCTCTAAAAGGCTGCCCGGTGGCCTCTTGGCCTGAAGGAGTTAATTCAGTTGCAAGAGGTGAGTCACTGAATTCCTTTGTGACAGAAAGATGAAACTCAGCAATGGCTCAGAGATGTCCTACTCTGCTATTGAACGATGATCCAGTAAGGAAAAAAAATCACTTCTCACTCGCAGGTCTTAACAAGAAAAATGAAGAGCATGCATTGTAAATGCACGGGGGTTGGGTGTGAAAGGAACATAATGGTGTTCCTGACCAGTAGAAAATTAAAATGGAAACAGAATGAAATCTTCCCTAGAGGTGATTCTTCAACTTTGCTATGACTTTTGTCAAAGATGACCTAGCTATGCATTATTGCCTTATGATATTTGTCTTGGATGACATTTAGAAGCCTAAGGGAAAAGTACAGTTCCCACAAACCTTTGGCATTTCAACCTCTTGACTCCAAGTCCTACTCAGGTAGGAGAAAGCCCCAAATCATAGGTAGCTAAGTCATTTGCTCCAACTTTGACTAACTCCCTCTTTCCCAAATAGCTGTTTTTGGTGTGGCCATATTTCTCAAAGTGCCTCAGTTTCTGAATCTACTTCATCATAGCCCACTGCTTCCCTGCTTCAGACTGTTTCAATGCTCCTTTCAATTCTCTCCTTTCTTTCTCGTTGCCCCACTCTGTGCTGTATATGTGTGCTGTCGCTTCAGTCGTGTCTGACTCTTTGTGACCCTATGGACTATAGCCAGCCAGGCTCCTCAGTCCATGGGATTCTCCAGGCAAGAATATTGGAGTGGGTTGCCATGCCCTCCTCCAGGGGATCTTCCCAATCCAGGAACCAAACTCACATCTCCTACATCTCCCCCATTGCAGGTGGATTCTTTACACACTGAGCCACCTGGGAAGCCCCTTAGCCTACTCTACCCCATGCCAAAAGCACCTCTTCTCTCCTAGGTTCACCCTGCTTTCTCAGACACTTACAGAACTGTAAAAATTCTTATTTCCTTAGGATTGGGTCCTTGCAGGAGTTATCTTTGAAATTGTCTCCAGATTTCTTACCTTTCCCCCAGATTTCCATCTAATAACTCCTCTGGTGGTTATTGGTAATTAATACAGTCTTTAAATAGTTCTGTGCTTTCAGACACTAGGTTCACAGTATTTTCCTCTAAAGATCAGGTAGGTCATGTCCATAAGAACTGAGCTGTAGACTTTTAACAGAGGTCTCACTAACTGCAGCAAGTTGTCCTCCTTGCAAATTCAGCATTATCTCCTGCTGGTTCTCTCTAGCTCCCTTTATACTGCTTCGCTCCCACCCACAATGTTTGTTTGGTCATTAACAACTTCTAGCTCTGATTTCATTAAATCATTCAATTTATCATTGCTGAGCACCTACTATATGTCATACACTGTGCCGGAGAGACAATAGTGAATAAAAGCAGGAATAGTCCCTTTTGTGTAGTGCTTAATCTAGTAAAGGAGTCCAGTTTGACTCAACAATCCCAAAGATATGTATAAAACTGCAATTGCAAAACATAGATACACAGGTTAAAGGGGAAGTACAAGGTGCCATAAAAGTCTGGTCAGAGAGGTCAAATAGGCTGACCACCCACCTCTTATATTTATCATCGAGACTACTCAGATCCATGTTCATTTCACTCCAAGCCTAAAAGGTCATTTGCATTTGACCTCATCCCCTACCCATCTCCAAGCTCCAGAAGTCTTTTCCTGGGCTCTATAAAAGGCCCCCCAAATCTCACAGCAGTAAAACCCCCATATCCATAATCCCTTCTTCAAATTTCTCTTCACCTTATTACTTACAGTGATAACAGGCTATATTTTAAGTCCATGTCTTCCCCTGAGACTTTCAAAATGAAGATTTCTTCTTTTTCTACCCCACATTCTAGGACTTGGGCTGGTGTGTCCTCTTCAGTTCCTTAAAACCTATGGCCTCTTAGAAGCACAAACCACCACCAGCCTGTATAAGCACTTCCCTTATTTTATATCGTCAAGCATCTTGGCACCAAACTCCTTCATGGGCTAGGTTAGCATCTATTTCACTGGCTTCCACTGTGCCATGACCCCTGTCATCCTTGGTAGTTTCCATGCTGAGACAGATAATCCTTCTGACCCTGAGGACTCTCAGAAGTCTGAATCCTACGTCTTCAACAACCTTTGTCCTTACTCTACCTTAACTACCTATTCTCAGGGTCATTTTTATTGTTGCTGTTCAGTTGCTAAGTCATGTCTGACTCTTTGCAACCCCACGGACTGCAGCACATCAGGTTCCCCTGTCCTTCACTAGCTCCTAGAATGTAGTGAGTTTAGCTCTAATTTATGTCCGTTGAGTTGGTGATGCTATCTAAACATTTCATCCTCTCCTGCACCCTTCTCCTTTTGACCTCAATCTTTTCCAATATCTGGGGCTTTTCCAATGAGTCAGGTTTTTGCATCAGGTGGCCAAAGTGCTGGAGCTTCAACTTCAGCATCAGTCCTTCCAATGGATATTCAGGGTTGATTTCCTTTAGGATAGACTGGTTTGATCTCTATGCAGTCCAAGGGACTCTTCAAACTCTTCTCTAGCACCAGAATTCAAAACCATCAGTTCTTCAGTGCTCAGCTTTCTTTAAGGTCCAACTCTCATATCTGTTCATGAGTACTGGAAAAACCATAGCTTTGACTATACGAATCTTTGTCATCAAAGTAATATCTCTGCTTTTTAATACCCAGTCTAGGTTGGTCATAGCTTTCTTTCTAAGGAGAAAGTGCCTTTAATTTCATGGCTTCAGTCACCATCTGTAGTGATTTTAGAGCCCAAGAAAATAAAATATGCCACATTTTCATTTTTCCCCTATCAATTTGCCATAATGTGCCATAAAAAAACTATGGCACTATATGCCATAATGCCATAAGGATCATGCCATACCAGAGGCCATGATTTTGGGGCCATTAAAGCTGTGTTTTCAAATTTCAAGTTTGGGTCCATTAGTGACCAAAACAATAATCTTTGATTTGAGTTACAATCAGTATTTTTTCTTATAAGTTCAACACAGACTAAATTTTAAAATATCAGCTTATTAAGTAAGGTAAACATTGTTTCATGAACATTTCTTTCAGATACATGTAATACATATATGGGCATTCTAAGTTGTTTTGAAGATCATATTATTTACTGTGTCCAGTCCATAAAACATGAGAAACACTGACCAACTTTGTAATCACCGATAACCAATCACTCCCCAAATCTTTAAACATTCCATTTTTTTAACTTCCACCCTCTAATTTTAGAGCCTACTTGTTTTAGTCTCCCCCTTCCTTGGGGAAAAGACATTACTGACTCTCTAACCCCAAAGTGAAACCTCTCCTAATTTTTATCTATCTCTGTGCCCTTATTCATTTTCTTCACAGTACTTAGTAGAATCTGAAATTAATCTTTGTGTATTTAATGTCTGCTTCTCTACTAAAATATAAATCTATAAGGCCAGTTCCTAGAATGTAGTTGAATGAATGAGTGGGAGCTGACAGTGTGGTTGAGTTGGAAAAAATAGTGATGGAGAAGGGGTAAAGGAGTTGGCACTATCAAATATGCACTTTTAAGAAAATATCATTCCAGCTGGAGAGCTCGAGTTGATACCATGAGCAGTGAGGTAGCTACTAGCACAATCTGGGGGAGCGATGATGGGAGCTTGTGCTACAACACGGGGAAGGGATTTCAAGAGGTGAGTGAGTCACAGAGATATTTAGGAAGATCAAATGATATCCCTTACATTTGGATATGAAAAATGAGGGTAAGTGAAAGGGAGATTTGAAGGACGTCACCAAGTATTTCTGTCACCGACTTAGGGACAGAGGGAGAGGCTAAGGTTTAAGGGAAAAATCATAAGTAGTTGTTTGGGCTTGCTAAGTTTGGTTTCTCTTGACATATTTGGGAAGAGATGACAACATGACAGTTAGGAATAAAAGTCTGGAACTCTCCATATGATCCAGCAATCCCACTCCTAGCCATATACCTATACAAAACTGTAATTTGAAAAGATACATGAACCCTATAGCCAAGACATGGAAATGGCCTAAACAGATCAACAGATCAATGGATAAAGAAGATGTGGTACATATATATCATGGAATATTACTCAGTCATTTAAAAGAATAAAATAATGCCATTTTCAGCAACATGGATGACCCTAGAAATGATAATACTAAGTGAAGTAAGTTAGCAAGAGAAAGACAAATACCATATGATATCACTTACATGTGGAGTGTAAAATAGGACACAAATGAATATATCTATGGGATAAAAACAGACTCACAGATGCAGAGAATAGACTTGTGATTGCCAAGGGGGAGGGGAATGAAGGAGAGAAGGATTGGGAGATTGGGATTAGCAGAGGCAAACTAGGGCTTCTCCAGTGGCTCAGTGGTAAAGAATTTGCCTGCAATGCAGGAGATGGGGGTTCGATCCTTAGGTTGGAAAGATCCCCTGGAGGAGGGCATGGCAACTCATGCCATTATTCTTGTCTGGAGAAGCCCATGGACAAAGCAGCCTGGTGAGCTACAGTTCATAGGGTTGAATAGAGTTGGATGTGACTGAAGCAACTTGGCAGGCATGCAGAGGCAAACTATTATATACAGGATGAAGAAACAACAAGGCTCTACCATATGGCACAGAAAGCTACATTCAATAGCCTCTAATAAAAGATAGTGGAAAAGAATATGAAAAAGAATATACAAATATATATGTACATAGATCTGAGTCACTTTGCTGTACAGCCGAAATTAACACAACACTGCAAACCAACTATACTTCAGTTAAAAAGTCTGAAGTCCTAAGGAATGGATCTAGACTAAAGAGATAAATTTATAATCATTTCTATATACATAAGTAGTGAGGGGTGAATCGAAATCATACTCAATAAGATAATCAGGAAAGGCCTCATAAAAGATCATCTGATGACCAAGGAACCAGATATGCAGAGGCAATATCAAGGTTTGCTGGATGGACACAAATAAAAGATAAATGTGGCTAGAGAATGGGGAAAAAAGAGAGAAAGATAGGAGATGAGGAAGGCAGGTTCTGTCATGTCGTGCTCAGAAACTACAGTGAAGAGCTTGGATTTTATCCTGAACATTAATGGAAACTACTGAGTTATGCAATCAGATTTACATTAAAAAATTTTACAGTATTATGGCAAGACCATATAGCATGAGACCTAACCTCTTAATATATGTCTAAGTGTACAATGTTTTCTATAGGCACAACCTTATACAAGAGAACTATAGAAGTTATTTACCTTGTAAAACCAGAAGTTTGCATCTGTTGATTAGCAACAACCCATTTAATCTTCACCCAGCCTCTGGCAACCAACATTCTCCTCTCTGCTTCTATGAGTTTGACTATTTTAGATATGATCTATAACTAGAATCATGCAGTATTTGACCTTTTATGAGTGACATTTCACTTAGCATAATATCTTCAAGGTTCATCCATGTTGTGTCACATATTGCAGGATTTTCTTCCTTTTTAAAGGTTGGATAATATGTATTTTGTTTGTATATACCACAAGCTTCTTTTCTATTCATCCATCTATGGAATGATGTATTTAGGTTGATTTCACATATTGATTATTGTGAAACATGGGAGTGCTGATATCTCTTCAAGATACTTATTTCCATTCTAATGGATAAATACCCAGAAGTGGAACTGCTGAACAATATGGTAGCTCTGTTTTTATTTTTTTGAGGAACCTTCATACTGTTTCCCACAGCAGTAGTACCATTTTGCATTCCCACCAACAGAATACAAGGGTTCCAACTTTTTCACATTCTTGTCTATATTTTTCATCTTTATTTTTTAATGGCCATCTTAATAGGCATGACGTGATATCTCATTGTGATTTTTATTTGCATTTCCCTGATGATTAGTAACATTAGTTTGGTAATTTGCATATCTTTTTTGAAGAAATATGTATTTAAGTCTTCAGACCATTTTAAAATTCAGGTTACTAGGAGTTATAGGGAGGGATTCCTTATATATTTTGGAAACATAGCCACTATTAGATATATGATATGCAAATATTTTCTGCTATTCCAAAGTTTGCCTTTTCATCATGATGACTATTTGCTATGCTGTGTAGTGGCTTTTTAGTCTGATGAAATCTCATTTGTTTATCTTTGCAAGTTTACCTTCTCAAAAAGTCACTCTATTATTGTAAAGCAATTATACTTCAAAAAAACTTTTTTAGATAAATAAATATGTTAAAATTTTCTTTTAAAGAAAGATCACCTTGAGTACTGTGTGCAAAATGAATTGTGTGGGGGGAAAGCAGGAGGAAAAGTGGGGAAAATCAAGTAACACAGCTGTTGTAAAACCATAGAGAAGGATGAAGGTAGCTTGGGCTAGGCTTCTGAGGGTGAGGAAGAAAAATAGACTCTAACTGGAAAGACTGTAGGATTAGAAGGGGTAGAATTTATTGGTAAAAACAGTGGACAAAAGAGGAAACATGAAAACCCCTAGGTTTTGGGCTTGAGCATCTGGGTGAATATTTATGAAGTTTCCTATGATGGGAAAGATTGAAAAAGAAATAAGTATAGGAGGTAGGTGTAAATTAGATCAGGATAAAAAACTGTTATGTTGCTTATTGTCTTTTATCCTACATGATCAGTCTGGATATGACTCACATAATTCGGTGACAGTTTCTTAATGTTAGTACTGAGGATCAGAGTTCTCAGATATTCTTTGCAACATTAGAGGACTACAAAATCTCCTTGATCATGATTTCCTGTACCCTGTAAGGTCACAGGAACTTACAGTATCATTACACTGGACCCTATACTTTATCCAACTATAATATGTTGCCTGCTCCATAGAGTACCACTAGTACAATAGCAACAACCTATTCTATCACTGTCTCTCAACCTGAGAAAAATCATCTACTTTCCAAGTGTTAGAACTGAATGATCACAATGGAGTTAGTCAAGCCTATTTCTTACCTGAGCAACATCAAAACGGTCTTGTTTCCAAGTCAAGAAAAACAGTATGAGTCAAGAACCAAGGATGTTTATGAATTTAACACTAAGTCACACTAATTCTTTCAGATAGTACCTTTAGGTTTAAAGAAATTTAAAATTAAATGTATTACTAAAAAATCCCTTCCAATATTTATTTGACCACATGGCTCAATAGGTCACGATATACTGTGTCATTCAAGCCAATACAGTTTTTGAGCATGAGAAGAATTATTGATAACTACAGGTAAACAATGGGACTGTCCAGGCATATTAGGACCTAGGGTCACTACTTTTTTTTTATAAACCATGATATCTTAAGCATGAAAGTCCAGAACAGTATATATGGTTTCATTGAACTAAATGAGGTGGTAAAATATATAAAATAAAATGAAGGGAAAATCAAGAATTCTGCATCTACTTAATGGTCCTTCTCTTCTTTCTCTCCTATTTAATTGATTTTAGTATATTTATTTGATTGATTTAAAACCTGACTACATTTTTAAAAGTCTGATTACATAACTGTGAATTAAATTTGTGGCACAAATTCAGATAAGATACTCATTTCATTATGTCAGTCTAGGTCACATATTATAATATAGTGCAGTCGCTCAGTCATGTCTGAGTCTTTGTGACCCCATGGACTGCAGCACGCCAGGCTTCCCTGTCCATCACCAATCCCCGGAGCTTGCTGGAACTCATGCCCATCGAGTCAGTTATGCCATCCAGCCATCTCATCCTCTGTTGTCCCCTTCTTCTCCTGTTTTCAATCTTTCCCAGCATCAGGGTTTTTTCAAATGAGCCAGTTCTTTGCATCAGGTGGCCAAAGTATTGAAGTATTCTGCTTAAGCATCAGTCCTTGCAATGAATATTTAGGACTGACTTGCTTTAGGGTTGACTGGTTGGATCTCCTTGTAGTCCAAGGGACTCTCAAGAGTCTTCTCTAACACTACAGTTCAAAAGCATCAGTTCTTTGGTGCTCAGCTTTCTTTATAGTCCAACTCTCACATCCGCACATGACTACTGGAAAAACCATAGCTTTGACTAGACAGACCTTTGTTGGAAAAGTAATGTCTCTGCTTTTTAATATGCTGTCTAGGTTGGTCATAACTTTTCTTCCAAGGAGCAAGCGTCTTTTAATTTCTTGGCTGCAGTCATCATCTGCA
Source organism: Antilocapra americana (assembly GCA_007570785.1). Classification (NCBI taxonomy): domain Eukaryota; kingdom Metazoa; phylum Chordata; class Mammalia; order Artiodactyla; family Antilocapridae; genus Antilocapra; species Antilocapra americana. The sequence goes on along the minus strand of ML661889.1, from coordinate 3,431,615 downwards.
GTGATTTTGAAGCCCAAGAAACTAAAGTCTGCCACTTTATGTTTCCACTGTTTCCCCATCTATTTGCCATGAAGTGATGGGACCAGATTCTATGATCTTAGTTTTCTGAATGTTAAGTTTTAAGCCAGCTTTTTCACTCTCCTCTTTCAGTTCCATCAAGAGGCTCTTTAGTTCTTTGCTTTCTGCTATAAGGTCATATATTAGTGCTTTAAAAATATAAAGAGGATGCTATAGATAAATCATCTACACGTTCAAAAGAAAAATTAAAATGATTTCAGAAAACTAAATAATAGTCATAAAAATTAAAAAATCAATTTCAACATTTATTTTAGTTAATAAATAGAATATATGTTAATAGGTTAAATATATGCATACAAAGAAAATATTGTTTATAAATAAAATAAAAAATCATGTCTAAGCTAAATCAGTCTGAATGCTAGATCTTTAGTAATCAAAGAGAAAGTGTTTTCCATAATGTAAACATATACTTGGAGATGTTTGTTTTCTCATTTCAGTTTCATTTTCAAAATGTGCTGTATTTTCCGTGTAACCCATTTTTCATCCGCCCAATTACTAGCAATCTTTTTTCTACTATCAAAAATGATCATTTGTTTCTTTATTGTAGTAGATAAAATATCCTTTCATTGTTTCAGCTCACAAGCTGTGCAGATCCTACCCACTGTTCTTGCCTCCAGCACTTCACATTATTGGTGTATTATTTCATGCATGCCCTACTCTTTTATCAATTGCTTTTGAAGTAATGTTAATAGACTAGAAAATTGAGACATTTATGAAGTATAGGCAGTGTTTATGAAAAAATCCATAAAATATGACACAGGCAAGACAAGATAAAAGCAGCATTTTAATAGATTATGGCAAAGAGATCCTGTCAGAGTTGACAACTGACTCCTTCGAGATCACTAATTTTTATGGGATTAATTCTGTGGTATAAAAAATGAAGTTAAATGTCCTAATTAATCTGTAAATAGCACACCCACAATTAAACCTTGTGGCCCCTTCTTGGATTAGGGCTGCAATTTTTGAAAAGTAATTATCTCACATTCATAATGAAGAAGGTTTTGCCTTTTTCATTTTTTTTCTCAGGCCATTTCAGCTAAAAATCCACCTGGATTCCAACTCGAATAGCAGCTTTCTGATAACGAAATCAGTTCACAGCTTGGTGTGCAGCCACATCCATTAGACTTGTAGGCTATATACTTATGAGTGGTTTATATATTAAGAAAATAAAATTTGGAGAAATGGAGTGAAAGAGTAGAGGGGAAAAAACCTGGAACTTCTCCATATTTGAGCAGCTATTCTTTCTTCCACAATTTATAGCACCCAGAAAGATCTTTAGTTGCCTTCTCTGGTGGAGTTGACAACATGCAAGGCCCTGTTTCTAACACAGAAGTTAGAAAGTACCTTATGTAGGAGTTAGAAATAAAGCCATCATCTGACTTCCTGACACTGTGGCAGAGTGCTCAAGAAATGTCTGCTCCATTTCCTTTCTTTACTTCCCCTTTAATATTTGAATTTTAATAATACTACCATAAATGTATGATGTTATCTGTATATAGGAAAATGGAAATAACATGATTTATGAAATATTAATTATTTTGAATATTTTTATAAGGCTTAATGTTAACAATGCATACTAGCCTTTATGATTCACATTCATTATTTCATTGCATCCAGACAACAGCTCCAGAGACAACTATTACTGCTTCCTTGTTAAAAGTAAGGAAACTGAAGTTTAAAGATGCCAAAAGAATTACCCTAATCATACGTATATGATAGGTGATAGAATAGATTCTTGCATCCAAATCTCCTGACTTGAAATTCTGTGCTTTTTTTCATTGTAAGAATACTGTGAGGTTATGCCTGCAATCAGAAATAATCTGTTGACATAGTAAAATATCCTATCAGTTTTGGTGAAGAGAAAATTATTCAAATCAGTGGGCTATCAAGTTAATAAAAGGATTTAACAACCCTTCCCATTTGGATATTCTGCTTTTTGGAGGAATAGGAATATATGTAACCATCCTTTTTTTTTTTTTTTTAAAGGAGGACAGATATATTCCTCTTTGAATCCTATGAGAAAGTAGGATTGTGAAAGTTAATAACTTTTACATCTATAGTCTATGGCCTCAACAATAGGTAAGCTGTGATTATATTCTTTTAGATAATACTGAAGGAAAATGGTATACTATCACCATTTTTGAGAGAAAGATCATTTAAATTGCTATTACTTGGCAAGGTAGTACCAATATTAAGAAAGCAGATAGTTCTCAAGCTATAACAATGAAGTTTTCTGATTGTTCGTAGTCTTATTGTAAATTGTTTAAATATTTTGTCGGAACTAACCAGCTGATGTGGTTAACATGATTAAATGACTTGTTTATTTGATGCCTAATTAATGGAATTAATTTCACACTGAGAAAACTTGCAATCTACCTCTTGCATTTCATATGAGAAAATAAGGAACTGAGAGGAAGTGATTTATTGCAGATTCCTGATTAGAACTCACTTATGATCCCAAGTTCAAGTTCTCTTCCAATAAATTACCTTAGCTGATTTTATCAGGCTACTATTCAGTCAAAACCTTGGATATACATTGAATGGAACATTCTTCAACAGGTAAGACATTTAAGAACAGTTAGGCCTAGTATTATAAACATGATTGCAAACAGAAGTCCTAAGCTGACAGAAAGAGAAAATAATAAATGGCACCTTTTTCATCTCTAAACTCTCTAATACCAAGAAAACACCTTAAAGCCCTTGCCTTGGGTAAAAAATATTTGAAATGCCAAATCCAGTTATCAATTCATCTCTATGTGTGTCGGGAAGGATTACTATAGTTAAGTATATTCTAAGCCTGTTTATACCCAACATTATTCCTAAAGTTCCAATAGGAGTGCTTATTTTTATTTTGAAGTGACACTAACCTGAGAAGAAAGGAAAAAAAGAGTATGTTTAAGCTGTGCTTCAAAGCTCATCTCCATGAAACTATTTTGATGTTTTCTTTCTAAAAAAGGAAGCAAGCTGCAGTGAAATTAGATGGCCCCACTTTCACATTCTCTGAATACAAATAACAAAAAGAACATGATATACTTACAGATTTTGATAATCAAATTTGAAATTCTGCTTATTTATGCAGTTATTCTGTCCTAGAATTGAAAATAGAGACAACTAGTCACAAAGGAACACTTTTTATATTATTATTTTCACATCTTCATGTAAGAGCAAATGAGGAAGTCTCCACGAATAGCATGGAGCATGCAATGAGGAATTTTCTCATGGCCAACCCATGTACTCAGTAATGCCACAGACAGGCACAAAGGCTTTTTATTATTTTGTACTTTACACTGTAGGTGCTGCTATTTAGTTGCTAAGTCATGACTGCAAACCCACGGACTGTAGCCTGTTAGGCTCCTCTGTCCATGGGATTTCCCAGGCAAGAATACTGGAATGGGTTGCCGTTTCCTTCTCCAGGGGATCTTCCTGACTCAGGGATTGCACTTGTCTTCTGCTTGACAGGCAGATTCTTTACCACTGAGCCACCTGGGAAGCCCTCATGTATTTAATACTCCTTGCTAAATAAAGGTGGGTATCTTCGAGATAGTTGGTTCTCCTACATGGTGAATGATTCATTTTAAATATTTTTGAAAGGTAGTACATGGTGACTCTTTTCTAGGGTATGTAATGCTTCCGTGTAACTATCAGCAACATTTCTCACACTCACAAAATATTCAATGTCATTGATAGAAGATAATGACCACAGTCTTAAAGAATGTAAAATTAACTTTTATGACTTTAACTGCAACATACTCTGCACTAGCAAAATGAACATTTTCCAAACCACTTTGTTTTCAGTTCTTGATTATTCCCATGACTCCAACCACTTAGGTTTTATGTTTTAGATTACTCCCTTTTACATTCAATAACCACATCAAAAAGTTCATAATTGATGTACGATCTAACATCTCTCTACTTGCCACAAAACCACCTGTGTTAAGAGTTTGAGGAATTTTGATGCAAGCATAGAGGAGATTATAGATTCTCAGTTATTGTGCTTAGACCATTTAAAAAAAACCTACTTAAAGATATCACATCAACAGGATTTTATATATATATATATATATATATATATATATTTATAAAAAAGATCAGCTATGTTATATATATATATATCTATTTCTAAGAAAGATCAGCTACATTTTTTCAAGTTTTATAATAAATTCTGTCCTTTCTCACAGTCATCAACCGGAAGACACAAAATAAAATAACATTAAAGTAGATAGAGTACTCAAGAATGTTCTATTGGATATGTTTTCTTTCTAGGAAGGAAGGAAAATTCTCCCATTTTTGAGCCATTCTTTTATATCAATTCTACAAAATTGCATGTAACTTTATAAATATTTTTTAAAGATATATAATTTTATAAATATTTAATATTCTCCTAATTGGATTGTGAATTGTAAACGTCAAATATTCTGTTTTGGGGTTTTCTATGTTTTATTATATGCTATTAAAAAGGAAAAATTGTACATTTTTTGAATGTTCTTATGAGTAAATTTAATGTACTGAAAATAAAAATTAAAAAAAAAGAAAATTAGTATGATGGAATAGGAATATATATATTGTTAGATCCCAATGGTCAACGGGGTAAATCAAGTTTTGTTATTTTTTTTAATGGTTATTCTGTTCTTCTTGTGTAGGTAATAGTATTGTTGGAACAGTAAGCCTTTAACATCTGTGCACTTTGGATCACCTTAAGCCAGCTGGTTCCTCTCAAAATTGCTCATCTTTTGTTCTTATTAAGTTCTGACCTGGGCCCCTAGCCTTAAGACAGCTCTGTGCTTTCTGCAGCCAGGATATCCTCTTTAGGACTGTCAGACAATTTCAAATGATTGATGTGCTAGTCTGGTGCTCTGGTATTTTTCCCTTTTGTAAGTCTCTGTAAATCTACAGCTCATTCTATAAGAATGCTAATTAGGTCTCCTCTTACTAAACTCCAAGCACACTTTTCTTGTTTTCCTGTATCTTTGGAAGCAAGCTTTATATTTATAACACAGTATTTCTAATTTAAAAAAAAATAATATTACATATAAATAAAACACCTTTTCTACCAAAGGAAACAACTCAAGCAGCAGACTTAGATGACTCTCTCCCTCCGGAACTGTGCGTCCGCTTGACAAACCTGAAGCATGTGTCCTAGGTCCACTCTGAAAATCAGAGATCATTTCCTCACCCGTCTTTTACTCCTTTGACTTGTTACTTCTCACTATTTTTACTCTTATTTGAATGGCTCTCTACCCTTTCCCTCACGATCAGAGGCAACGAGTACAGGAGGTCTTGAACTCCCTCATCTCTGAAGGACATTTCAGGTCCTGCTCCAGAGTGTCAGCGAGGGAATCTCATCTCACCTAAGTAAGCCATGCCACTAACTGAGTCACAGTCTTCTACCAGGCGAAGCCCAAGCAAGGCAGGCTCCGGCTTTTTTTTAGGCTATCAAGCTTGCTTCTTTACTATAGAGATGTTTGCACATGAAGACAGACCTCCATCAATCTCAGTGCATTAATTCTAAATCTCATGTCTTAATACATATTATATTGCATTTCCCAATCTCATGATTGATTGTCCTTTTGGGGCCTTGTATGACCTCTCATTCTGAGGCTTAGAACTGAATTTCTGGCTTCAACTTTTTTGCTTTCATTCCTGAAAAAGCATATTTGGATGTTTCCTCTAAATAAGTTACTTCTTTCAGCAAACTATTGGGCCACTAAGGTCTCCAGGGCCCTATAACTATCTCAACATAGCCCCCTACTGGTATCGCATACAAAACATGCAACCTGACTCCAAAAGTAAGATCTGGATATCTTGTAATGAATATCATTGGGTCAACTAACACAACTGGAATACAGATGGAAGATTAGGGGGGGAAAGGTCTATTTTAAATCTACTTGTATGTAAGACAATATTTTTATTTGTAGAAAAAATACACGCTGAAGTGTAAAGCCCACACAATATTCAAAAGAAAAAAAATACCTGTGTGCATATAAACACACATACATAAATATATTCATTATATATATATATATGTACATACACACATATATGCAAAGAAAGAAGGAGAGTACACATTTATCCGATGAAGGAAATGGGGCAAAATATCAACAACAGGTAAATCGGACAAGAAGATGTATGAGTGTTTTATGTACTATTCTTATTGTCACTATTCTTCAGTGAATTTGAAATAATGGCAAAACAAAATCATAAAGAAGCAAAAGTTGTGCTCAGAATGCTAATAGTTTCTACATATCAAGATACAATAAACTACGATAAGGGGGATGGGGAAGACTGGAGGAAGGGAGGGGAATTTGTGTAAGAGACAGAAATCTCTTAATTGAAGTGGCTGGTGGTCAAAAAGAGAGAGAAAAAAAAAACTTGGAAAACTCAAAATTGGAAGGGCAATTCCTATAGATCTGAGAGTACATTCATATGCCCAGAGATTTCTTTCTTCTTTATAAACCATAAACATTTAGAAGTTGAAATATTTGTATTTTATGGAGACGTGTAAAAAATGACTTTGTGTATTAACATCTATGCTATTTGTACTTCTATACACTAAATGTAATACATTTAACTTGAATGTAACAATTAGAGTATCAACATTAAGGATAGAGTTAATATGTGCTTTTCTGAAACTTAGCAGATAAAGAGAGACTGCCAAAATAAACAAGTTGAAAGTGAGAAGGGACATTCAAAGTACATTATTGTGTTACTGGAACATCTGGTACTAACACTGTCAAGTTTACATATGTTCTCAAATACTTATTTATGTAACAATCAAATGCTAAGCATTCCAGCTGCACTTGTAAACTTTTTATGAACTGAAGTCATATGCACAAGCTCAGCTGAACATATTTGACAGAGGGAGGAGCGTGAGGAAACTATTAACTCTCAGAACTGACGTTTCATTGCAATGTGACCTTCTGGCAGTTTGGTATGAGAACTAAGCTGTTGGCTCATGTGAGATTCATTTCATTCGAGTAAGTAGAATCAGAAGTATCTAATCAATGGGTCAAAATCATGATTTGGCAGCTACCTTTTGAGCACATAATTTACTCAGGAAAGAAAATTGTATACAGATTTAAAAAATAAAGCAAAGGCTATGATGATACTGAGTCATTAAGGAAAGAGTATTTGATACTAAAGTGAAAAAAATATTTTCCTTAATACATCCTAGAGCTAGTACAGGTAGGCTGATGATGGATCGTGGCAATGTATAAATTAGAAAAGATAGCATAAAAAAGGTGGTGCTTTTGTATGACGATCTTCTGATATTGCTCCTATGAAAATTATTTGCATGTACCTTGTCTCCTTAGTGACAGGATAAATGGTAACTATCTTAAGCCCATTTTAAAGAGTACAAAGGTAAGAACAGTGGCAAACAAGTATTTCTGTGCTGTTTTTCTCCTTTACTAACAAAAGAAAACAGACATTGTTTTCCTGGAAGTACCCAGTCACTCTTTTGATCCAATTTCTACAGTATACAATATTGCAAAAAGGAAATAACTCACAAAGATCTTTATTTTATGAACAGAAGAAGGTCTAAAGTGATTTCTGCCACGTTGAAGTTAAAGGGACATATTTTGAGGGAAAAATAAGAATCTCCTTCCCTCTCGATCTGACCAGCAAGATTCTGAAAATTTCCTTTAGAATCAACCAGATGTTTCAGAGTGAGGCACTGATCTTGAGATGTTAAAGTTTGGAATCTATGTGATCCTCCTGCTCTGTTGTTCAGTTGCTAAAGCGTGTCTGACTCTTTGCAAATGGACTGCAGCACACAAGGCTCCCCTGTACCTTCACTATCCCCCAGGGTTTGTTCAGACTCATGCCCTTTGAATCGATGATGCTATCTACCCAGTTCATGCTCTGCCATCCCCTTCTCTTTTTGCCTTCACTATGCTAGCATTTGCAATCACAAATCTTAGACGTAGAAAAAAAACTCCCTCCACCCCCCGCCTCTATGTAGGTTTGGAATAATGGCTTTCAACCTGAGATACATACATCAAGGTCTCACACCTAGGTCGCACCCCAGACCAACTAAGAGTGAACCAGCCCCATGTGACGGGGCAGCTGAGACTGAGAACACTGCTCAGAATGAGGATGGGTATGCTTTATTGATCATGGGATTAGTTTTGCAAAAACAGCACTTTTACAAAATAATCTGGAAGCACTAGGTGCTCTCCATATTATGATTTTGAATTAGGCCTGGAAATTTGGGATTACTAATGCAACAGCTCTGATTCTTCAAACTCTACCTCTTTTCCCATTTTGAGAACATCTTAAGGCTGATAGGGTTCTGTTGGAGGATAGGTGGTCTAGACTTCTAAATCCTACTATTTCCTCTATTTTAGATGAAAAAGAGTGGAATAAGAACAATGGATTGTTTTCATTTTTGACAAATTATGGAAAAAGTAGTAAATTCTGCTTACAAAACTACATTGTTCAATGGAGAGGGTGGGGTTTAAGTGGCAACTTAAATCATAAGGAGGACAGGAAATAATGTTTTAAAAATGTCTTTTTAGAGTTTTTTGAAACAATGTGGCATGTACATGCAAATTTCTAGACAAATGGTATCAGCCAATGGAATAACTGGAATTTCACTTCAAGAAGAGTGACTCTAAGTCCCTCTCTGCCTGGACAGTTCAGGTTATACCAATTGTCTCAGAGTAGCTATTAATAGTACCTTCTTTGATGCTCAAAGCATCTTGTTTGGACCATAAATTATATTATAAGGGATTAGAAAGTTCTTATTGAGAGAGAACTCAGTCTAAATATAGAGACCAGGTACATGAATTACATACAGCAAGTATTCAACAAATACTAGCTGCTACAAGATTATTGTCATCATTATTAATTCACAAGCAAGAAGTTTTAATGACAGTTTACATATGAAAAGGAAAGAAAAATGCACATCCCCAGATTTTATTATTATTATTATTATTTTTTTATTGTTTTTGCCATACATTGTCATGATATCACCATGGGTTTACATATGCTTCCCCTCCGGAACCCCCCTCCCTCCTCCCTCCCCCCCGGGAAATTTCACTGTACCAGCCCCGAGCATCAATCCTGGGCTGGCGATTGATTAGACACATGACAATTAACATGCTTCAATGCCCTTCTCCCATATCATCCCACCCTTACCCTCATCCACAAAGTCCACAAGTCTATTCTATACATCTGCGTTCCTTTTGTTGTCTCCCATGTTGGGTTCTCATTACTAAATACAGCTATCTGGAATGTTCTCTTGTTTTGACTTATTCCAGAAGGAAAATTTAAAACAATGAGTAAATGAGTATAAGTTACAAAGAAACATATTTTAGCTCAACATAAGGATTTTTAAAATAGAGTTGTCCAACAGAATGGTTTGTTTTAGGAAATGATGAGCTCCTTTGCTGAAGATATCCAAGTTGAGACTGGATAAGCATCTGCCAAGGATGCTACAGGAAACATTTCTGTACTATGTGGGAGATTAGCCAACAAAAGATGATGTCTTAGGTTCCTTCTAATCTAAATTTTAAAATCTTATGACTGTTTCAAACGTGAATAACTACTTTAATGATACAAACTCTGAGGGCCAGGTTAAGAAAATGAAAAAGAAGAAAAACAAAAAAACTTTACTTGGGTTCCAGGAAAAGCAGACTATATGAAGAAGCTTTTTTTTTATGCTAAGATAGAAATGTAAGATAGTACTAAGATAGTATATTTTAAAAGCATATGCTTTATGATGCATGCAGTTATTTTGTAAGAGTACAAACAATAAAGCATGCATTTCTACAAAATAAATGAACTGAAGAATAAGAAATTATTTGCTGAATTATTAAATTATATGAAATAAGATAACAAGAAGCTCAGCAGAAAGCCAAAGAAAGAGTAGCTGAGTAAGGTTTTCTACAGTCTCACAGTCCTAGGGGGACTGTGTTCAGAAGTTTCCAAGTGGGAGAGATCCTGATGAAGAACTCCAGTATATCAATTAGCAACCCAGGTGTCCACAAACTAGAAAAGCAAAGACAAACAAAAGGTAGACTGACCATCACCAAATCTACAATTGAATCCTAGAATTAGAATACTGTAATCTGCCAACATTTTATTGGTAAACTAGATCCACAGAGAAAGATAACATTATCCAGAGTCACTATACTTTAATCTTTGATACTAATAAAATACTAAGAAAACAGACATGACACAAAATAGGAGAAAAGATCAGATCAATAGATGACCCATTTGTTGAAATTATCAGCTTGGATAAAAGGGGTATAAGTAGGCTCAAAAAATAAATAACATGGAGAATTTATAGATTTTTTTAAAAGAATAAACAAAAATTCTGGGGCTAAAAATGTAATAACTGAAATTAAAAACTAAATAGGTGTGCTAAATAGAACATTGAAAGATGAAGAGAGGGTAAGTGATATGAAAGAAATACCAGAAAGTGTTAGGGTTAAAATTTGGTGAATAAAAAAGATGAAATACTAAAAAAAAAGTCACTTTAATACAAGTATAAAGCATACAAAATTTGCATCCCAGAGGAAAAACAGGACAGGAAAAAACTTGAAGAAATAAAGGCAAAGAATGTCCAAGTTGATAAGACACCAAATCAAAGAAAACTGCAGTAAGTCACACACAGAGTAGTTTGTATCTGTTAATCCCATATTCCTCATTCATCTCTCCCCTCTCCATCACCCTTTTGGCAATCATAAGTTTGTTTTCTATGTCTGGATTCTGTTTCTGTTTTATATATGAATTCATTTGTGTTATTTTTTAGATTCCACAAATATGTAGTATCATATGGCATTTGTTTTTTTCTGACTTATTTCATTAAACATAGTATTATACTAGCTCCAACCTTATTGCTGCAAATGGCAATATTTCATTCTTTATTATGGCTGAGTAATATTCCATTTTATGTGTATGTATGTGTATGTATACCTGGGATATATATATATGTATATATATATATCTTCTTAAGACATCTTCTTAAGCCAGTCATCTGTTGATGAGTACTTGTGTTGCTTCTGCGTCTTGGTGATTATAAATGGTGCTGCTACAAACATTGAGGTATACGTTCTAAAGAATACTTGGATTCATGTCAATGTATGGCAAAACCAACATGATAATGTAAAGAAAATAAATAAATTAATTAAAAAAACAAAACTGTCAAAAAAAATAATCTTCTCATGTGGTTAATCATAAAATTGTTATCTTTATTTGAAAAATAAAATAACTTAAGATGAAAGACATCAGAAAAAAAATACCTCCTTTAATGGCATATATACAATCCTGCATCAAATAATATAAGAACATATATGTACATGCATCATTCACCAAAATTGACCATATACTGGGCCGTAAAGCAACCTCAACAAATTGCAAGAGGCTGAAATTATCTAGAGCACATTCTTTGACCATCAGTTAATTAAGCTAAAAATCAATAATCAAAGAATTACAAATATCTTTGTTCCATATTCTAAACGAAGAGTATAGCAAATAGGAATAAATTTATATTTACTTCCAGTTAGTTACCAAAAAATACAAATAGTGTTTTAACTTTTCATAGGTGAAATAATATATAGAATTGCTTTTCTTAATTATTTTTCCCATATATCAAGTTTCCTCTTTTAAAGATGATGCTATATATACCTGGGATAACTAACATGATAAAGATTAGAGCTGAATTGAAAACTTTTGTTATTAAAAAAGAGCCAACTTGTCAACTTCCTTCATGTAGTTAGACGAGTGCCACAAAAACAAGAATACATACCAACTAACCTTAATAGACTGACCTTGTGGTCCAGGGTTTTCAGGTGCCCAATAAGGAACTCTGAACATGCAGAATCTATTCAGGATGTAAAAGAGACCATCACTGATCTTCATGTCACTCTGATGGATAAGACTATCTATTGAGAAAAATACTTCTGACAACATAGTGTCTACAGATACTCTGAAAAGGAAACCACATTGAGAGAAACAATGTAAAACAAAAAACCAAACCAAGAAAATAACTGTGGAAAAGATCTTCTCTCATTGTTGCAGTTCAAGGTCACTGATGGAACTTAAACATTAATTTCTTGTCTCTCTCCAAATTCTACTTAAGTGATGATAGAAATATAAATCTAAAAATATATCTTTAGCAATGTTTTAGAGGAGTGCTACTAGCATAGAATAATAGGAAGAAATTTCTGGAAGGTATAAAACAAAACTGGGGAAAAAAGATTAAGAAAGAATTGCAACAAAGTTGAGAATGTGCAAATCTAAAAAGGGATCAGGAAGGACATTATGTACAATAAATTCTTACGCTTTTCACCTCTTGCCATTTTACCTGGGATTATGTAAAAATTAGTTCTTTCACTCTTCTAGTTCACTAAGCTGATCTTTAGCTATTATGTCTACTATTTAGCCTGAATTTTTTAAAAAAATCATTAATCATTTCATTTTCACAGCAGCTCTTTTTTAAAAGCTATTATCCACCTGAATGTCACTAAATATATTAAAAAAATAATTGTGAAGTTTTGTTTCCCAATTAACTTTGTTCCCACAAAGGCTACATTGTTTCATTGTTGAATAAATAATATTCAACAATATTTTGCTTGGGTTGGCTATTCTTGAATGTTTGGTTTTTGGTTATCTATTTATATTTACAAGGAAGGATCTTAATTACTAAGAATTGTCTCCTGGACTGTATCAAGTGACAACATTACCTGGTTCTGAGAATGATAGTGATTACATGGTGCTGGCCACACTGTTAGGCTGTTTTGTGTACACTGCGTATCTTTTACATGGGGTGCACTTTCTTGTTTTGGGGCCTATTAATCAGGGGAGACACTACCTCATCAAAATCTCTTTTGGGACTCTCCCCCATCATATTTGGATTTCCAAATTTGTGGCTTTCTCCTGTTCACAGTAGAATTAGCTGCAGTGAAGGCAGGATACTGGTGCAGTTGTTCTACCATCATGGCCAACCAGATACAACCTATTTTCAGTTCCCTGCAGCCTTTAATTTTGGGCTTATTTATAGGCTCCTTTTGTTCTGGAGGATATTTTCCATCTCTATGGGGCTGCAGGCTCCTCTGTGCTGGAATATGCTTCATATCTATTATCCTATTTGCTTAATGTCTTTCATAAATTTGCATTGCTGATGGCACCCTTACCTGTTTTCTAAAGCTGCTATGGACTTATTACTGTTTTACACTTCTTATGTCATTTCAATGAAATTTTGGTAGGGTAGAAAGAAAAGAAGCTGTCAAAATGTCAGTCATCCTTCTTGAACCAGTATATAAAAAAATTTCTATGTCAATTCACTTGAATTTTCTGAGCAATTAAACAAATGTTATCTGATAGCACTTCCTAGTTTACTGAAATGGGAGCTGTTCACCTTAATTCTGACTCTCTATTAATATTTTAGTAAATTCATCCAGACTCTGCTTTTACAATCTTGCTTCAGTATAAGAAGTGTAACCCATCCCTTCCTCCCTCCTTCCCTTTTTTGTATATCCAATCTTTCTCCTGTACGTTCTTTTCCTTAAATTTAAATTTCCCTATTCTAAGTCCTTCAGCTTCATTAGAAGGACCGATGCTGAAGCCAAAGCCCCAATACTTTTGGCCACCTGATGCGAAGCACTGACTCATTGGAAAAGACCCTGATGGTGGGAAAGACTGAAGGCAGAAGGAAAAGGGGACAGCAGAGGATGAGATGGTTGGATGCATCATCAACTCAGTGGACATGAGTTTGAGCAAGCTCCAGGAGTTGATTACGGACAGGAAAGCCTGGTGAGATGCAGTTCGTGGGGTTGCAAAGAGTCGTACATGACTGAGTGACTGAACTGAACTGTTCTAAAAATTATCTCTTCTGTTTCACCTCCCTCTTATCCTTCATAGCCCCCTCATTAACTCTTAAGCCCAAAGAGAAATAAACATTGCATTGCCAAACACTCACTCTTGAGGAAGCCCTCCTTGGGGTTCCAATATCCTACTCTACTGTAGTCCTTGTCCTGCTTCTATTAAAATTAAGTCTGAAGGTAATAGGGCATTGGTGATTCTCTCAAGGTTGATACTAATGCCAAAGATTGGGAAGAATCATGGAAATTGATCAGAAATAGGAAGAAAAGAATTCAAAACAATGTTGAGGACTTCATAAGTTAAATCTATGTTTTCTTAGTCTTCATCTACAGTAATGAATATTACTGAACCTGACTCTCACTGAAGCTATCTTCCCTAGGATTCCATGATCCCACTTGAATGTGGTCCTCTTTCTACCTCTTGGATAATTCCTTCTTAGTCTAAAGGGAGTCATACAGTGGGGGAGATTTCTACAATATGGAGGGCAATCTGTAGGAGTGGCAAATTTTTTTTTTAATTCCTTGAAATTCATCATAACTTTGAAAGAACAGATTAAAAAAACAAAACATGACAAAACCCAAGAAAACAGGGTTGGAAACAATATGAATTGAAAGGTAGATCTAACCAGTTAGTTGAGAAGCAAAGCAAAAATAACACTGGGTTTCAAAGCCAATGATTTCTGAATGGGAAGCTGTAATCTTAGTGTTGCCTCCCTGATGGAATGGCTGATAGATGTGAGTGCTTAAGCCCTTAAGTGTAGCAAATCAGAGAAACATTGTTAACCTCATCTGCCTAATAGGAGAAAAGCTTGGTCATGCATTGGATCACTGTCCTTTAGTGGTTCTGGGGGCAGATGAGTCAGCCTGCTCACGGCTCAATGCTGCTCACTATGACTACCTGGAATGGGCCAAGAGCAAGGCAGAGATCCTGCAGAAAGTACAAATTTCCCAGGTCACTGTCACAATACTCTGTTCCTTTATTCCATACCTATTAAATATTCAAGCATTTTCTTATCAGTAAATTCTCTAATATTTATTTACTTCTGATGCAACTCAGGTTGTTTTGTAGAAAAAATACTTTTACCTCTAAGCTTGTCATGGAAAATGTCTTTTAACTTTCTTTTTTTAAAATATATGTCCCTAGTATATGTTGTATTCTGCATCAAAATTAAATATCCATTTCTAGAAAATTTCCTATAAAAGTTAACTTCTCTGTCAAAATACTGTCATTTCCTGGAAGCACTTTGCATTGTACAATCAAAGCTATTTTATTTTTTTCATCTTTTAAATTGCAAGTTAAAATTTAACAAAAACTGGAAAAGATAATTAAATATTAGTAAAATTTCCTGATTAGTCTTGGGTCAGCAAAACAACAACAAAACATCTGATGTTTGGTTGTTTAAGACTGTGTCTGAAACCATTTACTTTATGAGTAAGAAAAACACGGCCAAATTAGACCATTTGGAAATGACCGTAAACTGGAGGTATAGAGATGAGCTGAGGAAGTAAGATTATCCTGGTTCCACAAGATTCATTCTTTACCTCACTGCTGATGCCACTTTCCAATGTTACTTTTTCTGTTCTTATATCTCAGAATCCCTTTATTTCTTAAGCCTTATCATGAATGTATACCTCCATTTGTGAATTACTGACAATTGTTGTTAAGAAAGGGTAAGAAATGGTTAAGAGAGGGGAAAAAAGAAACTTGCAATAATAATCCATGCTAGAAAACATGAAAACCACAGAAATTTGACAAACAACACAACCACTATACCAATGGGAGACAGCATGATAAAAAACAGGTTTCAGAGTCAGGGGTAGTAGGGCATGAACCTTGAGTGAGATTAAAGGAGAAAACCATAGAAGTGCCTGGTATCAGGCATTCAGGCAACTGTCCCTTCATGTAAAAGTATTAGTTACATAACTTGCAGGTAGATGTGCTTGAAGATGGTTACATATGCTGAGCTAATAATTGAGAAATCTTACATGTTTTTCAGATAGAGATGGACCAAAATAATATCTCTCAATTCTGATCTCTTAGATTTAATAGTATCTATAGAAGGAAAGATATATCCATACATTTAGAAAAACTATAATTCTTCTAAGAAAATTATTAGTGATATCTTGAGTAGATTTTATACAAAATATATTCCATTTATAATATTTATATTCTTCACAATGGTTTAGTGTGATTGTAGCATTTGGTGATGGTATAATGCAGAGGTTAGCAAACTTTTTCTGTAAAGGTAAATATTAAATACTTTAGGCTTTGCAGACCAAGAGGCAAAATTAAGGATATCATATGGAACATAACAAATTAGAGAAAATATAACCAATTGCTTTATTAAAAAATTCAAAACAATAATAATAATTGAGAACATTAAAAATACATATCTACTAATGGGAAGAATAAAGTTCTCTTTTTTTTCTTTTGGGATAATATTTCACTTAATAAAGTTTCAAAGTTAGTATTCTCTGGCATCAATACAGGGGCAAATGTTCATTTGTAGGTAGTATCAATATGGCAGCAATCTGGCTTTCGTCTGTGGGCCTTACTTTATTGACTTCTACACTGATGATCTTTAAAGATATTATAACTTGGCCTTTTACAAAAAAAAATGAAATGTTACTTCAAACTTTAGGTTTTATGAAATAAAGCATCAAATTCATGTCCATAGAGTCAGTGATGCTGTTTAACCATCTCATCCTCTGCTGCCCTGTTCTTTTTTCCCCCCTTAAAGAAAAATAGACTGCTATTTTTCTGAGGTCAAGTAAAATTTTATGGAAGAGTAGAGATTCGGCCCAGATGAGCTTTTCCCATTCTTTTATGTTTTGTGATCCTAGGATAAATATGACACTCAGCAGCATTTATACCTAGGAGACAGAGGATACCAGTAATAGGCAAAAGATTTAGAGTTCCCATGTTGGAATCCTTCTACAACTTCTCTTAGTCAAGAAGTAACAATGAGAATTTGAAACTTTCCTTACTTATATCTTTGGTTTGGATAGTGTCTGATAGCTGCAGAGAGATTTTGACTTGGAACTCATGTTATGCAAAATGTGTCTATGTTGGGATTCGGGGCTCCTAATCCAAAGCAATTCCTTGAGGAAGATGTGTAGGTTTTAAGGGTTTCCTGCCCCATTTTCTGGCAGCACCTGGCTGGTTTGCATGCCTACTAATAACCTTTGGAAAGGAGATGCTTCTACCTATGATGTCTTTGCACTGCCAAGTGGGGAAAACTAAGTGTCCTACTTACGTGCAGCTACTCCTAAACTATAGAACTGATAGATAACAGATGTGCTGACAGATCCACTATTACACATATTTCCCAGAAGTTGAAGGTCTTCTGTTACTGTGGCCAATCTCTTTTTCTCTGAGCAAGTCTATAGTGGGTAAGTGTGCCAAGGGAAGTTATTTTGGAACCATCAAATACTCCATTGATTTCTAATTCTTTGGAGATTATCCATCCCATTTTTCCACTGGACTATCTAGGTTCATGGCATTTTAAACAAAGACTTTTAAACTGAGGGATTTCCACAAAGAAATATAATTTTCATCTTAGAAATTAATTCATAAGAAAATTTTATTTATGCACATGTAAACCTCTCACTCTCAAAAGTGATTTGACACAGCCACTTGTGAAAATTTACCTTACCAGTAACTTTATTAGAATTTGTTATCACACTAATGTGATAATTGAGCAAGAGAGAACTGACTCCAGTTTCGTCCATCTAAGTAGAATTGCTTCAAATGAATTTTTTTTTAATGCTGAGTAATATTCCATTGTGTATATGTACCACAGCTTTCTTATCCATTCGTCAGTTGATGGGCATCTAGGTTGCTTCCATGTCTTGGCTATTGTAAACAATGCAGCGATGAACATTGGGGTACACGTGGCTCTTTCAATTCTGGTTTCCTTGGTGTGTATGCCCAGCAGTGGGATTGCTGGGTCATATGGCAGGTCTATTTGCAGCTTTTTAAGGAACCTCCACACTGTTTTCCATAGTGGCTGTACTAGTTTGCATTCCCACCAACAGTGTAAGAGGGTTCCCTTTTCTCCACATCCTCTCCAGCATTTATTGATTGTAGACTTCTGGATGGCAGCCATTCTGACTGGTGTAAAGTGGTACCTCATTGTGGTTTTGATTTGCATTTCTCTGATAATGAGTGATGTTGAGCATCTTTTCATGTGTTTGTTAGCCATTTTTATATCTTCCATTATCCAGAGTGAAGTAAGCCAGAAGCAAAAACAACAATATAGTATATTAACGCATATATATGGAATTTAGAAAGACGGTAACGAGAACCCAACATGCGAGACAGCAAAAGGAACACAGATGTATAGAACAGACTCGTGGACTTTGTGGATGAGGGTAAGGGTGGGATAATATGGGAGAAGGGCATTGAAGCATGTTAATTGTCATGTGTCTAATCAATCGCCAGCCCAGGATTGATGCTCGGGGCTGGTACAGCGAGATTTCCCGGGGGGGAGGGAGGAGGGAGGGGGGTTCCGGAGGGGAAGCATATGTAAACCCATGGTGATATCATGACAATGTATGGCAAAAACAATAAAAAAAAAACAATTAAAAAAAAAAAAGAGAGAACTGACTAAGACTCTGAAAGTACTCAGTCTCTTACATTTAGAAGATTATTTCAACTAGCCTATACTAAAAGAAATCTGGGTAATGGATATTTGAATGTGTTTTATAATACAATATTTTTGGCTATTTTTGTATGTCTTGAGTATCTCATAAAATTCAATAACAATAAAAAGCTATACCATATTTGCCATCTTGATAAAAATAAAAGACTAATAATAACCAGTAGTATCTATAAACATTGGTTCAAATTTTTGAATAGTAATTTAACTAAGTGTTCCTCAGTTCAGTTACGTCGCTCAGTCGTGTCCGACTCTTTACAACCCTGAAGACCACAGCACACCAGGCCTCCCTCAGTTCAGTTCAGTTCAGACACTTAGTCATGTCCGACTCTTTGCGATCTCATGAACTGCAACACGCCAGGCCTCCCTGTCCAACACCAACTCCCGGAGTCCACCTAAACCCATGTCCATTGAGTCGATGATGCCATCCAACCATCTCATCCTCTGTCATCCCCTTCTCCTCCTGCCCTCAATCTTTCCCAGCATCAGGGTCTTTTCCAATGAGTCAGCTCTTCTCATCAGGTGGCCAAAGTACTGGAGTTTCAGCTACAACATCAGTCCTTCCAATGAATACCCAGGACTGATCTCCTTTAGGATGGACTGATTGGATCTCCTTGCAGTCCAAGGGACTCTCAAGAGTCTTCTCCAACACCACAGTTCAAAAGCATCAATTCTTTGGCAATCAGCTTTCTTTTTAGTCCAACTTTCACTTCCATACATGACCACTGGAAAAACCATAGCCTTGACTAGACGGACCTTTGTTGGCAAAGTAGTGTCTCTGCTTTTCAATATGCTGTCTAGGTTGGTCATAACTTTCCTTCCAAGAAGTAAGTGTCCTTTAATTTCATTTGGCAGCAGTCACCATCTGCAGTGATTTTGGAGCCCCAAAAAACAAAGTCTGCTACTGTTTCCACTGTTTCCCCATCTATTTGCCATGAAGTGATGGGACGAGATGCCATGATCTTAGTTTTCTGAATGTTGAGCTTTAAGTCAACTTTTTCACTCTCCTCTTTCACTTTCTTTCATCAAGAGGCTCTTTAGTTCCTCTTTGGTTTCTGCCAGAGTGTGGTGTCATCTGCATATCTGAGGTTATTGATATTTCCCCTGGAAATCTTGATTCCATCTTGTGCTTCATTCAGCCCAGCATTTCTCATGATGTACTCTGCATATAAGTTAAATAAGCAGGGTGACAAAATACAGCCTTGACATACTCCTTTTCCTATCTGGAACCAGTCTGTTGTTCCATGTCCAGTTCTAACTACTACTTCCTGACCTGCATACAGATTTCTCAGAGGCAAGTCAGGTGGTCTGGTATTCCCATCTCTTGAAGAATTTTTCAGTTTTTTGTGAACCACACAATCAAAGGCTTTGGCATAGTCAATAAAGCAGAAATGGATGTTTTTCTGGAACATCTCTTGCTTTTTCAATGATTCAGCAGCTGTTGGCAATTGGATCTCTGGCTCCTCTGCCTTTTTTAAAACCAGGTTGAACATCTGGAAGTTCACATTTCATTTACTGCTGAGCCTGGCTTGGAGAATTTTGAGCATTACTTTACTAGCGTGTGAGATGAGCGCAATTGTGCCATAGTTTGAGCATTTTTTGGCCTTGCCTTTCTTTGGAATTAGAATGAAAACTGACCTTTTCCAATCCTGTGGCCACTGCTGAGTTTTCCAAATTTGCTGGCATATTGAGTACAGCAATTTTGCAGCACCATCTTTTAGGATTTGAAATAGCTCAATTGGAATTCCATCAGCTCTACTAGCTTTGTTCATAGTGATGCTTCCTAAGGCCCATTTGACTTCACATTCCAAGATGTCTGTCTCTAGGTGGGTGATCATAGTCCATGTTTGTTCTAAGAAAGATAAAATACAGCTTTTAGAAGACAACATGGTCTTCATGATCTTGAGACAAGAAAGATTTTTCTTAAATGAGACACAGATAGCATTAACCATAAAAGATAAGAAAAGGAGTGAGTTTTCATCAAAAGACATCATTAAGAAAGTAAAATGGGAAGCCACAGTACAGAAGATGATACTGTAATACATATCTGACACATTTCATTCCTAAAATAGAGAAAATAATTCTTATTGATTAATTAAAAACAGTGACAGATTATTCTATAGGAGAATGTACAAAAGACTTAAATGTACATTTTATAAAAGAAGATAATCACATGGCTAGAAAACATGAAAAGAGACATACAGATGAGAAATACAGTGAGCTACCATTATATACTCTTTAGGAGGGCAAATATTTAAAAGACTGACAAATACAAAGTGTTGGTGAGGCTATGGAACAAATGGGAACTCTAATACATTGCTAGTGGAAGCGTAAATTATTTTAATCACTTTAGAAAATCCAGCAATTCTACTAAATAAAGTGCATAGATATATGAACCAAAAATGTGTAGCAGAATATTCATAGCATTATTTGTAAAACCATAACATACCCAAATATCTATCATAGAATATATTACAGTACATACATACAATAGAATACCTTAAAAAAAGAAGGTAAAAGGAAAGTAAATCCCTGACAATTTCTACAACAATATGGCTGAACTAGAGCCCTCCTCTTTCACATTTATCAAGAGAAACTAGAGCCTTTTCATGAAAGTGAAAGAGGAGAGTGAAAAAGTTGGCTTAAAACTCAACATTCGAAAAACCAAGATCATGGCATCCAGTCCTATCATTTCATGGCAACTAGATGGGGAAACAATGCACACAGTGACAAATTTCATGTTCTTGGGCTCCAAAATCACTTCAGATGGTGACTGCAGCCGTGAAATTAAAAGACATTTTCTCCTTGGAAGAAAAACTATGACAAACCTAGACAACATATTAAAAAGCAGAGACATTACTTTGCCAACAAATGTCTGTCTAGTCAAAGCTATGGTTTTTCCAGTAATCATATATGGATGTGAGAGTTGAACCATAAAGAAAGCTGAATGCCAAAAAACATGCTTTTGAACTGTGGTGTTGGAGAAGACTCTTGAGAGTCCCTTGGGCTTCAAGGAAACCAGTCAATCCTAAAGGAAATCCTAAAGGAATATACATTGGAAGGACTGATGCTAAAGTTGAACCTCCAAAACTTTGGCCACCTGATGGGAAGAGCTGACTCATTGGAAAAGACCCTGATGCTGGGAAAGATTGAAGGCAGGAGGAGAAGAGGATGAGAGAGGATGAGATGGTTGGATGGCATCACCGACACGATGGACATGAGTTTGAGCAAGGTCTGGGATTTGGTGATGGAAAGGAAAGCCTGGCGAGCTGCAGTCTATGGCATGACTGACTGAACTGACTGATAGGTGAATTATATAGACATAATGTTGAATGAAATAAAGTGAAAGAAGCCAGGCACAAATAGAATACATCAGAAGAGATAACTAATATTTTATTCAGTTCAAAAAACAAGTAAAACTAAGTATCTATGGTATTATTTGTGAAAATGGTGTTTCCTGTCAGGAAAGGGAGAAGAAATAGTTACTGAGAAGGACACATTGCTATGGGGAGGACTTCTGCACTCTTTATTATGTTAAAGTTTTTGATCTGGGTAGCAGTTACACAGGTGTGATCATTTTGTGAAAATTAATTAATTTGTATATTTGAATTGTCCTCTTTTTGGGTGTGTTAATGCTTCAATACTAATTAAGGAAAAAAGCAGTTGTATGCATATCCTAACAGAGATCCTCTCAATACTATTTCATTAATCCTGAGAAGATTCTAAACAGACACATTTATTCTTGCTTCCCAATTTGCCCTGCCACCATCTTCTGGTTA
The DNA here is from genome assembly GCA_007570785.1 of Antilocapra americana. Lineage (NCBI taxonomy): Eukaryota > Metazoa > Chordata > Mammalia > Artiodactyla > Antilocapridae > Antilocapra > Antilocapra americana. Next base: position 3,409,271 of record ML661889.1, on the reverse strand, counting down.
TATGTAAGCTTTGGTTATATTTCATCTCACTGCCATTTTTCTCTTACTGACATTTCGTTATTATTTAGTATTTTCTCTCACTGCCATTTCTGTATTACTGTATTTCTCTTTTCCCTTAGAGTGGAAGAATGTAACCCTGATAGCATCCAAGAGTCATTCTGGGTGGGAGTTTTTTTCTGAATACCTCTATTTTCGTGTATGCGTGCTAAGTCCTTTTAATTGCGTCTGACTCTTAGTGACCTATGACCGATTCATGTTGATGTTTGGCAGAAACAACAAATTCTGTAAAGCAATTATTCTTAAATTAAAAAATTAATAAATTTCTAAAAATAAATAAATAAATACAATGCCACAAAGGAAAAAGAAATCTTCTTTACCATCTATTTCTGTTTCATTTATTTAAAAGTAGGACCTCCCAGATTTTTCTTTCACATCTCATTTTTCTTCCTGTATTTTCCAAACTTTTTGTTGTATATCTGGACCACATCCTTGACTGATAGGAAATTATCAGATTATTAACTTATTCTTGTGTTTTGAACTATATTATTATAGTTCATTATAATATATGCCTCTGAACAACATGTTAATATCAGGTTAGATATGCTTGCTTGTACGAATCCAAATAATTTTTGGAATGAATTTATCAGTATGTTTGGAAACATCTTAATTTTCACTGAATTTTAAAAATTTTCACTCAAGTATTGTTATTTAAACATAGTGAAAGAACAAAGGAAAAATAATGAAAACACTTCTAGATGAGTTTGAGAATTTTAAACTTTCCCTTCTCAAATCTTGTATACTGCAGACAAAAAGTAATTAAATTGGATTTTAAAAAATCAGTATGTCAATTTCTGAAGATAACATTTAAAAGACATTCTATTTAAAGGGTGATGTTGCTTATATGCAACATACTTTAGACATGTCATTTTCTTATGAATGCCTTAAAATCAGCTTTGTTACAGAGAATTTTGGTTTTATGTCTGGACTGAAAGATTTTTTTGCTTGTGCTAAAATGAACATATTTGTGGGAAAAAAAGCCAAGAAAATGTGTCACTTAGGGAAAGAGGGGAAAATATTTTGTTTTATTTCTTTCTTGGGATATTTTTGTTTACAGAATGAGCATAGGTTGCTATCAAACTTCCAAATCTAAACAGCAGAGGTGACTTTGTCAGCATCACTTTGTTCCCAAAGTCAGTAGCTTTCCAAAACAGTGCAGTTGCCAGGTTACCTCTTTAGTTACTACTACATTTAGACACTTTAATTAAAGCCTATTGTTCACCTTAAGCGATATCATTTCATTTTTACATATTGTTTGTCTAAGGTGAATTTATTTATAGGTAAGAATTAATGTTTTAAAGTGATTGTACTACTAAATTGCTTTAACAACAGTGAGAAATTATTTTCACAATCACTAATTAAAAATGAAATGCAGCTCCAGAATCCATCCAATATTTGTTTTGCTTCAGCACTGAGAAACCATTGTTATTAGAATTCCACTAAAAGTAATTTTTTTTATTACTTATGACAAGTGTCTACTCTTAAATTTCTCACTAAAATTTTAAAGCTAAGTAGCTTGAGAAAAGTACCTATACATTTACTTAATCCTTCAATAACAGAATTAAAATATAGGTGTATCATTCACTTAGCAAGAGGCCATACAGAATAGAGGCTAAAAGCAGAAGCGTAAAGGCCACTTGCTGATGTGCATCCTACCAACTGACTACTTGTATAACTTGGCCTGGGTAACTTCTAGGTACCCTAGTCTTATCATCTGTAAAATGGGGATTGTTGCTGCTGTTGTTTAGTTGCTAAGTCATGTCTGGCTCTTTTGCAAACCATGAATTATAGCCCACCAGGCTCCTCTGTTCATGGGATTTCCAAGGTAAGAATACTGGAGTGGGTTTCCGTTCTCTACTCCATGGGATTTTCCCTACCCATGGATTGAACCCATGTCTCTTGCATCTCCTTCCTTAGCAGGCATAATATTTACCACTAGCACCACCTGGGAAACCTTAATAAAGATCGTTGGAAGATGTTACTCAGTAGAGATATGAGTGTATTGTATAAAGTCATGTCATCTTCCAAAGATCAATACATAGGAATTTATAGGAGTAAGGGGAATGGGAAGAATATATAGACCCCTCACTTTTCCTTAAATCCAACAAAAATAGGATGAAGACTATAATAAAGATATGTACGTCAGTTAGTTAAATACAAAACCATTTCTTCTTCTCACTGTGCCTTCTGTTATTCTCAAAGCTTTCCAACAATTCCCTTTATGACTTCAGACATTCCTGTGTCCTATCTCTCAAAGATTAAAGATATACATACAATCACATGAAGCTGAGGAATCTGTAAACCTTAAAAAGAGAAATAAAGTGTACCAAATATAACAAACTCCTATACTTTTTCATCCCTTTGTGATTTTGCACTGGATCATGTAAAAATGTCTTAAGTTAAGCTTCCAGTTCCCTAAGCTGCTGTTTGTGTGGGTGCATGCTCAGTCCTGTCTAACTCTTTGAGATCCTATGGACTGTAGCCTTCCAGGCTCCTCCATCCATGGGATTCTCCAGGTAAGAGAGCAGGTAGCCATTCCCTTTTCCAGGGGATCTTCCCAAACCAGGGATCGAACCCATGTCTCCTGCATCTCCTGCATCAGCATACAGGTTCTTTACCACTGAGTCACCTGGGAAACTTGTTCTTTTTACTATTCATTCCAAACTAGTATTTTTAATTTTTTAATATAAGTATAATTGAGTTACAATACTATACAACTTTCAGGTTTACAACAAAGTGATTCAATATTTTTTATAGATTATATACCATACAAAGTTGTTTTAACATATTGGCTATATTCCCTGTGTTGTACATTACATCCTTGTATCTTATTTATTTTATACCTTGTAGTTTCTATGTCTTAATTCCCTTCCCCTATCTTTTCCCAACCCAATCCCTCTTCTCACTGGTAATGAATAGTTTGTTCTCTGTATCTGTGAGTCTGTTTCTGCTTTTTTGTTCATTTTATTGTCTTTCATTTTATTCTTTAGATTTCACATATCAGTGAAAACATATAGTTTTTTTTCCTTCTAACATTTCACTAAACATATTACCTTCCAGGCCCATCCAAATTGTTATAAATGGCAAAATTTCATTCCTTTTTATGGCCACGTAATATTCCATTTATATAAACCCTGCTGTTAAGTCACTTCAGTTCAGTTCACTCACTTAAGTTGTGTCCAACTCTTTGTAATCCCATAGACTGTAGTCCACCAGGCTCCTCTGTCCATGGGAGTCTCCAGGGTACTGGAGAGGGTTGCCATGCCCTCCTCCAGGGGATCTTCTGGATCCATGGATTGAACCCACTTCTCTTATGTCTCCTGCATTGGCAGGCAGGTTCTTTTCCTTTAGCACCACATGGGAACCTCCTTAAGTATATATATATGTATAGATATATATAAACATACATACAAACATGTGTATATATATCTCACATCTTATTTATTCATTCATCTGTTGTTGAACACAAGTTGCTCCCTTGTCTTGCCTAGTAAACAATCCTGCTATGAACATGGGGTTCATATGTCCTTTCAAATTTGTGTTTTTGTCTTCTTCAGATATATACCTAGGAGTGAATATGGGTGGATCATATGGTAGTTCTATTTTTAATTTTTTAATATAAATGGCAAGGGTAGGCATTCTTGTCTTGTTCCTAATTTTAAAGGAAAAGCGTCAGATTTTCAACATTGAGTACCTTAGCTGCGGGTTTGTCATAAATGGCCTTCATTATCATGAAACATGTTCCCTTTGTGCTAACTTTGTTCAAGTGTTTTTGTCATGAATGGATGTTGAACTTTGCCAAGTGATTTTTTGTGTATCTATTGTAATAATCATGTGATTTTTATCCTTTGTTTTCTTACTGTGGTGTATCACATTGATTGATCTGTGTAGGCTGAAACATCCTTGTATCCCTGAAATAAATTCCACTTGATCATGGTATATAATCTTTTTAATGTATTGCTAAGTTAAGTTTGCTAATATTTAGTGGGGGATTTTTGCCTCTATGTTCATCAGGAATATAGGCCTCTAATGTTTTCTTCTCTAATTACTTTGGTTTTGGCATCAGGGTAATGCTGGCCTTCTAGCATGAATTTGGGAGTGTTCCTTCCTCTTTAACTTTTTGGAATAATTTGAGAAGGATAGGTATTAACTCTTTTTTTAAATGGTTGGTAGCATTCACTTGTGAAGTTATTCAGTCCTAGACTTGTTTGTTGGGAATTTTTAAAGTACTTATTCAATTTTAATACTAGCAATTGGTTTGTTCATATTATCTATTTCTTCCTGATTCAGTATTGAATGTTTGTATGTACTGTATGTTTATAGGGATTTATCCATTTTTTCTAGGTTGTCCAATTTGTTGGTATATAACTTTTTGCAGTATTCTCCTATGATTATGATTGTACTTCTGTGATATCAGTTGTAACTTCTCTCTTTTCATTTCTCATTTTGAGACTTTTTTTTTTCTTGATGGTTTGCTAAAGGCTTATCAATGTTTTATATCTTTTCAAAACACTAGCTCTTGATTTCATTGATCTTTTCTACTATTTTTGTTTGTTTTGTCCTCTATTTTATTTATTTCTATTCTGATCTTTACAATTTCCTTTCTTCTGTTGACTTTGGGGTTTGTTGGTTCTTCTTTCTGTAATTTCTTCAAACGATTTTTGTTGAATGTCATGCCTGAGTTGGTTTTCTTTAAATTTTTGGTGATTCTTGGTTATCAGTTTATTTATGGATAAGTATTTAGTCTCTTCATTGTTTTTCACTGCAAATATGTCCTCAGTCCAAGTGACAATCTCTTCTTTCATGGTTCTGAGTATAGGTTCTGATTATATGAGCTCTAAACATATCCCCAGGCCAGTTCATATAGGTCACTTATCTTTTGGATGTAATCACTCCTCTTTGGAGAACAACTCTAGCTTACATCTCTGGCATCAAATTCCCCTCTGAGAATTTCCCCATCAGAATTAGATTCACATACGTGTGGCTTTGGTATAGAATTAGATGACAGATTTGGCTGCTTTGGCAGCAAGGCAGTAATGGGATTATTCTACTATCTGTAGGCTTTGTCAGCCAGACAAAGCCTGTTCTTCCCAGTTTACCACTGCCTCTATCTTTGGTTGATACATTTCATGCTACATATTTTATGTATTGTTGAAGTTCTAAGATAAATTATATGTGATGTAAAACTCACTATGAGAGACACACCATGTTCATTAATTAAAAGTCTCAGTACTTCCGAAAGCTCAATTCTCCCCTAACTAGTTTATATGTTTAAAGTATTCCTGCTCTAAATTCTAGTATTATTTTTGAATGAAGCTGACACACTCGTTCCTAAATTTTCAAGAGAATGCAAAGGACTAAGAAGAGCTAACAGAGATACTTTCAAAGACAAAATCTGGAGAATTTTTTCTAATGGGTATCAAGACATTGATATAGTACTTAAAAGCTACTATAATTCAGATTGTATGGTACTAGAAAGAGATAGACCAATCAACCAACAGAATAAAACAAAGAATTTGGAAGCAGGGACACAATTATATATTATTATATTATATATTATATATATGTAATATATATTATATATTGTAAAGTATATTTTATAGTTTATATATTATAAACATATATTATACATTTATAATATATAAACTATACTATGCTTAGTTTACGAGAAACGTAATGCTACAGAGCACTGCAGAAAGAATTGTTCTTTCAAACAATAGTGATGGTTCAATCATATTTTTATGGAAAAGGATATTATGAATTTTATGAATCTGAACCTTACCTTACTCCATACACAAAAATCACTTCTTGAAGGGGTTATAGATATAAATGTGAAATGTAAGCAAGAAAGCTTCTAGAAGAAAATAAACATTTCCTCATGCTATTGGACTTGGAAATGTTCTCTAAAATAGGACATTAAAAAGCATTGATTGTAAAGGAAAATATGGTAAATTGCATTACACTAAATAACAAATTCTCTGTATGAAAGAAAGACAGCATTAAGAGAGTGAAAAGGTAAGCTATAGAACAGGAGAAGGTTTTGCAGCCAGTTGCTAAGTTGTGCCTGATTCTTTGCTTTACCATGGACTGTAGCCTGGCAGGCTCCTCTGTCCATGGGATGTCCCAGGAAAGAATACTGGAGTGGGTTGCCATTTCCTTCTCTTGGGGATCTTCCTAACCAAGGATTGAACCGGAGTCTCTTGCACTTCCTGCCTTGGCAGGCTGATTCTTTATGATTGAGCCACCAGGGAAGCACTTTTTGACAAAGATGTCATATATAGGATGTATAAAGAACTCTTATAAATCAATAAAAAAGACAAATAACCCCAAACAAAACTAGACAAGATAGGCATTTTTTTTTCTGCCTCCCTTTTCTGCCACTATTTTCAGGTCCTCTCTGGCATCATGATCTCTTGCTTCTAGGTCTCAAAATGCTATTTATTGCCTCTGACAGGCAACATTTTCCACCTACTTTCTCCTTTCTTCACCTGGTGACTCTTTGTGCATGTGTGCTAAGTTTGAGATACTGTGGACTGTAGCCCACCAGGCTCCTCTGTCCATGGGATTCTTCAGGCAAGAATAGTAGAGTGATTTGTCATGCCCTCCTCCAGGGGATCTTCCTAACCCAGGGACTGAACCTGTGTTTTTTGTGTCTCCTGCATTGGCAGGCTGGTTCTTACCACTAACACCACTTGGGAAGCCTGGTAACTCCCTAGATACATGGAGACACAATCGAGATGAGGTGTATGCATCTCTTTCTCCCTTATCTTTTTTGCATAATTATGGGTATTATTTCCACTAGACTCTAAAATCTGTGAGTACAGAAAATAAGTCTATTTGATTCTCTGTAGTAAACCCAGCATGTAGCACTGTACTCAGCTGGGATCTAAAAAATGTTGGCTGAATATACGCTATGGAAAGAAAAAATCCTAGGATGTGGCTGACCAAAAGAAAAGGTGATAAATGAAAAAGGTGGTGAGGAAACAAAGACTTAAAATTATTTATCAAGAAATATAAATCAACTAATAAAATTATTTGATGGCCATATTATCCAAAGCCATCTACAGATATAATGAGATCATTATCAAATTATCCCATGACATTTTTTTATAGAACTAGAACAAATAACCCTAAAATTCATATAGAACCATAAAAGAACTAAAATTGCCAAAGTAATCATGAATAAAAAGAACAAAGCAGGAGGCATAACCCTCTTCTGACTTCAGACAATACTACAAAGCTACAGTAATCAAAACAGCATGATGCTGGCATAAGAATAAGACACATGATCAATGGAACAGAATACAGAGCCCAGAAATAAAGTGTCATTCTCATGGTCAATTAATCTTTGATAAACGAGGTAGGAATACACAATTGGAAAAAGACGGTCTCTTCAGCAAGCAGTTTTGGGAAAGTTGGAGAGCTTTATGTAAGTCAATGAAGCTAGAAAACACCCTCTCACCAAACACAAAAATAAACTCAAAATTGCTTCAAGACTTAAACATAAGATATGACACTATAAAACTCCTGTAAGAGAGCACAGACAAAACGTTCTCTACATAAATTGTTCCAATATTTCCTTAGGTCAGTTTCCCAAGGCAACAGAAATAAAAACAAAAATAAACAAATGGGATATAATCAAACTTAGAAGCCAGACAAAGATAAATAGCACATGATATCACTTACATGTAGAATCTAAAAACAGGGTACAAATGAAATAAAGTTACAGATGTAGAAAATAAACTTATGGTTGCCAGGGAATAAGGAGTGAGGAGAGATAAATTGGAATATTGGGATTGACATACTACTATATATAAAACACTACTGTATATAAAATAAACTAATACACTACATATATATGATAGATTAATAGGTACCCACTGTATAGCACAAGGATCTCTACTCAATATTCTGTAATGACATATGTAAGAAGAGGAGCTAAAAAAAGCCAACTGATACATGTCTTTGTATAACTGATTTACTTTGCTGTACAGCGAAAACTAACACCACATTGTTAATTGACCATACTCCAATGAAAATGTATGAAAGAACGCATATATATGTATGACTGAATCACTTTTCTATAGATCAGTAATTAACAAAACATTGCAAATCAACTATACTTCGATGAAAAAGTAATTAGAAACTGTGTTATAAGATAACTGCTAAAACTTAAAGGATCCTCATAGATCACAATCTTTAATATTGAGATTTCTGTCCTATTAATTGTTTCAAATGGGTAGGACAAAAATGCCATCAATCCAAGCAAGGATATTTCCTTCTGGGGTCAGTAAAAGATACCAGAATGTATAAATTAAAGGTTATTGAGGAGCACTTTGGCATGGCAAACTATAGTATCAGATGATTATAATATCCATTAGCTATGGAGTCACACTGAGAATATATGATTTCAAAGACTATAACACACAAATGTTATCTGGTAATATTTGTTATTGTTTAAAATCTAGGAAAATAGATTTGTGAAGGATGGGAAGAGTGTCAGCTTTGAAAAAAATTAATACAAGACATATGCATTCTCCATAAACTATTTATATTAAGAAACTCAGTCTTAAAATACTGCTTAAGTTCATTTGTGAAATTTTAAATTCCTAAATTTCTCTGGCAAAATTTATCTTCTTTGGGGGTTATTAAATCAATTAACTTTGCAAGGAAAGGTTAAAAGGACTTCTGTAGGCTACAGTCTCACAGTATGAAAGAGAACAGGCAGCAGCTGGAGTGAACTGCTGGTAGGGTTCAAGGAAAGGCTTATACTAGCAGATGATCAGCTCTGTTCTTGCTAAAATTTGGCAAAGAATTACACTGTGGTTTCTTCAGATGACAGCATCATAATTCATTTAACTTTCCCCTACCTTTCACAAAAAGGCCAAAACCCCACAGGAAATGTGAGCACTGACATTTTATACCCAGGATCAAAACCCGACTATTTTGCCAGAAATTGAAAATAATACAGCTCAAACCGTAAACACACACCAATGCATTGAAAGAAATAGGCTGCTGGACCAGTCAGTGACACAATCCATCATTTCTATTTTAATTTCTGATGGATATAAAGGTGAAAAAAATAAAGATATATAGATGTTTGGATTGGCAGATTTCCATGTGAGTATAATGAAAACCAAATAAATTTTAAAGAATCGCTTTGCATTAATTTACAGATTATGACCTAAAGATTTACACAAAACGTTGTAGCATTAATGGCAAGTTTGATTATATATTTCTAGCTGTTTTCCAGGCAGTTAAAAGCTAGCTAAGGGCCAAATAGACGGCATGATTTCTTTTCTTTCCACAAAATGGTAAAGCTTCTTTATCATTCGTATTCAGTCATGAACTCAGCTGCACAAGCCAAATGTAAAGATTTTATGGGGTGATCTATCATGCGAATTCGTGAACAAGAATACAAGCCTACTCATGCAGTCACTAAGAATGATTTCCATTTTTATGAATGAAAAAGAACCTTGCATAAACATTCTTTATTTAAAGTTTTAAATGAAGAAAGATTCAAAACAAAATGGGAGCATTTTGTTTTATATGTCAATATCTTACAAGAGGGGCAAAGTAAGGAATCTGGCTCACATGATTCCCAAGACAGCACTATCTCCTTTGCATTAAGTACATAAATGAGATTTACGGCCACTGACCTAATCTTAGATGCCAAAATGTACAGCAGGAACAGCTTTCTGAAAAACTTAATTTAAAATTATGGTGTTAACAAAAGCACTTTAGGAAGCAGATAACACATTCAGCATACATACACACGTGCAGCTTAGACTATAGAAAAAAGGAACGGTTATTTGCATAAAGCTTTAGAACACATTTCAGAGATAATTCAAATCCACAGATTTGACTTTTTTTCTCCTGTCACATTGATGTTTGTTGTTGTTTGATTGCTCAGTCGTGTCCGACTCTTTGCGACCCCATGGGCTGCAGCACACCAGGCTTTCCTGTCTTTCATTATCTCCCAGAGTTTGTTCAAACCCATGTCCTTTGAGTCAGTGATGCCATCCAACCATCTTATCCTCTGTCACCCCTTCTCCCCCTGATCTTTCCCAGCATCAGGGGCTTTTCCAATGAGTCTTTTCTTTCCATCAGGTGGCCAAGTATGGGAGCTTCAGCAACAGTCCTTCCAATGAATATTCACAGCTGATTTCCGTTAGGGTTGACTGCTTTGACCTCCTTGCAGTCCAAGGGGCTTTCAAGAGTCTTCTCCAGCACCACAGTTCAAAAGCATCAATTCTTCAGTGTTCAGCCTTCTTTATGGTCCAACTCTCACATCCATACATGACTACTGGAAAAACCATAACTTTGTACAGACCTTTGTCAGCAAAGTGATGAGTCTGCTTTTTAACACACTGCATAGGTTTGTCATAGCTTTCCTTCTAAGGAGCAAGAGTCTTTTCATTTCATGGCTGCAGTTACCACCCGCAGTGATCTTGGAGGCCAAGAAAATAGTCTGTCACTGTTTCCATTTTTCCCCTATCTATTTGCCATGAAGTGATGGGATCATCACTAAGATCATCAGATGCTATGATCTTAGTCTTCTGAATATTGAGTTTTAAGCCACCTTGATGTTTATGAATTTCCAAATAAATAAATATCAATAGTTAATTTTCATTACTAAAGATCATTTAATACATGATATTCATAGACTCTGTTTGGGGGAGGTTTAGAATTAAAATAAATGAGTAAACTTGTCCATCATTTCCTGAATTTTAAAAGCAATTTCCTTACTCTAAGTACTAACTAAATGAGCACCTTGGAGAGAAGAATAGGCTTAAGCAGCTGCACTTACAACACTGTCTTCACTGAGAGAGACAGAGAAGTATCTGTGATGTCAATAATCCACCGGTAACAACTTGGGAGATTTACTGAACACACTGATCTTTGACCTGAAAAAGAAAAAAAGGAATAAGAAAGAAAGAAAACAATGAAACTTATAATGACAGATACCAAATCAACACTTTCCTAATATAGCTCCATAAAACAGAATTCCTGGGAAAAAAATAACATCCTGAAGAAAAGAGAGACATTCCTTCTCTTATCACTGGATTTTAACAAGTGAATTAGGCATATTTAGAGGAGGTAGACATATAGTAACAAATGTTTTACAAATGATCTCAAAAGTTTTTAACTTTTAAATGTGGGTTTGAAGCTCTGAAATGTTCATTTCATGTATACATAAATATATCTGTGAAACAGATAGGCTATTCTACTGTGTAATCTGTGCTAGGGCTAAAAAATTATTAGAGTAGCATTAAAAATTGAAATTAAAATGCAGGATTAAAAGAACACTTCTTTAATAGATTTTTTTTATGTGAACCATTTTTAAAGTCTTTATTGAATTTGTTACTATATTGCTTCTATTGTTTATGTTTTGGGGGTTTTTTGCCTCAAGGCATGTGGGATCTTAGCTCCCTGACTGGGGATCAAGCCCACACCTGCTGCATTAGAAGGCAAAATCCTAACCATTGGACTACCAGGGAAGTCCCAGAATTTATAAGTTATTTGTACTTGCAATTCTAAATTCTTAGTTTGGACTATCCCATCATTTCAGTTCAGTTGCTCATTCATGTCTGACTCTTTGCAACCCCATGGACTGCAGCACGCCAGGCTTCCCTGTCCATCACCAACTCGTGAAGCTTACTCAAACTTATGTCCATTGAATCTGTGATGCCATCCAATCATCTCATCCTGTCGCTCCCTTCTCCTCCTGCATTCAGTCTATCCCATAAGAGGGTCTTGGATGTAGGTAACTTACTTGGGAGGCAAATCCCAAAAAGTTGACTGAAAAGAAATGGGGAGCAAGAGACAAAAGGAGATGCCAACAATGCAATTGAGTGGGTTAATGATCTGAACAACCAAGGGTCAATTCTGCTAGTCTGTAGAATGTGGCTCAGAAACACTCATTTGAAGGCTAATCAGGCTGGTGTGTGTGTGTGTGCTCTGTCTGTGTATGACTATTTGTGAGCCCATGGACTCTAGCCTGCCAGGGCTCCTCTGTCCATGGGCTTTTCCAAAGAAGAATACTGGAGTGGGTTGCCATTTCTTCCTCCCATGGATCTTCCTGACCAAGGGATTTGAACCCATGTCTCCTGCATCTCCTGCATTGCAAGTGGATTCTTTACCACTGAGTCATCAGGGAAGCTTATCAGGCTGGTGTATTTATTCACAATATCCTGTCTTTCATTAGTTGCATATTGCTGCAAGTGGCAATGTCTTCCTCACTCTTCCAAGCTTCCTTGGAACAAGGGCTGAGTAAACACCTCTGGCTTCAGAGAAAGCCCTGAGGCAGAAGAATGGAGAAATGCACAGCCCAAGTTTTGGTAGAACATCGTCAGTGTGCCCAGAGCTATCTGGCAGTGTTCCACAGGATGTGACAAGGGCACCAAAAACCTGTGCCTCAGATGCCAGGTCACCTACAAAAGTTATCACTACATTACTTTGAATCAGCTCACAGGATGAAGATTAGTAAGACTCTTCATAAGTATGAAGTTTTTCATTCTAAAATACATTATTATTCCTAATTTTAAAAAATAGGAAGGCAACTTAATTTATAAAAATAATTTATGTGTTCATAAAACCAGTACAATTTCCTTTCCAAATAACTTTTTTTGGTGTATGAGTGTGTGTGTACTTTCAGAAGAAATTCATGTTTAAACTAGGCAAAAGCATAAATTTGAAGTTTAAAGAAAAAGAAGCCAATGATGTCAAAAGAAAGAAAAAGCATCACATAAATAGATATTAAGACAACTAATTTTCATATTGTTTATATACTACAAAATTATTTAAATGGAAAAAAGGTAATTTGATCAGTTTTATTCCTTTTTATCACAGTAAAGAACAAGCTGGTTTGGATTAATTTCACATTTTTCAACTAGCTGTTTCAGCATCACGAACAAATACATTGTCTTAATTGTATTTTTTTTTAAGGCCATACATCATAGTGATTAAAACTGCTCATGCCTTGGGGTCAGCTGTCTGTGTTTGAATTCTCACTCTTCAACTTACCAGCTGTGCAAAATGGTAACAATGACAATACTTAGTTATATATTCATAATTGGTACTTTAGGATTAAATCATATAATACATATTAAACCCTCAGAAATGTGTCCATCTCGTATAACTGCTCAGTAACATCACTGATTATTATTACTATGCATTGTTAATAATCTGCCAAAATTAGGAGGTAACAGTCATACCAGAAAGTTTATAATTATGTGTGAATTCATATATAATTATACTACAAAGCAATAAAGGAGAAAAAGAGACTCTGAGTTATGACTTCCAGATGAGAGGTGGAGTTTCATTTTGGTCTTCTTTTCATTACAGTTCAACTCACACAAGCAGTTACCCATAAACAGCTTGTCTGAGGATGTCAAACTCTAAGAATAAAGATTAGTGAGCAGAAGAAATGATGAATCAGGAAGCTAGAAAAAGGATGAAATGGGATAGATAAATGCAGTTTATATTTACTTAAGAAAGGAAAAGCAAGAATTTTATCCATTAATAGGAAAATGCAATATCTTAAAATGGCAAACAATAGATACTGGTGACACGGTATACACTGAATTTCTAGCTTGGTTTAAAATAGGGGGACATACATCACCGATTCGATGGACATGGATTTGGGTGGACTCTGGGAGTTGGTGATGGACAGGGAGGCCTAGTGTGCTGTGGTTCATGGGGTCGTAAAGAGTCAGACAAGACTGAGTGACTGAACTGATACATAAAATACATCTTGAGGGTAAATTTGTATATCATAATATAAAAAAGCATACATCCTAGTTTTAAAAAGTTGCTTCCAAGCAGTTTTCAAAACTGAGTTTTCATATCAAAACAAAGTGTTCTCATTATATGGGTTTTCATAATGCAATGTGAGGAAAAAATGTTGATGGTTTTCCTATAAAACTTCACTTATACTTCCACCCACTTCTTATCCTCACTGTGATACTACTGAAGAAAATCTCAAATATAACATTTCATCTGTGCATATTTCAGTTGGTAAACCACTAGTTTTTTATGAATAGAACCACATACAATTATCACACCTAAAAAATTAATTCCTTAATATCATCAATTTTTTGTCAGTGTTCCCAAAAAACTTGACAAAATACAACAAAATGTAAAATATAAGATATTTTAATGCCTATCCCTTCTCCAGCGGATCTTCCCAACCAAGGAATAGAACTGGCGTCTCCTGCATGACAGGTGGATTGATTATTTACCAGCTGAGCTACCAGGGAAGCCCAACAAATAATACAATAAATAGTTAAAGCAAAATCGATATCCAATCTGTATATTTGGCTTAATTATTAAAATATATTTGGTAATTAATTGAATGTTATTTCCATATGAATTATCAAGCAAAATTAAATATCTATTATCATTTAATTTAGAATCTCCATTAAGCAATACAGAAGGATTTTGACCTTAAAATTTAATATCTTAATGGGTTATCTCCAATGTTCACTTTTTTTTTCTGTGAATAATCACTGTAATTTTTATTTGTACAATGCACACAAACTGATATGGGATACAAGCATCTTTTCTGACCACAATGCAGTGAGATTAGATTTCAACTACAGGAGAAAACCTCTCAAAACCTCCAACATATGGAGGCTCAACAACACACTGCTGAATAACCAACAAATCGCAGAAGAAATTAAAAATGAAATTCAGTTATGCATGGAAACGAATGAAAATGAAAACACAACAGCTCAAAACCTATGGGACACTGTGAAAGCAATGCTAAGGGGAAAGTTCATAGCAATACAAGCTCACCTCAGGAAACAAGAGAAAAATCAAATAAATGACCTTACTATACACCTAAAGCAACTAGAAAGGGAAGAGATGCAGAAGCCCAGGTCTAGTAGAAGGAAAGAAATATTAAAGATCAGGGCAGAAATTAATGCAAAGGAATCAAAAGTGACCATAGCAAAAATCAACCAAGCCAAAAGCTGGTTCTTTGAGAAGATAAATAAAATTGACAAACCGTTAGCCAGACTCATCAAGAAACAAAGGGAGAAGAACCAAATCAACAGAATTAGAAATGAAAACGGAGAGATCACAACAGAAAACACAGAAATACAAAGGATCATAAGAGACTATTATCAGCAACTATATGCAAATAAACTGGACAATTTGGATGAAATGGACAAATTCCTAGAAAAGTATAACTTTCCAAGAAAAAACCAGGAAGAGACAGATAATATTAATAGACCCATCACAAGCACGGAAATTGACACTGTAATCAGAAATCTTCCAAAAAACAAAAGCCCAGGACCAGATGGCTTCACAGCTGAATTCTACCAAAAATTTAGAGAAGAACTAACACCTATTCTACTCAAACTCTTCCAGAAAATTGCAGACGAAGGTAAACTTCCAAACTCATTCTATGAGGCCTCCATCACCCTAATTCCAAAACCTGGCAAAGATGCCACAAAAAAAGAAAACTACAGGCCAATATCACTGATGAACTTAGATGCAAAAATCCTCAACAAAATTCTAGCAAATAGAATCCAACAACACATCAAAAAGATCATACATCATGATCAAGTAGGCTTTATCCCAGGGATGCAAGGATTCTTCAATATTCGTAAATCGATCAATGTAATACACCACATTAACAAATTAAAAAATAAAAATCACATGATTATCTCAATAGATGCAGAGAAAGCCTTTGACAAAATTCAACATCCATTTATGATAAAAACCCTCCAAAAAGCAGGAATAGAAGGAACATACCTCAACATAATAAAAGCTATATATGACAAACCCACAGCAAACATTATCCTCAATGGTGAAAA